>JANIJH010000009.1:39946888-39965924 GCA_024520975.1 Erythroxylum areolatum | reverse complement strand
TCGCTGATTCATTCTACCTTTTATGACGTTTTTTAAAACGTCATTCAATCTGCATCGTTTCCTCGACGTTTTCCATAAAATGTCGCCAATTGCGTTTCCTTACTATACCTTCAACGACGTTGTTTGTGACGTTTTCAAAAACGTCACAAAAGACAATCTGCGATGTTTATTGATCATTAGTGACGTTTTTAAAACGTCGTTGAATGGGTATTTTTCTTGTAGTGAGAGTAGATTCTTCATGTTATTTATGTATGATTGTAATAGATGTAGTTGGATTGCATTGTTGAGGACCTGGGATAAAATGCTTATTAAATTCAAAAAAGTGAAGACTGCAAAAGTGATAGTGTAGTAACACTATATTTTATAGTATATTGGCTATATATGCTACCCACCAAAACACTCGAAGGTAGAATACCATATTTGATAGTGTAGTAACACCATATTTGATAGTGTAGTAATACTATATTCAATAAGGCAATATTGTAACTTGAAGAATGAAAGGTAATATTGTAACTTGAAGAATGAAAAAAAGAACTCGAAAATTCTAGAATTAATGATAGTCCTGAAAACTCCAACAAGGAGTAAAATATAAATATATGATAGCCAATTCAAGATAGTGTTGATCAATTTTAGTTTATAGAATTTGTTGGCATCAATATCTTTCTGTATTCATCATTGATCATATGCCTTGTTACCAACCAATTTAGGGCAATTGGATAGAGTCATTTAGTTAAAGCATAATTCAGTCATATAGTTAAAACATAATTCAGGCCTATTCTCTAACAGTTCTTACATGAAATATTTATGGAATTGAAATTTAGGTAAGTAATTTTATATGGTTTTTTTCTTCAGAAGTTAAAATGAATTAATAAAAGGAAGGAGAAAAAACAAGTTTAAGTACAAATGAGCAAAGTACAGGTTTAAGTATAAATGTTGATTTGTTACTTACCTGTGCGTTGATGCTTTTATGTGTGTGAGCCACACGCTTCAGTTTACCTGTTGACAAGAAAGGAGAAAATTTTATTTTTGTTGGCCACAGTGACAAATCTAGGGGTTATCGCCTTTTTAATCTAAATGCCAGTCAATTGTGAATATCCAGAAATTTCGTGTTTGATGAGTTTACAAGTTGGACTAAGGATGAAGAATAAAAAATTCCTAGAGGTTATATTCTTTCAAAATCTATAAAAGAAGTATGGAGAAAGATAATGAATAAAGAAATGACTAGCATAAGTGAAACTACACATGGAAGCTTACAGACATGCCTAAAAGAAGAGATTTGATCAGATTAAAGTGGGTGTATACAAAATTCAATAAAGATGGAAGCATTCAAAAGTATAGTGCTTTCTTGGTAGTAAAAGTTACTCATAATAACCTGGAGTTGATTTAATGAAATAGGTACTCTAGTCGTTCGTATAGAGACTACTTGAATTGTTTTAGTCGTGGCTGTCCAATTGGAATTAGAAGTTTTCAGCTTAATGTGACGTTTGCATTTTTGAATGATGATTTATAAGAAGAGGTATATGCAAACTTGTTAAAAGCTAAGAAGACAAAGTCTATCACCTTACAAAAGCAACATATGACTTTAGACAAGCTTCACGTGTATAGAATATGAAGATTGATTCATGTCTCCAACAAAATGATTTTTCCATAAGGTAAAATGAGTTGTCTCTTTATGCAAAGATAGATAATAATTCTGACACTCTTGTGATATGTTTATATGTAGATGATATAATCTATACTAGCACAAATTCAAAGATGGTTGATGAATTCAAACATGTCATGATGCAAAATTTTGCAATGATTGATTTCGAGCGCATGAAATAATTTCATAGTATTGATGTAAGCAATTTCATCTCTCAAAAAAGATATATTGAAGGTTTGCTCAAAAAATTTTATGTGGAGACTTACAAACCAATGTCTACTTCTTTGGCGTTAAAGTAGAAGTTACACAACAATGATGGAATAGATAATGCAGATCCAAAATTCTTCATAAGCCTAGTTGGTTCATTAATATGTCTTACTAATAATAGACTTGATATCTTACAAGGTGTATTAATGATTAAATGAAGTATATTTTATTTCAATTCTGTAAAAATAGTTGTATGTTACTTTTAGGAAACAAAAAACTTAGGATCAAATATAATAACGAAGAAAATAACAAGTTGATAAGTTACAATGATAGTGATTGGGTTGAATCATTAGATGATTGGAAAAGCACGTAAGGAGATTATTTGTTTTACCTCGATTCAAAAGTAATATTTTAGAGTCCTAAAAAGTAGAATACTGTTGTACTTTCTTCAAAAGAAACTGAGTACACAATAGCTATAGCTGCAGCTTGTGAAGATGTATAGTTGAAAAGACTTCTTTCAAATATAAAGCAGAATTAAGAAATTCCAATATCAATTTACTGTGACAATATATTTGTCACTGTAATGATGAAAATTTTAATTTACCTTTTCTAGAAATTTTATTTAACCTTTATAAATAGGCATGATCTATCAATGAAGTAGGTTTGAATATCTCAATTCTTAGGGCTTATGCTTTTAGATTATCTTAGATTCTCCAAGATTGAGCAATATTAAGATGACAACCTTTGCTTTGTGAAGGTTGTAAGTTTGCTACGATGGATAACGTAACACAAGACCTCTTCTTGACTAACAGTGTTGATAATGTAAATAAAAGGCAACAAAAGCACCTAGAACAGTTACGATTATCAAAAATAATATTCACACATTATGGTTAGATACCCAAGTAAAGCAATCATTCTCTCCACTTTAGTGAATGTTGTTCATCAAAGTGCAGAAAACTTACGGTGTTTATGCAACCTTTATGCTTGTCTAGTTTCTTTTAGATCTCAAGTCATTACACAAGGTCCTGTATCATATAACAATCATCAAATTGGAGCTTCAATATATCAAAGTGAAACGAGATACAATGAGTAAACGAATGAGTCGTGAAAGTTTGAGAAATTATCCAACTTTAACATTGAATATAGTTGGTATTATCGTACCAGCTTGAAGAAGCATTGCTTAAATCTCTATAGATAACATCTGAATGAGGAACAACTTCCCATAAAAATTTTCAATGTTTAGTTCACACAATTTGGGGGTTTGTTCTCCAGCAAATTCAGTAATTAAACTAGGCATGTGATTTCCTTTGTTCATATTTCTAAAGTAGTGTCTAGATTTCATTCATTCAAACAGGTATAAATATTGCCTTCACATCATACACCATGATTAGACACAAAATCGAACATTTTATTGCTTGTACTCTGTAGAAGCTCTACCCTTATAGTACGTAAGCATGTTAAACTACCATCTTTAGAGCCAAAAAGACACTGCAGTGCATAAAATAAAGCAAAAGGCTAACTTTTTTTATGGAAGCAGACCAGGAGAGAGTAAGCCCTAGAAATAGAAGGAAGAAGAACAGACCCCACAGATCCCAATCTCTCAAAGCCTTTCCCGGTTCCTAAAGACTCTCAATCTTTTTTCATCAACAATTTGATGAGACTTGAGGAAATTATGGGGTCAAGAGCGAAATGTAGAATTGGCAATGGAAAAAAAACTCACTTTTGGTTTGATAATTGGATGGGTCATGGTACATTAATTCGACTTCTTAGTGTAGTCTAATGGTGGAGTTATATTCCATTTAATGATAATGTTTGTGTAGTCATAATTGACAACACGTCAATTGATTTTTCAAACTAGGTGATTCACTTCATCTCTACTTATACCCTTAATTGCAGAACTTAGGACAAATACTCATGGCTAAACCAACGCTCTAATTTCTTTTCTATCAAGGTATGTAACGAGTGACTAACTCAATAACAATCCTCTATTGATTAGTACCCTATAGTCTGGCATAAGTCCTTAAGACCCAACTGCTCTTGCTTATTATAGTTGGCACTTTTGAACAAAATGGCCATCATAAACAAACTATGTTTTTATAAATCTGGACAACACATGTGTCCTATATAGGAATTATTATGAAATCAGAGATCTTTTTTTTTTTCCAATGCTCTTTAGGGAGAGCAGATGGAGAAGAATTTAAAAAAAGTGTCATTGGAGATTGGATGAGATTTTGCTTACAATATTGGACAACTTAAGAGTTCTGAGAACAAACCCTAAAAGGGATAGAGCAGTATACATCATTTCATTGGCTTTTAGTCTAGACGAGAAATGGAAAGAAAGGAACTTGCAAATTTTTAGAGGCAGAATGAGCTCAAATATAGAGGTGTTAAATTCTCTAATCATGAGGATTAGTGAACATGTAGTTAGAGCATGAAATTTGGGCTGACATGCAGTACCAAAATGAAAGAGAAAAAGTGATTAAGCTATTATCTGTTGGAAGATGTACAACCACAGCTGTTGTCACAAGTCGATACTTTAGATATCTGGAATCTTTGTCTCTATCGACTATGTCTTGCAGGTTGTACAAGTGAGATAGAAGAGGTGAATCTCAAGCAAATAATACAGATCCTAGCTCTTTGCTTAATGCACATATCCTGAGGGATAAGATGCTTACCTTTTGTCAAAGACTCCACCCTTTTCCATCAGTGATGGATAGGAGGAAACTCAAGACCAATAAACCTTGAATAGATTGATTAAAAATCAGAAAGATGTATTTTTCAGGATGTGAATCCTTAACTCGGTCATCCAGCTTGAAAATAAGAACTCAACTGTTACCCTAATTCGAAAGGTTCTCAAGTCTCCTTTCAAAAAGAAGATATTTTCTTTCTCTTATTCAGCACTCAATGATAGATAACACTTCCTACAATGTACCATTTGTACATTGTCGTTTTTTCTTTCAGTTTTTAGCTTTGTTTTACCACGGTGTGGCCTATAGTTGGTTTGGCTTCTCCTCGTATATAGAAGTAGTTATTGTATCCTCTGCTGTCTTTCATATTATTTCTATAAATCTCATTTAATTTTTAAAAAAAAAGCGGAAACGACAAAAATCGAAGGGGAGGGTATCTTATCGTGATTGGTCCCACCATCTTGGTGTTGGGTGTACTGTAGTTCACACTATCTCTCCCCACACGATAAATATTCACCTTTTCTAAGTACAATAACGTTAGTTAAATAAAGAAGAAAATAAAAGGGGTATACCGCACCATAGTTTAACCACACTCTCCTAAAACAAAAACACATTCGCAAAATCATCAGCGTCATCATTACCACCTATCCATAACATTAACATCCACTGTTCTCTGCCCCCCGAAAGTTTCGCCTACTTGTCTCTGGACTCACCTGCACTTTCCGGCAGCGGCCCGATCTGGGTTTATTCGGGTCAAGATTGCCTTTTTCACTTCCCGGCAACTACAAAGTTTTACTAGTTGTTATTCCTTTTCTTTTTGGTTGATCATGAATTGATTTAGTTGACACGGTTGATGCCACCTTTGGACTTTGTTCGTGGGGTTTTGAAAGGGATAGGTAGTTGATTGAGGGTTATTTGCGATGTGGGTTGCTCTTAATTGGAATCATGGTTGTGTTGGTGTTCGGTTTTTGGACTTTTGGGGAAGAAGTGAAGCTGATTAGGTGAAAGGTTTTGGGTTGGTTTTACTTTCTCGGGGTTAAGTTCTTATCTTTTAGTGGAACTTGGTTTACTTATTTTAGTTTTAGCTTTTCTCTCCTTTTTTTGTTGCTTAGTTAATTAACTGTTGTGTAACTGCTGATAAAATTTGGATCTTTTGGAGTACCTGGTCTTAATCTATGGAGGCTAGATTTGGAGCTGAACCTCATGGTTTTTTGGGGATGGGTATGACGGATTTAGGAGCAGTGGGGAAGAGAAGTTTAGAATGGGATTTGAATGATTGGAAATGGGATGGAGATCTTTTTATTGCCAGACCTTTGAATCCACTACCATCTAGTGGCACCAGTAGACAGTTTTTCCCTCTTGGGACAGGAATTCCTACCACTGGAAATTCCTCAAATAGCTCTTCGTCATACTCTGATGAAGTACATTTGGCAAATGAGAAAAGTAAAGGGGAAATGGAGAAAAGGAGAAGAGTTATTGTCATTGAAGATGACAATCTGAATGAAGAAGAGGTTGGTAGCCTTAGTTTAAAACTTGGTGGGCATAGGCAACCAGTTGGTGAAAAGGAGGTGCAGAATTGGGATGGAAACAGTGGAAAGAAGGCTAAGGTGGTAGGAAATGGTGCAAGCCGTGCAGTTTGTCAAGTCGAGGACTGTGGGGCTGATCTGAGTCGTGCCAAAGATTATCATCGTCGCCATAAGGTCTGTGAGATGCATTCCAAGGCCAGCAAGGCCCTTGTTGGTAATATGATGCAGCGGTTCTGTCAGCAGTGCAGCAGGTGCACTTTTGTCCCTTGATGCTTTGGATTGTATTGGTTGTTCATCTGTATTAATTAATAAATAGATTTCCTTATAGGTCCAATTAATTGATTCCGTAGGTACGTCTATCGATTCTTTACCGGTTTACTGCTATATATTGTTGCGAACCATAATGTCAAATTTTTGGTAGGTTTCATGTACTGCAAGAGTTTGATGAAGGGAAGAGAAGTTGCCGGAGGCGTTTGGCTGGTCATAATAAAAGGAGAAGGAAGACAAATCCAGAAGCTACTAGTAGTGTAAATGCAATGAATGATGACCAGACTAGTGGTTATCTGTTAATAAGCTTATTGAAAATACTCTCCAATGTGCATTGTGAGTACCCTCAAATTTGCAGTTATATCCTTCAATGTTTCTTGTTGTGCTATTTCACATTGTGCTCTTTTGCTATTTCTCGGCCTTGTCGGCACATTTTTTTTCTTTTAATTTTGAATCACATGTATCAAATTGCAGCCAATAGATCAGACCAGGCCACCAACCAAGATCTACTATCTCATCTTTTAAGGAGCCTTGCAAACCATACTGCTGAACAAGGTGGAAAAAGTATATCGGGGTTGGTGCAGGAAAATCGAGATTTGCTGAATGATGCAAATTGTTCTAGAAATTCAGAGGTTATAAACTTTACTTATCGATGGTGTATGACTTAATGGCTTTAACACAGTTCCTAAAGCACCTTTTCTTTGAAATACTGCAGCAAGTTGTACATACATGTGATACTAATGGTGCAAATGTACAAGCTAGTTCATCGCAGAAACCCAGCATTCCAAAGGAGTATCCAGTAGATCAGGAAGCCCGAGAAACTGATGCAAGACAGGTTAAAATGAACAATTTTGATTTGAATGACGTATATATTGACTCAGATGACGGCACTGAAGACGTCGAAAGATCACTGGTACCTGCATTAGGTATCACCACTCTGGAGTGTCCTTCATGGATGCAACAAGACTCACGCCAGTCAAGTCCACCTCAGACGAGTGGAAATTCAGATTCAGCTTCTGCTCAGTCACCTTCTAGTTCCAGTGGTGATACTCAGGTAGTATTGGGAGCACTTCCCATTCTTTGCTCCCTTTTTGAACTTGGATCCTTGATTACGAGGATGGTTATTTTACTTAATACTTGGTTGGATCAGTTTGATCTCACCCCATGATATCTTTGGTAGGAATGTCATTCCTTTTATAGCCTGTTTGTATACAAAAGACTTGAAGGATAAACAAATCTTTGACACGAAACTGTGAATTGTACATTTGGTTTGTGAGAGCAAACACTGAATACACAGTTGCTAAGCATATCCTATCATCAAATTTGCATGCCCTTTATCTCCTCTTTATTGGGTTTGGCCAGGGTTTGTTGCTTATGCTAAAAGCATACATTGTCACTTACACTTAAGAGTTGTATAAACGGAAGCTTGCATTTTGATCTTTTACCATTTCTATGATATTTTGAAGTTGATCTCTCTCTCCTTTTATGCCACAATTTCAGAGTCGAACAGATCGAATTGTTTTCAAGCTATTTGGAAAAGAACCAAATGACTTTCCTCTTGTCTTGCGTGCCCAGGTACTGTGCATAAAACATATGATTGGAATTGCCCTTTCACTTTTTCTTTCGCTCCAGGTATAATTTGAGATGTTTTAACTTGTAGATCCTAGACTGGCTGTCCCATAGTCCTTCAGATATTGAGAGCTATATTAGGCCTGGCTGCGTCATTTTGACTATCTATCTTTGTCAGCCTGAGACAGTATGGAATGAAGTAAGCTTCTGGTGCACTATAACCTTTCATTCCTTGTTGAACTTTTTCAGATAAAATTTTTGACCTTACACCTGAGTTTTCGTTTGTGTAGCTTTATTGTAATCTCAGCTCCAGTTTGAGTAAGCTTCTGGATGTATCAGATGACACTTTCTGGAGAACTGGTTGGATGTACATTAGGGTGCAGCATCAAATAGCATTTGTCCACAATGGTCTGTTGCCTTCAGTGCTTTAGGTTTTAAACTTCATTTTTATGGGAATTAGACAATTGCTGATTGGGATGTGTGATATGTTCTATTTTGCAGGTCAGGTTGTTGTGGATGCTTCTTTACCTATTAGAAGTAGCAATTACAGCAAAATTTTAAGTGTCAAACCAGTTGCAGTATCTGCTTCTGCAAAAGTTCAATTTTCAGTTAAGGGCACTAACCTTTCTCGAGCAACCACAAGGTAAATATAATAAATTCGGGATAATTTTAATCATTTTTAGCTTTATATGCTTCTAAAATGCTACATTTCCCCCCATTTGTTTTGTTTCTCAGAGTACTATGTGCAATTGAAGGGAATTATATGGATCAGGAAAGTTCTGATGATTTGATGGATACAGTTGATAGCATCAAAGGGCATGATGAGCTTCAATGTGTAAACTTTGTTTGCTGTATTTCCACAACAATTGGAAGAGGATTTATTGAGGTGCTCCTGACTTCTGTCACCACATTCTTACTTGTGTCCACATTCCCTCTACCTTATCTATTTAAAATCATGGATGCCTTTTAGTGGAAATCTTTTAAAATATTTTATTTTGTATGCTCATTTAATCCTCGGTTTACCAGATTGAAGATCATGGTTTCAGCAACAGTTTCTTTCCTTTCATAGTTGCAGAAGAAGATGTTTGTTCAGATATCCGTATGCTTGAGAGTGTATTGGAATATAATGAAACAAATGCTGATGTTGAACGAATTGGAACAATGGAAGCCAAAAATCAAGCAATTGATTTTATTCAAGAAATGGGTTGGCTTCTTCATAGAAGTCAATTAAAATCTAGATTGCACGGGATAGATCCTAATGTGGACCTCTTCCCTTTAAGACGGTTCAAATGGCTCATGGAGTTTTCTGTGGAACGTGAATGGTGTGCTGTGGTGAAAAAGCTCTTGAACATACTGCTTGGTGGCACGGTTGGTATTGGAGAGTACTCATCTCTTAACCAAGCATTATCAGAAATGAGTCTGCTTCACAGGGTTGTGAGGAGGAATTCTAGGTCTCTTGTGGAGCTGCTTTTAAGATATGTCCCTGATAAATTAGGATCTGAGAGCAAGGTGCTACTTGGTGGAAGTCAGGAGAACTTTTTGTTTAGGCCTGATACTTCTGGCCCTGCAGGTTTGACCCCTCTTCACTTAGCAGCTGGGAAAGATGGTTCTGAAGATGTACTCGACGCATTAACTGATGACCCTGGAATGGTAATGTTCTATTACATTTATTGTTTTTGGACTAACTGAAAAAGGAAATCCTCAATTCAATGTCTTTCCCATCTTAGAATTTTGATCTTCATTCATTTGCTTCAACATGTCCCTTAATCTGGACAAACTTGTTCAAGCTCATCATTTCCTATGTGATATATTCAACAACCTACATTGGCATACCTAGATTTATTCTATGGAATTTGTTTCATGTAAACAGCTTAATCAACACTTAGTCGTTGTGTTATGATCTATCAATGTCTTCCAGTGAAATCTAATAAGTTGAAAGTTTAACGATTTTGATTAATGAGTGAGGATCGCTGGTATCTTCAATCAAATTCCGCCTCTACAATGAAATGTTTGGGATTCTTCATCTTGTTTTCATAATCAATGAGGATATTCCCTTGTATTTTGTAAGTTGAAGTGTTTTGTTCTTTCCCTTTAGCACAACGAAAAGCATAAATAATTGCAAATTTCCACCTCGTACACCTTCAACAGTTTGACCTCTAAATGCCTGACGTTCAGTATTGTGTTCTTTGTCATGTTTAAGATTCAGTAATCCTGTCTGATAAAATATTGCCTTTAAATGTTGGAAAAGTGGTTAATACTTTTTTTTCCCTTATGTGGAATGTATCATTTTGGAAAGAATCCACTCTCTTTGGAAGTCCTTTTGGCATGAATCATTTGGAGAATGAATAATGCGTGTGCTTGTTTCAGGTGGGAATCGAAGCCTGGAAGAATTCTCGTGATAGCACTGGGTTTTCCCCTGAAGATTATGCTCGGTTGCGTGGTCACTATTCCTATATCCACTTGGTACAGAAGAAAATCAACAAAAAAGCAGCCCTGGGCCATGTGGTGATTGACATTCCTGGAACTCATTCAGACACAAACTTCAACCAGAAGCAACATGAAGGTTTAACCAACTTTGAGATAGGACTTGCAACATTTAAACCAATGCAGTCCCATTGCAACCTTTGTCATCAGAAACTTGCTTATAAAACAGCCAGCAGGTCTCTGGTATATAGGCCTGCAATGCTCTCGATGCTGGCCATTGCTGCGGTCTGTGTCTGTGTAGCTCTCTTCTTCAAGAGTTATCCTGAAGTGGTGTGCGTGTCTAATCCCTTCAGCTGGGAAACATTGGACTTTGGTACAAGTTGATGGCGACTTAGTTCCTACTTAAATGGTATGTGAGAGGTTGTCTGTATTATTAAATTGTATTCAATTTATAGACTGTAAAGTTGAGATTTCTGTATAACCGGTGCTTTAGACAGGACAAATTTCTGATTCAGCGACCTTGTTGACATATTTATTCCCCTTTTAAGTGTATCTTTAACCTTTAATACTTGTAAACAGTGGGATAATATCATTTATTATGCCGTAAGTTTCACTCTTGTCAGTATCTTCAGCTGTCTTCCCAAATGGAATAGTAACCGAGAAAGAAATCAAAGTTCCCAATTGGCCTAGTTAGTTGCTTGCATTCAGGTAGTTATGAACATTTCTACTTGGTTTCTTAATGTAATGCCATTCCAGAATTTGATGGAAGGGGGGAATTAGCAAGTCCAGAATCGGTTATCGGTGTCAAAGGTATTTACCAACATTTGAGAAATTAAGCACATCTTATGTAAATAAGTACCTATTTGATTGAGCTTTTGGAAAATAAAAAAGTACTTTTTTTATCGCAAAAACTATTTTAAAAAAAAAGAATATTTGGTTGTAAAATTTAAAAATATGTTTTTAATAAAAAAAGGTTTTTTAGAAACTAAAATATAATTTTTAAAGAAGTTCAAATTTGGAGCTTTTCAAAATATTCCCGAATATACACTTTCATGTTTAAAATTTTCGTCATTTACATTTGTAACATGCGACGTTTGGAAAGCTAAACCAATCCTCTCTTCTCTCTGCTTCTGCTCTGCGTCTAATCTTTTTAATCCCTTCGTTGCTCTTCTTTACGGCTCACTATACCCTCTTCCTTGTGTAGCCAAATCTACCAGAGATTGCGAGATCCAGAGGTAATTTTTTCTCTTCATCGTTGCTTCCATTTCTTTTGATTAGTGGGTTACTGTTTCTTTTGTTTGATTGACGAGAAAAATCGAGGCTTTTGGAAATTTGGAGCGCAAGCTTACTTACTAATGCATTGCGCTGAGTCTGTATAAGGGTTTATGTTCACTGAGATTTCAATTCTTGATCCCTTTACTGTCATATCAAGTTTAAAGGTGGATTTATATTTGGGACATGAAAGTATTCATAATTCTAAGTTCTGATGAAAAGGATATCGTAGATTCCATCAAGTCAGAGAATTTGATTGGCAAGGGAGGGTCAGGGAATGTGTACATGGTTGTGCTTGGTAATGGAAATAAACTGGCAGTAAAACATATTTGGGCAACAAATTCTGGTGATCAGAAAAGCAACCGAAGCAGCTCAGCCATGCTTGCAAAAAGAAATTCGCGGTCATCAGAGTACGAAGCAGAGGTAGCCACCTTAAGTGCTGTCAGACATGTGAACGTTGTAAAACTATATTGTAGCATCACCAGTGATGATAGCAATCTATGATGATAGCAATCTGCTGGTCTACAAGTACCTGCCTAATGGGAGCTTGTGGGATTAGCTACACTCTTGTCACAAGATCCAGATGGGATGGGATTTGACATATTCAATTGCAGTAGGAGCAACAAAGGGATTAGAATACTTGCATCATATTTGTGATGGAGCAGTGATCCATCGTGATGTGAAGTCCAGCAACATTTTGTTGGATGAGGACTGGAAGCCTCGAATAGCTGACTTTGGACTTGCAAAGATTTTGCAAGCTGGTGGTGGAGGGGACTGGACTCGTGAAATTGCTGTCACTTATGGATACATTGCTCCTGGTAAAGTCTAACGTTCTGGTCCTTTAATGTTAGTTTCCCTTTATATTCTCATTCTTTCAGGATTTGAGCAACTAATCTAAATTTGTCAAGCTACAGATAAATTTTAAGTATTCACATTCATTTCATAGTCTCTCAATTAAGATTCTTCATATCTGCGTATTTATAAGTTTATGAAATGTAGTTTCATGTGCCTGTTCGTTCCTGATGTTGCGATTTATTGATCAATGGCTGTCTTTGTGCTTTTGTTTTCAGAGTATGTGTACACTTACAAGGTAAACGAGAAAAGGGATGTGTATAGCTTCGGTGTAGTCCTGATGGAATTGGTCTCAGGTAAGAGACCGGTTGAACCTATTTTTTTAGAAGCAAAGGACATGGTTAATTGGCTTCGCCGCAAGATGAAGAGCAAAGAAAGTTTGCTTGATTAGTGGATTCCAACATCTCAAAGGGCCAAAAGGAGGACGCCGTTAAGGTTTTAAAAATAGCCATCCATTGCATAGTAAAGATCCTATCAGTAAGGCCGTCCATGAGAATGGTAGTCCAAATGCTAGAGGAAGCTGGTCCATGTCAACTTACCAACATAATTATCGATGAAAAGCATTGCAAACCAAAATCCAAGAATACCAGCTAATTCACCTGTGGTTAGAGAAATAGAGAAGTAGTTTTTAGGGATCATATCTCCTCACAAACATGAAAAAGTGGAAGAGGTGTTGATGTATTAGACTGGAGTTCAGGAGCTGTAGCATTAAGTCTTGCTTTTGGTTGTAGCATTTTATAGAGACTGATTTTGAAGGCATAACCTCTCTGTAGATTATAGATGCTCCGAATTTAGAATCTAAATGACAAAATGCAAACTTATTCGGTGAATAATATTTTGCTTATCAATTTAAGCTACCATATAGACATTTTGATGAATTTATAGATAACAGTGCATTTTAGATTATTCCTTGTCTTGAATTTAAATTTCATATCATAAATTAAGGAATGGAAGTATCAATAATAAAATTATTAGTTTTGTATTACAATAAAATGCATAATTCATTATGTATTTAACTTTTTACTCAACTTGAGTATTTATTTAAGAATTATAATATTATTTAGCTTTTTTATATGTTTTAATATTTATTTTTTATACTAATTTTATTACAAAATAAAATATAGTTAAAATTAATAAAAGTACTTTTTATTTTTATGTTGCCAAATAATTTACTGTATGAAGCTCTTTTAAAAAAATTATTTTTTTAATTGATAGTTAAACAATCAACTGGCTTCTTAAAAAAGTTTCAGAAAAGCTCTACTGATAAAAGTTCTATTATTATAAGTCCATCCAAATAGGCACTAAGACTTGAACCATAAAATTCTTGAAAGAAATATTGTCGAACACAAAGATAATATGTATATAAAGAATAGGATTTTTCATAAATATATGTATATTGAAACTTATCACTTGCTAGAATGAGTTTCTTTGTAGAGAACACATGAATGCAAACCAGTTTTTGCCTGAATATTGTATCACTGTCGTAAATCTTATCTTTTAGGAAGTTTAAACTATTTTATATTACGTTTAAAACTTTCACAACCTTTTAGTAATTAATATTAAACGTCGTACCCTAAACTATTAGGTGTGTTCAATAGTCATCATCTCACTTGCACATGACGAGATTAGATGATCAACAATCTACGATTTCTCCTATTTATCCAATAACTAGTGCAACCAACATACAATAAGAGTTCATTGTCCTACATTTGTTAGGAGTATATAATATATCGATTAATGAGTCGATCATATGACCAATGCGTCCTTGATTGGATATTATATATTATACCCTAAATCATATCTCACATTAATATCCTTGTAATCTTATTTATTTCATTGTATTATGATTATTTTCAATTATCTTACTAAGATATGATGGCCACTTTTGAATAAATTTTATGCAAGTCTTTAAACAAAATGACTTTCCTTTATTATGAATTCTTACAAATCAAATTTAATTTACTTTCCTAGAATCATTCCATATTACATCATAAATGATCTGCTGGTAATATTCTAAAGTTGCAAACCTAAAATTTAATTCTAAAAAATTAGACAAGAAAAAGGGTATTTAGCGAGGCACCTTAACCTTAAGGATGTCATACGATGTAAGTTGAGATCTTGTAACTTACATTAATTCCTTTATGGTTGTATTTGCACACATGGTATGAGTCATGTGTTACGGTATTAACTCGTATTCATTTTATGTGAAGGTCTTTCATCCACAAAATACGGTACAGATGTTAGTTCAAACATACTGAATGTTTAACTTGAGTTTACTTATCTTTTCTAAAAAGAATTTTTTAGAACTTGCATCTAGCAACAGAAGGCAAACATAGTGATCGGCTAATCACTTTATACCAACTACCTTGTAGTTTAAGGCAGTAATTATGATTTATGTTTCTCGCTCTCAATTATCACATAAATAATAAATTTTAAACCTGCCTCATCTTTAGTGATCACAAATCATTAAAGGTGATTGTGAGAAACCCAACCTTTGATCAGTCTTACATGCTCATCTCCATCATACATTCTCAATTAAATATGACATTCTAAAAAATGACATACAAAGAGAAATGTTACGTAAGCCTAGTGACTTCATATGTTCAATATACACATCTCTAGAAATTTACTTTGTAATTTGGTCTACCACCATATCTCACGTAGATATATACTTCATGTTGACTTCTCGTGCAACTATACCTTTCACGTAATTGTACTTGGTATCTATATGATTGGTTTTATAGTAAAATTTGGGATGTTTTGTATAAGCTATTACTGCTTGACTATCGCATTTGATGATCATTGGTTTAATTTCAATTTTAGCGACTCCTAGATGAACCAAGAATCGTCGAAGCCATACAACTTCTTGTAATGTTACCGAAAATACTATGAATTCAGCTTCCATTGTAGACAAATGCAAGATTATTTCTTACTTTTCTACGATATTAATTTATTATTGAGTAAGAAAACAAATCCGGAGGTAGACTTTCTTTTGTCTAAATTTCCTTCCTAGTCTGCATCTGTATATCATTGTATACATAGGTAATTGTCTTGATAGCAGAATGCATAGTCTACTGTACCTTTCAAATTCCTCAATATTCTCTTTATTGGTTTCTAATGTGTTTGTCCTAAATTTAATTGATTTCTACTTACCATTTCAGTAACATAATAAATGTTTGGTCTTGTACACATCATTGTATACATAAGACTTTCAACTGTACTTCTTACTTGGAAACAAAAGAGAGAATTGAAGGAAAGATGATTTCTATTACTTTTTAAAGTATCTGTAAATTTATATATAGAAAATGGAGATACAAGTTGCAACTTTCTGTTATAACTAACTAACTAACTAATAACCATACAAAAGTAACTCTTTAACTGATGCTGATGTGCATAATTTAGCTCCTCCATTGCTCTTAACACTCCCCCTCAAGATGTGCATAAATGGCATCAATGCTCATCTTGCTTAAGAGCCTTTCATGCTATTTTTGACGCAATGTTTTCGTTAACAGGTCTGTAATTTATTGGTCTGTTCTATATGGCCAAGTTTAATTAGCCCCTCAAGCATTTATACCTTATATAATGGCATTCAACTTCTATATGCTTGGTCCTTTTATGAAAGACGAGGTTTTTGGAGATGTGTATGGCTACTGAGTTATCATATAAGTCAATAGGCCTTTAAATTGATACTCCCAAGTCATTTAACAAATAAGTCAACCAAACCACCTATGATTTGGTTGTCGCCATGGCTTTATATCTACTTCAGCAGAGCTCTTTGCTATTGTTTTTTGTTTCTTAGACTTCCAACTAATTAGTGATTTTCCTATGAATACACAATAACCACTTACTGATTTTCTGGTCTCTTGATAGCTTGCCTAATCACTATCACAATAAGCATTCAATTTCATGGCAGAGTTTGTTGTTACTAACAATCCTAAGCCTAGAGCCCTTTTCAAGTATCTTAATACTTTGACACCCACATTTTAGTGTTCTAACGTTGGTCTATCCATATGTTGTGTTAACAAATGCACTGTAAAGCTAATGTTTGGCCGGGTTAGTGTCAAATATAGAAGCTTGCCTATTAATTGTTTATACTCAGTAGCATTTAGCAGTAACATCTCAACTGTCACTTTACAATTGTGGTTTATTTCCATGAGGATGTTACTAGGCTTGGCTCCTAGTTGTCCATATTCTTCAAGTAATTCTAGGACATATTTTCTTTGACATATTGAAATGCCCTTTCTTGATCTTGCTACCTCAAGTCCTAGGAAGTATTTCAGTTGCCTAAGGTCTCTTAGTTTGAACTGAGCCTTTAATGTTGTCTTAAACTCTTCCATTAGTGTAGTATTGGTACTTCCAATAAGTACATTATCCACATAAACTAATAATGAAACAAAGTTGTAAATAAGGTATTGACTGCCTTGGATTGAATGTGACCATTCTTCCTTACACAATATGAATACTTCTCATTCCAATGCCTTGATGCCTGTTAAAGGCCATAAAGGGACTTCTCTAATTTGTAGAGTAGTTTTGTTAAAAAGCCAGGTTATCAAATTATCCAGAACAACCCATTTTCCCTTAAAGATGATAACCTGGAGGCAACTCTATATAAGCATCCTTATTTAGGTCTCAATTCAAGAAGGCTTTGCCTATGTCTAGTTGGGATAAATGCTAGTTTTGGTTGGTAGCTATGGCTAGAAAGAGTCTGACCATTTGATATTTAGCTATTGGGCTAAAGGTTTCAACATAATCCAAACTTTCTTGTTGGGTATATCCTTTGGTCACTAGTCTGGCTTTGTACCTTTCAATTGAACCATTTGAGTTGTATTTTATTTTATATACCCATTTGCAGCCTTTGGACTTCTTGCTAGATGGAAGTGCAGATAATGTCCAGGTTTTTGTTGCTTCTATGGCTGACAACTTTTCTTTCATAGCTTGTCTCCACTTTGGGTATTGGATAACGATTTGTAAGAATGAAGTTCAGTGGTAGAGCTAATAGAGAGGATATATTGATGATAAGAACGGGAAAGGATAGAGTATGACAAGTGATGTTGGATTGGATGTCGAGTGGGGCAAGTAACAATAGAGGTATGATTTTTTGTGTTGAGGAGATGTGTGTGGTAGTCTTTGAGGCAGGATGGTGCTTTATATGATCTAGAGCTTCTTTTAAGGGGTGGTATTGGTGTTTAGGAAGGATCTGGATGTGGTTCTACAGAATCTAATGTGTTGGGTTCTACAGAATCTAATGTGGTATGTTCTATAGGTTGTGATTGATAGGGAGGATGAAGATCAAGTGGTAATTATGTAAGGAGGTTAGGTAGGACCAAGTTTGGAGTAGTAGTTTCATTTGGTAGTGGGGGAGTTGCATAAAGAAATATGGTTTCATAAAATTGCACATCCCTAACAATGAATGTGAGATAAGTTGTTACAGCTTGTAGCCTTTCACGCCAATTGGATATCTAAGGAAAATACACTTGGAAGCTCTAACATCAAACTTCTTCCTATAAGGACTTAAATTCACAACAAAACATAAAAATCCAAATGACTTAATTTATAAGGTTTCTTGTTTTGTATAACAACATATGGGGTTCTATTAATGATATAACTGACTATTAGGACAATATCACCCCAAAACTTGAGAGGTAATGAGGCATGAAATAGGATGGATTTGGCTACATTTAAGAGGTGCTGATGCTTCCTTTCAACTACACCATTTTGCTGTAGTGTGTATGCACAACTTTTATGCTGCATAATATCTTTTTTTTTTAACATAGAATGAGGTCAACTGAAACTCTAAATCATTGTCTGTTTGAATGATCTGAACAGAAACATGAAATTGATTAAGAATAAGAGCATAAAATTGAGGAGCTAAATAAGCAACATCATATTTTGATTTCATTAGGAATACCTAACTACATTTAGTAAAATCATCTATAATAGAGAGGAAGTAATGATGGTCGTACAATTCAGCTTGTGAATAAGGCCCCCAAATATCTATATGCACAAGCTCAAATGCATATGTGGTGGAGGTATGTGTACAAAGAATGGTGTTCTTTTTAGGTTTAGCTTTTGGACATGTAAGACATAGATAAGAAGGGAGTGGAATAAGAGATAAGACTGGGATTTTGGATTTGAAGTGCTCTAAGCATATATGCCCTAATTTATGATGCCATATTTCAAAACTAGTATGACATAATACAACAGATGTGGGATTGAGAATAACAAAACTAGCATAGATTTTGCAGGTGCTTCTGAGTTGCAACTTTAAGAAGTAAAGACCATGCCTTAGTTTAGTAATTCCAATCATCATCCATGTGGATAGGACCTAGATAAAACAATATTGATTGAGAAGGATTAAGCACAGTTGCTTACTCTTAAGTAGCCAATTGACTGACAACATGTAGCACCACACTCCCACAGGACCCGAACCCGATATCATGGGTGATATCCGAGTCCGCGCCACACGAAAATAGTACGCTACCGAACTCAATTTCCGTTCAAAACTCAGTATGCCATTTTTTTTTGAAAACATTTTGAAATCATCACAAGTGCGGAATTCAATAAACAATTGGGTCCACTTTTAGTTCAAA
>JANIJH010000009.1:39930894-39946788 GCA_024520975.1 Erythroxylum areolatum | reverse complement strand
CTCAATTTGACCTAATTCTCCAATTTTCCAATTTACCCAAATCAAATCGGGGTTTGTCAAACATGTATGTACGTACGTGTGCCAGTGCAATAATTACCTAATTTACCAAATTATACATAACTAAAATGCATGCATATGCCAATGACTCGTTCCTCTAACATTAGAGGTCAAATGAATGAACATATCACATATGCCATATAACAACCTAGCATGTCCCAATTTACCATTATAACCTTCCCATTGGTGACGGGATGTTACACAACAGATTGAAAGTAAAATAAGAACTAAGACTACATTATGAAGAGTGATAATTATAATAAGTACCATAGTACTAATATGGGTGACTTTTTCCTTCATTCCATTTGGTAAATTGACTGAAAATTTTAAAATAGGAATATAATTAGAAAAGAAAGAGATAGAGTAGACTATATGGTTAGTAGCCCCAATATCAATAATCCATGGTTTGATTAAAAGATAAGTATTACTCACTTGTTTTAAAGTTGTGGCATGCACAACAGAGAAAATGGAGTATGGTTTACCTGCCATATTGGTGAAATGTTATTGTGGAGCTGATTGAATCTGATGTATCATAGATGGTGAAAGAGAAGGATCAAGGTACTCATTGAGTAGATGTATTTATGCCCTAGATAGTTAAAGGTGCAGGATTAAGCTTTCATTATTGTCAGGCACGATTTCAACATGAATCATTGGTTTCTCATGACTAGTATCAGTTCCAACTTGATTAGCATAACTTAATGTCTTATTTTCAACGAACCTAGAACCTTTGTATCTAAGTGGATAACTATGTAGCTTATAGCACTTTGCTTTAATGTGTTCAGGCTTCCCACAATAATTGCAGGTTATTTCAAAGTTAGAGGTTTGTTGTTTGCTTCATTTTTCTCCAATTTGATCCCTTTTAACAGCCATTGCAGAAGTTTCTATGAAGGTTGGAGTTTGGAGTGACAAACTTCTTTAATTCTCCTTACGTAATGCCATATTGTATACTTGATCCAAAGTTAGGAAGGACTTCATTACAGTTACTTGAGATTTCAAGGTTTGGAATGTCTCATTCAATCTAGGCATAAATTTGTACACATAATCCTTTTGTTGAGCATCAATAGAGTATTGGAAGCATGCTGCATCACATTTTCCATAGGAGCAATGGGGCAAAGACCTAAAGTTCTTTAATTCTTCCCAAATCCCATTCAATTATGAGAAATAAATGTCTGTTGATCTAGTTCCCTAAGTGAGATTAGACAACAATTGTTTAAGGTGAAAGATTATGGATTCATCTGGTTGTGAAAATCATTGATGCAATTTTTGTCGTGTTTCACTAGTAATATCCATATAGAAGATTATTGAGGCTATGGTTGGAGATATAGATTTTAGTAACCATGCCATTAGTAAATGATTACATTGAATCCAAGGTTGAAAAAATGGACTATCTGATGCATGTTTAGGAATGGTAGCATCAAGAAAACCTTGCTAGTCTCTTATAGAAATAGTAAGAAGAAAGGATCTTCTCTATGCAGCATAGTTTATTGATGTTAACTCATGGCTCACATTAACTTAACTATGATTTTCAGCAAGATGAATGTAATAAGGTGAATTGGGATCTTCAACAGAATTTGCAGCTTGTTGTGTCATTTTAAAATCAAACAACGATTTTCAGAGTAATATTGAAGATAAAAAAGGAAAGAATTACCAAGATATTCTTCAAGATCCAAGAAAACAGCAGTTACCAAATGAAATCTTCCAAGAAATTCACCTTCGATCTCAAATGAATCGATCAATCACAAAGACTTCTTAAAACAAAAGAAATTAATTCAACAGATTACTCTGAATCTCCACTTTTGATTTTGATAGCTGTTACACAAAATCAAGAACTAAGAAAATCAATGAATGAAGAAATTCCCTAGCAAATTCTGGTAACTCCTATATCGGTGCATGCTCTGATACCATCTTACTTAGAAGCGAAAGATAGAATTGAGGGAAATATGATTTCTATTACTTTGTAAAGTATCTGTACATGTATATATAGAAAATGGAGATAAAAGTTGTGGCTTTCTGTTGTAACTAACTATCTAACAATAATATAAAACTAACTCTTTAACCGATGCTGATGTGTACAATTTAGCTCCTCCATTGCTCTTAACAGTACTGGAATAGGGAATTTTTTATTTTTTCCATTTCTTATGGTGTAGATGAGCAATACCCTTACTGAGGCCATTGCTTTTAGCAATAGGATTATCTATTGGTTTGCAATTTTGCATACGAAATTGTTCTAAAATTTTTTGGATATAGGTCGCTTGAGAAAGCAATAAAAATGTTTTTTAATGATCTCTTAAAATCTTAACTTTAATAATGTATGTAGCTTCGCCTATAAAATTATCTCAAATTTAGATGAAAACTAATCTTTGATTTGCTTGACAAACCCACAGTCATTACAAGCAATCAACATGTCATCCACATATAAAGATAAGATTGCAAATTTATCTTTGAATCTTTTAATATATACAAAGTGGTCTTCATTAAGCATATGAAAGTCATACGATATGATTATTTTATGAAAATGTATGTTTCACTACCTTAAAGATTGCTTCAGATTATATATCGATTTTAATGATTGACATATTATTTGTTCTTGGCTTATCTCTATGAAACGTATCTATATTAAACTTATAAGTTGTTCCATATAAATTTCCTCTTCTAATTATCCATTTAGAAAAAATAAATCTTTACATCCATTTGATGTAATTTGTGATCCAAATCGACTACTAAAACCAAGATTAGACGAATTGAAGCAAACATCACAATAGGTGAAAAAGTTTAGATATAATCGATTCCCTTATGTCGTGTATATCCTTTCGCACCGAGGCATTCTTTGTATCTTTTGATACTACCATCAACATTTCATTTTATTTTGAGAATCTATTTAGCGCTATACCGATTAGGGAGATCTATTAATTCTCATATTTGATTTGAGCTTTAAAAAATCATTTCTTCTTTTATTGCTTTCATTGATTTTTCTTTAACAAGATCACTGAGAGCCTTAACTACATTATAAGAGAGCCTTAACTACATTCCTTATATCATCATCTTCTTTTAGGATAATCATGAAAATTTTCCCTTTATTTCAAAATGACGTCGTGGAATAAATCTTTGATATCTACATCATAAATGAGGTTCATTAGAAACAAATTCATGAAATTAGAATTAAATTCATGAACTTTCTTATTACTCTCACTCAGGGAAGATACTATATGTAACTTCCATTAGGTTGCAATATGAATTGATTTTGAGACAATTCTCCCATATCCAAATTGCTCCTACTAGGTTGAAGTTTCCCATCTTAATTCCTCATAACAAATTATGTTAATCAAGTGTCTCACATAGAAATATGTCTTTTCCTATTTCAGTCTACTTCAGAACCTCATTCTTTAATAATGTTACATCTCTTGATTCAAATTAAGTTACACCTTCACTACTTTGTCTACCTATAAACACATACCCTTTTGGGTGTTCAAAGTATCTAATAAAGATACTTTTCTTCCCTTTTAGACCTAGTTTTTCATATTTATGAGAGATATCAAGAACATAGGTAGCACATCCCCATGGTCTAAGAGTGAGTCAAATTAGGTTTTCTACTTGTTTATAACTTATACGAGGTACTTATAACTGATTTGGTAGGCACTTGATTAAGTGCATAAATGGTTGTTAGCAATGCATCACCCCAACAGGTGATTGGAAAATTTGCTTATGTCATTATGGATTTAATCATTTCTAGTACCATTTTGTTGTGTCTTTCCATTACACCTTTTTATTGTGGGATTATGAGAATAGTCAATTGTCTGTCTATTCCTTTTTTATCATATAGAATTTTGAACTTATTAGACAAGTACACTTGTCCTTGATTAGTTCGGAATGCTTTTATCTTCCTTTCTATTTAACCCTCAACTAAATTCATGTAATTCATGAAATAACTTAATGCTTATGATTTATGAGAAATCAAATAGACATGACCATACCGAGTATAGCTATCTATAAAAGTGATAGAATACACTGCCCCACTCTTGCTCTTATATTCATTGGACCACATATGTCTTAATGAACTAATTGCAATAGGTATGAAACTCGTGTTTCCTTTCCAAAAGATTTTCTACCCATTTTATTAGTTATGCGTAGGTAGATCTCTTTGACTTAGATTAACTAATAAATCCTCTTCATCCAATCAACTTATTCAATTTTGAGCAATGTGACATAATTTAGTATGCCATAAGATTGCATCATCGTTAGAAGTATTAGATGGCGTAACTAATTTCATAGCTAATATTATTATTTGTAACCACAATGTCAACTAAAATAAAACCATCAAACATAAAATGACGACCGTAATAAATATTTCTAAGGTATAAATCCATTCAACCATTGTGGAAGTTCATATGAAAAACCAAGTTTAACTAACATTAACACAAAAAGAAGATTATTTCAAATATGTGAAGCCTATAACACTTCATGTAGGATGAGAGATCGACCACCACACATGTCTACCAATCCCTTGTACAACTTCTTCTGAATTGTCACCTACATAAAGTCATTTTATTCCATATAAGATCTTTTGAAACTCTACAAAGGCATGTCTATCCTTTGCTACATGGTTGGTTAACTCTGAGTTTGCAATCTACAAAGGTTATGATGTAGCCAAAAAAATGGAACAAGAAACATTCACTAAACAAATGTCTATATTATAATATTGTACCTTTTTAGGTTCACTGCAATCACGAGTGAAGTGACTCTTATTGCCACAATTATAGCATTTGACATGTTTTATGTCCACTTATGCCTATTATAATGCTCGTGCTTCTTGTTCACAGCTCTATATAAGCTATAGTTAACTGCAGATACCTCAAAAGATATCTTTAAGGCTTTTAAACGCTTTTCTTCTAGTATGAGAAGCCTCGTAGCACTTCCAACACTTATTGCTCATCAGACAATTCATAACCAATATCCCTCAACTCACTTATCATGTTTGACATTTGCCTCAGATGCTTTTACATCGTATCATGTAGGAGCTTCTTATATGTATTAAACTTAATAGTAAGCGATTGTATCTTGGTCATAACGGTACTAGTAAATCTTGCAGCTAATGTAAACTATATATCCTTAGTAGTTTCATTGCTTTTTGAACTTACGCATGATGCCATTGGCTATGTTGCTCAACGATGTAATGCTTGTAAATGAGTTTTTCTTCTTCAATAGCTCATACAAATCATGGTCTTTTTATGTTGAGCCATATTTTCCTCCTCAGGAACATCCATTGTCTTGTTCAATGGCTCCATATTTCATAGTTGTCGCCATTAATTTCTCACCCTTATTAAGTTTAGCGACAATATTCTTTAAAGTAGTAGCAATTGTTGAAACACTAAGTCTCTAGAAACAAAAGAAAATTATATTATACACGTTAGTGTCATATAAATTATGTAAAGAGCGACTAATCAGATTATAAATTCTAATGAAATTGAAAGACCATATATGTGTTTAATCATCATTCATACTACAATTGAGTACCAATTGTCATATTTTACACGAATTTGCTATGTATAGTACATATCATATATGTTATAAAATATCAAGCCTATGTACTTGTTAATGTACAAACTACATACAACTCATTGCAACATATTTCATATAATATAAATTGTTTGTTCAATACTCAAAATTTTATAAGTAATGAATCCTACGTAGAATAGAGTTAATGAGTTCGTGTGATAAAGTTTACGAAGCTACATATGAAATATTCCTAATTGTTTCTATCTAGAAACCTATGGACTATGAAGTTTTAATTAGTCCTCTTCTTCAAATTTCCTTCATAAATGTCATTACTAACCAATCATACCTCTTCGTTTTAGGTGTTTCTGAATTGTAAAGCATTCTCAACAGTCCACCTTCAGGCTATGACAATGTTAAAAGTAAAGTCATATACTTGACATCAATTTGTCTATAAGCTAAACAACCATTGAAATACAATTCTTATATCGATTTATTAACTGTAATCATGTGATGTGTTAAGTCTTCTCCATATACCATAGATATTTAATAACTATGCAAATATAATGATACGTCTCATCCATGTTACAGTACAGAGAAATCTGGATATCCCAATAATTGGCATTTTTGCATAAGAGACTTATATACGAATACCCGTACATAAATGAATCATATTACTGACATAGTAGGCAATCCTTGCTCTTAAAATATAGCTTATAACTCTAATTACTTAAATTTATTCACTTAACATATTTTTAATTTAATTTATCATCTAAAGAATTTTAGTCAATTAGAAACTTGTTTCTAATTGTGAAATAATATATCTATTTTAATGTTTAATTGAATTAGAAACTTATTTCTAATTTTTATTGCACTAAAAATGTCAATTTATTTAATTTATTATTTAATTAGAAGATTATTAAAATTATTATATAATTTTTAATTAGAAACTCATTTCTAATTATGATTCCACTTATGGTCTTACTAATTTAAATTTAATAAGAAAAGTAGTTTTAATTAATATTGAACTAATCAATTTTAATTTTATAATTCACTTAAAAGCTTCTTTCTAAGTATTATCATTAAATTCATAAGCATATATATGATTTGAGAAACTTACTAACTTTGAGTTATCATTTTATTTAATTTATAATGCATATATTTTAACCATATTTAGTTATAAATCCAATTATCCAAACTTATGGTCCAAAATTTGGTTCTAATGCTATAGTTTTTCCAAAATCCAAAATAACAGCCCAGACACATCCCAAGGCTTGATCCATCTAACCTCAAAACTCCAGCCCATATATTCAAGTTGTTCTTATGAGTTGGCCCATCTAAGTGTGTAACTCTACACACGTCTGAATAACGTCCTGTGGTCTCCTTCAACCTTAGGCATCAACGTTGTGGAGGAACCTCCACAGGCAGCAAGCCCTCAGGCAATGGACAACATTTTACGCATACCACAAAGTGTGGAGCCCCATTTGGCACTTTATGAAGCCATACACAACTCAAAAGGGCCTTCTTGATATACTTATCCGGTTAGTGGTTTCCCATAAGTACCCCATTTTCAGTTTACTAGTATAATGAGGTCTCTACTGCTATTAGTATTTTTCATGCTCTCTCATTTTCATACTACATTTTTGTTCACTCTCAGTATATTTGTCCTTTTTTTTTTTTCCTTTGAGAAAGAAGATGAGGAAGGCAAAGGATCTCTGGCGATTCCTGGTCCTGATCCTTGCTTTGCTGTTTCTGCAGGTGAACAAGTTTGTAATGTCATATTCGGCTGCAAGTTACAAACTTTGGCTACATTTTTAGCCTCCTGAACTTGATGTTAATTGTTATAGCTGTTTAAGACCCTCTAAGCTCGATTGTTCCATGCCTTGTGGAGTCAAGAACTCGTGGAGAAATTCCTGACCTGAAAGTAAGCTCCCTCGTATCCTATTACAATGGCGTGGGAGATTCGGGTTAAGCCAAACTCGTATTACTAAAAAAGTGGGATGCGGCTCACATCTTTTTATAGGCCACAAATGATTAGGATTTACACGACTTGAACTACACAACGAGACTTCATATTTCTTGTTGTCACTTAAATGTTATGTATCGAATGTGTGAGCAGGCAAAAGCCGGAAAGTGGTGCATTGCCAAACCATCAACAGGTAATGTACGGCTTAACCAGAACATAGACTATAGCTGCCAACAGAAAGGAGTGGATTGTGGTCCGATTCGAACGGGGGGGAGTTGCTTCGTTCCAAACACTGCGATTTCACACGCCTCCTATGTCATGAATCTTTACTACAAGGCTGCAGGGAAACACTCGTGGAATTGCCATTTCAGTGGTACTGGCATGATTATTAGTCAGGACCCATGTAAGTACTGAGAGGTCAATTTCCTTTCAGGCTTGCCTTTTAGACATGGCCATCTCCACTTTCAAGTGCCTGGATTTAATTATAACTCCTTGCAGGTTATGGGGCCTGTCACTATCCAATGTAATGAATGACAGAATTGAGATGAAGAGCGAAAGAAGAAATTTGTTGCTCTGTTACGTATAGAAGTGTAGCTTCTTTCTCTTTTCGAGTTCGGCAAATGGTTGACAGTGGACCATAATATCAGTAACAAGTCATCGGCCAATAACCTTAAACTGATGTCATTACTCTTTCCAGTGAAATGCTACTTCATTGCATCTTTATTTCATTAAGGCCACCACAATTTCCTTTTGTTAAATAGTTTTTTACATACGAGATAAGTATATTTGCGAAAACCCCAACCGTACAATTTTGCTCCCTGTTACAAAGCATCTCAAAACTTCCAGCATCATTTATTGTACATTTTCTTTCTCACAGCTAACACTGATAAGTGTACATAAAACAAGAAAAGGGTAGATTTTTAAGAAAAAAAAAAGAGATGGAAATTGAATGAGATATCTTGGGTATGAGACTAGATTTTGGAGAATTTTTTAGGTTATATCGAGCAGCGGAAACAAAACAAGCCAAATGAAATGATTGTTCAACTACCAATAAAGCACGCATAATCAGCAATAATAGAATGGAATGGACCACCTTTTTATGTCTTAAGCTTGAGGCTTCTCCCATTTGAGGGGCTTAACAACCTCCCAGGTGAAGTCTGGGTCTTCTCTTCCAAAGTGGCCGTATGCAGCTGTCTTCAAAAACCTTGCATTACCACCCCTCTTGAGATCAAGGTTGATGGTGATCATTCCAGGCCTGAAGTCGAAGTTCTCCTTCACGATCTTGAGAATTTCCTTGTCTGGGATCTTCCCCGTTCCATATGAGTCCACAAAGACAGACAATGGCTCGGGGACGCCAATGGCATAGGAAACCTGTACGAGGCACCTGCGAGCAAGACCATTTGCTACAATGCTCTTGGCAGCTTGTCTAACAATGTAAGCACCACTTCTATCCACCTTAGTTGGATCCTTTCCAGAGAAAGCACCTCCACCATGGGCTCCCCAGCCACCATATGTGTCAATGATGATCTTGCGGCCAGTGAGACCAGCATCACCATGAGGGACACCAATGACAAAACGCCCTGATGGTTTAAGGTGGAAGATGGTCTTCTCATCAAGGTACTTTTCAGGAATAACAGGCTTGATCACATGCTCCTTGAGGTCAGCGGCAATTTCATCATTTGTGACAGTCTCATCATGCTGAGTGGAGATGAGGACGGTGTGAACGCGGACTGGAACCATGGCACCATTGTCGTTGTAGTACTCAACTGTAACCTGAGTCTTGCCATCAGGTCTTAGCCAAGGGCAGGTTCCATTCTTCCTGACCTCAGTGAGACGAGCCCCAAGCTTGGTAGCGAGGACGTGGCTCAAAGGCATGTATTCAGGTGTCTCATCAGTGGCATAACCAAACATATGACCCTGGTCGCCAGCTCCAATCTCTTCTGGGCGTTTGGTGAAGTGACCATGGACACCCTGGGCGATATCAGGACTCTGTTGTTCAATGTTTACAAGGACCTTGCAATGGTCTGCATCAAGACCAACATCATCAGATACAAAACCAATGTTACGGCATGTGTCACGAACTATCTTCTCGTAGTCAACCTTGGCTTTGGTCGTAATCTCTCCAAAGACCATGACCATGTTGGTCTTGGTGCATGTCTCACATGCAACCTTGCTGTCAGGGTCCTGCTCAAGGCAAGCATCGAGTACAGCATCTGAGATCTGATCGCAGAGTTTGTCGGGGTGGCCCTCATTGACTGATTCAGAGGTGAATAGAAAGGTCTCCATTTGGTTAATCTGCACATTATAGAAGCAACGCAGGCATTTTCATACACCAAACTCGTAATACTAATTTTGATGAGACAGGCAGGTTAAAAGCCGAAGGATTTCTAAAAAAGATAAGACTGATAAAAAGGAAAAAAGAAATATGCTCAACATTGATGTGATATTCCTTAAGCATAAAGCTTTAAGCACAGTTCACAAAAGCCAAGAATCTGAGCTCCAAGAATATGCCTTAATGATTTATCAAAGTCTAGACTCCTGGAAACAGCAAGCAACAGGAAGAAAAAAAAAAGGGAAAGGGTCGCTATATTCCTCTAGCATGCAAATGGGATAAGAATCTAAAACCCAATAACTTCAGATCTCCCTCTACTGAACTCATCCAAGTGAAATGTCAGGTCTTACGAAGGAAAAGCATTTGCAAATCACATCACAAAAGTATCACCATTTTTATACATCTCCCACAGTTCATTATTCTAAATGATAAAGTACATGGTCTCACTAGAATGCAACCTTTTATTTTTGTTCATACTCTGCACCGGATAAAGCAATTGATTTAAAATCTGGTAGTTATAAATATAATAGTGATCCCCAGATCTAGACCAAAGACGCTTAATTGCTAAGCAAATATTACCACTCCAATCAAAGGGATGAAAATTGTTACCAAACACAAAAGGCAGTTTTTGGCTACCAAACTAAACATATCCCAACTCTGAACTTTTATTACCCATCGCATTTGCTTCAAATCTACTGAAAAGATAATATAGACGAGAAAAAAATCGCATAATAAAAAACATTGCGAAAGCCATAAACCAAGTACAGACATGTATTTCAAAATCTAAAACTTCCAGATCCGTTGATCCTTCATACAGAGCAAAGAGCTCGAAACTGACATAAGCCTCAACAAGCCAAAAACTCAATAACCGACACTAAAAGGCCACACAAACACCAGATCTGAGAGCAACCGAGCAGAATTACTAAACAACATTCATACCATTTGCTAGCCCCACAAACAAAATAACTAAAAGATAGTATTGGAACCAGAAAGACCCGAAAATTTTCGCCAGTAAACATGAAGACTCAATTTTTAACATGCATCAATGAGACTGAAAAAACACACCACAGCATCCTGACGCCTAGTATGAGAATGGAAGGGAAGAGACTGATGTGTGTACCTTCGGACTAAGGTCTCCGTACAGATCTAGAGCTGCGTGTAGGCTGTTTAAGCTCTTGCCAGACCCCAAAACAAGCGGTACTACAATGAAGGATACGATTCTGGCAATTAACTCGCTCTATTTATAGGCTGAAGTCTACCGAATGGACCGGTTTACCGGACCAGGCGGTTGAGATATTCTTTTAAGTACATCTGTGCCCAAATGGCGTTAATTGTATAGCCGACAAAATATAGCCGTTGGATGAGATAAATTTAAGAGGGTAGGATTTGCTGGGGTTGGTGAGAACCGGGAGAGAAAACCCAGCTTTGAAAAGTGATGGCTTATCTGCTGTGCGATGTAGGTAAGGAGTATTATTTTATTAATGGGAAATGTTACCGGGAATAGGCAGTCACTCACCAACCCGAGTTTAGGTAAATCGGCTTTAAGAGTGGTTGGGTTTCAGTGGACTAAGGTGATTGAGAATGAGTTATCCACGAGGATGATTCTAAATCAGGTAGCTTGTTTCACATCTGCAAGCTCTCTTTTTAATGAATGAGCAAGGTCCATTGAAAGATACGAGCACTTGGGCATGCTTACCAAACCCCTCAGCGAAAAGCTGCAGTGGAATTTAACGTCTTTGCTTATATCATAAATGATAATGTTGGGGAAATCAGTGAAGAGAGGCGCATACTACGTTTATGTCATAAATGGCAATTCATAGTCATACTACGTTGAGTCTAACCGAAGAAGAAGGTAATGATAATGTAAATAAAAACAATAATATGATCGCTTTCTAGCTACTAGGTAGGGTGTGACATTTAGAATTGAATCGTCAAAGGTGTGTTGCTTAAACTAATGTATTATTTGGGGGTTTGGGTTGGCGAGCCTTCAACAACTTGAGGAGTCCAGGCAGGACATGGTTCCTAGTCAATGCCAAACATCCCCCCGTGTCTCTTGTTCTTTTTTAACGTTTGATTGGAGAAACAACCGCGTTTGGTCACCTACCCATCCGATCAATATCCAACGTCAGCTATACATCAATTAACTGGGGGAAGAAAAGAAAGAACAGTTTTTATTTGGATTTTTTTATTTTACAGCGTCCTTTGAAGGTTTAAACGCCGCCTGGAGTGACGTGGCAGCGACTACAAAATGGGGGCAGTTGGGATTTGTTAGGGGCTGAGATAGGTGCGGTTCCAACTTCCAAGCCCATTTTCATAAAAAAAATGAAAAACACAACTTTTTCCCAAAAGCTTGGGCCAACAGGCACGTGTCCGTACGCCGAATTGGTTTGCTGACATGTCAGTTAAACTTACGTATTCGACAACAGTTCATTACTTTGAGAACGGAGGAACGAGGAGGGTAGAGCTGACCAAGAAATTATGCAATAACTAATCACTGCTGAGTTGTTACCTTTTAGCTTAACAAGTCTCAACTCCGATCCCTTCTCCGATACTTTTATTCAGATTCAGATAATTACCCTAACTTCGCTATTTTTTCCTTTTATTTTAAATTTCTCAGACTACCCTGCTCACAGGACACACGAGGAATACATTACGTACACGATGTTGTTTACACAAATAAATCAAAAAAGGCTTTTTTCTATATGATTCATAGGTCCTGTTTGGCAAACAGCTGATTATATTAGTTGTTAGCTGATAGCTGATTCTATCAGCTGATTTGACTAGCTGATTGCATTAATTATTTATTAGAGATGTTTGATAAAATTAATTGTTTAGTATTAACTGTTTATGTGTAAAATGACTTATAAGGACATGGCTTTAAAAAAATTAAAAAGGTATTAATATTATATATCTTAGTATTTCGTTGAATATTCTTATAAGAATTTAGATTTTAGATATTTAATTCTACAAAAATTAAATTTATAACTTTAATAAAAACATAGAATATTTAATAATAATAATAATAATTATTATTATAATTAATTATTATTATTATTATTATTATTATGTTATTATTGATTCAATTAATTAAAATATTAAATTTTTTGTATTTAATATGATTTGTTTTAATATTATTTATATTATAGATAAATTATCATATCAAATCTTTTAAAATATAAAACGGTAACATTAAAGTTTAGATTTTGAATATAATACATTTTAATTTAAGTTACTAGCCTTTTGCTTAAGAAATAAGAAGTAATATATATTAACATAATATTGCATTATTTACATAACCTCACTGTGTAGAAGAAATCAATAGCAAAAGAGCAGACGTAATCTGTCAGCAAAAGGGCACTAATCTATCAAATAGAAGCAGAAGTCAAGTGTCTCATGGGAAGATGATGAATGGAGAAGAATGGAGTAGCCTGAGACAGAGGGTGCATTCGTCAAGTTTAATAAGCTGAACCCCAAACGCTACTCTCCTTAGCTTTTGGAAAATCAGCTGATTGAGTTCAATCAGTCAATCCAATCAGCTAATTATCAAACACAATAACTAGCTGTTTAAAATAGTCAATAAGCTAAATATGGTCAACTAATTAACTTTTGGCTGATAAGCCATTCACCAAACAGAGCCATAAGCTCGTAAAATTTTTTTTATCGAAATTATATCACAAATTTCCACTTTATATGCCAATCAAAGTGGTTGATAAAATAGATCATTTATAAGAGACCAAAGTTAAACAAAATTTGACTATAATATAATACCAAGTCAGCTAGTTGATATAGAAACTCTTTTTTTTCAATGATTATCAACTCTTAAGACATGCCTTTTAAGAATTTACACTCTGCAATCTTTTCCCGTTTAACAATAACCTTAAACAGGATCTATTATCGAAGACTTTTGATACATTAAATTCTTGTGAAGGAACAAGTATACTTGTCTTTCTACTTTCATTTTACTTTAGTCGATTTGTGTATTATGTAATAGAATAACAATATTAGTATTTTCTTGATTTAATAACTAAAAATCTTAAAAATTAACAATAAAAAGGTTTCAACTTAATTATTTTCATTGAATTATACTGAATTTAATACCATGTTAAAATTCGTAAACCTCTACCTCGGGATAGTATTGGTTCGTATATACAAAAAGGATTGAGTAAAACTGCAAGCAAATTAAGTTCTATAAAACTGAAATCTTTTAAGTATAAAAAGATTCGAGTAAAGGGCACAGTCCGCTCACATTTTTATGCTAAAGCTATCGTCTTTTTAAAATTGCCATCTTCAACTTTTAACCGTAATCGTTCTATGACGTTTCCTGACATTAGTTGGCACATGAGACTTCAACAGCCTTGGACGGACAATTCCAAGTAGGAAAACCTGAGCGGGTTGAGATTGAAACTTGACAATGTAAAGGTCCTAAAATCTGCAATATCGTCGAAAAAGGCTACGAGCCCCGAGACTTCACTGAGGTTAATACTGTTGAAAAAGTCAATATTGTGATTGTTTTGTGCTGTTATATCGTGTACTTATTCTATAGCTATGACTTTGTAAACTAGGCATAAATATCTCCACTATCTCTTGTATCTTTCTTGTGAGGATTTTCTGTATTGTATAACTGACAAGTGATATAAATACACAAGACCACATCACTGCCTTTGTGTGCGTGATTAACCAGTCATACTGTTTGCATATTTATTATATGGTATCAGAGCCATTCCTTTTCACACACGAAAATGTCCAACGTCAATTCATCTTCCTCATCTATTTTGTCCTCTTCCTCCTCCGCCATTTCTACTTCTCCTGGACTACTACCAACTCCATCTTTTGGAGCTCTCATCAACGTCAAACTGACAAGGGACAACTATCTGCTTTGGAAGGCTCAGTTCTTGCCTTACCTCCGGAGTCAGCAGCTCCTTGGCTATATAGATGGCTCAGTTCAGTGCCCTGCCAAGACAATCACTACAACCGAAGAGACAGGTGTGAAGCAAAGTATCAACCCTGCGTATCAAGTGTGGCTGCAACAAGACCAACTTGTGTTGAGTGCTCTTCTGTCTTCACTCACTGAAGAAGTCTTGGCCCAAGTCTTATTTCTTACTACATCTTGTGAAGTATGGCAGGCTCTAGAGCGTATGTTCTCATCTCGTTCCAAGGCACGGATGATGCAAATACGTCTCCAACTATCTACTATTCAAAAAGGTGATATGTCAGTTTCAGACTACTTTCATAAAGTGAAAAATTTAGCTGACACCTTGGCTGCCATAGGCAAGCCTTTAGAAGATGATGAAATCATCACTTATATGCTAGCTGGATTAGATTCTGCTTTTGATGCTCTTGTAACTTCAGTTACAACAAGAACAGATCAGCTCTCTCTAAATGATCTTTATGCGCATATGTTGAGTTATGAAATGCGCATGGAGCATCATAACATGGCCCTTCAAGTCTCAGGGTCATCTGCAAACCATGTATCCCGTTTTTCAAACAACAAAGGCAGAGGGGGATACCCAAGAAGAGGCAAAGGAGGAGGAGGTCGAGGGAGGTCTCAAATGAACTCCCCTGGAAATAATCAAGGAGCAAGTAGGCCAGTTTGTCAAGTCTGCAGAAAACCAGGCCATGAAGCACTGAAATGTTACCATCGCTTTGATCACTCCTACCAAGTCGATGACATGAGAGTTGCTGCTGCTGCAATTTCTTCTCACTCTTATGATGCTGATCCAACCTGGTACACTGACACTGCTGCCACAGATCACATTACAAGCGACCTCGAAAAATTGACTACTAAAGAAAAGTACCACGGCAAAGATCAAGTTCAAACTGCTAGTGGTTCAGGTATGAATATTACTCATATTGGTCACTCTTGTTTACAGGCTCAGGCTAAAACTCTTAATCTTAAGAATGTTCTTCATATTCCTGAGGTCTCTAGAGATCTTATTTCTGTTCATCGTTTAGCCGTTGACAACAATGTATTTTTTGAATTTCATCCCTTTCATTTCTTAATCAAGGATTGTATCTCGAAGAAAACACTTCTTCAAGGCAGATGTGAAGA
>JANIJH010000009.1:39885484-39916103 GCA_024520975.1 Erythroxylum areolatum | reverse complement strand
ACGCTCACTAGGATAATAGGATTGTTGTTGTCATTAATTTGGTATTAATTTATGTACTATTTAATGTTTTAATTATCGGTTAGGAAATCTTTTTTTTTCTTTTTATGATTATTTAATTTCCTGTTTAAACAAATTCCATGGGTTAAAAAATCCAAAATTTATGTAAGGATAATTTATAATTGTTAACATTGAAATCAAATTTCACGTCCATATTTTCGGAAAATTGTCATTCAACAAGACATTTACAGAGAGTTAAAGGTAACCTCAGCGATCTTGTAGCTTCCACCTTTGGATTAAGCAATCAAGCTTATATTTGAAGAAGGTACACAATTATCGACGGTTTGTCATTACCGTCGGTAATTTGAGATGTCTCAAATTACCGACAGATTACAGAAACCGTTGGCGAGGATTGACATATGTTCCGACGGTCTCCATCAGTATATTATTACCAACTATACCGACGGTTTCATTAAACCATCTGTAAACATTACCGACAGTTATCCTCGTATCATTGGTAAAATATACCGATCGTGTCTGTGCTGACGTAAGTCTCCGTTGGTCTATTCCGTCAGTAAATATCATTATTGATGTAAACTTTGCTATTTTCGTCAGTAACTTCCGTTGGTAATTTACCTTCTTCTTGTAGTGAACTTTTGATATGAGGAATAAGAAAATTCCCTTATGGATTATTCTGCATAATGTCTCTTTAAAGTATTGGACTATTAATATATATTGAGTTATATTGCAAGCTTCACAGGGAAACTTATAGCAATGGATGAGCACACTGCCAACTTGAGAAGAATTGGTTATACTAGAAATTGTATTTTTACATATATCAATCAAGCACTACCTAAGAGTATCCCTTGAATGCAAATGACTGAAAATGGAGAGCTTGTTGATGATGTGATTCTGGTTACTTATCCGTGGAGGCTAAAGCCTCACCACTAGGGGAAGAAATGGAAGCCTATTAGTAGGAAATTCAAAACTAGCATGTATAAGGAACTAATGGACATGTCCTAAGTAGATGTAGTGGGTGAAGAAGCTAAACGATGTAGTGGTGAAGAAGCTAAAAGAGGAGAGAATTTAGCTCAGCCTTAAGAGGAGGAGGTAACCTCTCCAATAGACGATAACTCTTCACTTCCAATTCAAAATGGAATTCAAGAATCTGCAAGGGACTATCAAGAGCAGAAATCCTTAATAACTCATAACCAATGCTTCCCTACAAGCACAATCGAGCCATTTATAAAGAGGAAACAAGCTGAATTTAAGGAGTAAGATAGTGAGTCAGTTAGCACTCCTAACCCTAGTAAGGCCTAAGTTATTATAGGGGAGTTTCTTCCCATCACCGAAAGGAAGTCCGGTAGAAAGTAGATGGGTCGTGCTCCAAATCTACAATTAAATGACAATCTTTTACTAGAATGCGTGAGGGCTCAATAGCCCTACAAAACAACTTTTTCTTAAGGAGTGTTATTTTGTCAATAAGCCCCTCTCTAATGGGGTTTTTGGAAACCAAACTAAGTGAAGAAGGGATTAAACAACTTGGATTTTTAAATAACAAGTGGTCCATATCATCCAATTATAGTGCACACCACTGTGTTAGAATTGTGATTGTATATAATCAAAGCATATTCATGGTTTCAGACACTATCATGACTGATCAATTACTTAATATGGAACTAGTTTTTTTTAGCATTAATGTCAAGATCCAAGTGACCTTCGTATATGATTCTAATTATGCTTCTCAAAGGTCTTGCCTTTGGAGAGATATAGAGGATATCCATTTGGTTATTCATTTCCTATGGTTATTAGTAGGAGATTTCAATTGCATCCAATATGCATATCAAGTGTAGGAAAATGCAAGTATAAGGAAATTTTTTGATGATCTAGCAAACTGTGTTTCTAATAGAGAAATGATCGACCTCAAATTTGAAGGGAATTATTTCACTTGGAACACTAAACAACAACTTCTATAGTCCCTAATAAAAAAATTAAATCATGCGATGGTTAACTCAAGATGTCTCACAACTTTCCTTAATAGGAAGGCAATTTTTGGAAATCTTTATTTTTTTTATCATTCTCTGATCATTGTAAGAAACTTCAACATTAGTGTGAAAACCAACTCTCTTTTCAATTTTAATGATAGTTTGGCAAGTGATCAGGCTTTTAAAAAGGTATTAGCAGGGGTCTATTATTCATATATTTGGCTCTACTTGATATATTTGTAATGAGAAGCTTAAATATATCAAGAGGGAGTTTAAATATGTCAATAAGTCCAAATACACTAATATAAATGTCATCGTCTCTACTTTAAAGGCTCAACTCAAAAGAATCTAAGACTCCTTTTACTTAGATCCCACCAATAAAACATCACAAGATGATGAAAGAAATGTAATGGTTAATCACAATAGAGCTTTGGAAGTCCAATTCTCAACTTTGAAACAAAGATTAAGAGGATAATGGCTGTAGGAGGCAGACAAAAACACCTCCTATTTTTACAGATCCTTGCTTGCTGGAAAGTGATAAAGACCCAAAATAATTCCATTACACTGGGCTAGACACAAAGCTATGGATACAAAGATATTGACCCATTATTTTATGTCATTACCTTTGCACTTGTTTGTCTTTTTCCTTTACGTCCTTTTCCTTTGCATCTTGTTTGTCCTTTTCTTTCTCCACCTTCTGACACTGTGTATAGCAAAGAATGAGTGGCCTCTCTGTACAACTAGCTGATTCGGTTGTTAACCTTTCCTTTGATTCTAGGACACCCACCAATAGAAATGAGTTGTCGGGTGTATAAATAATTGCTTTTAATATTCAATACATATGATGAAAGAATTACCTTTACTCACCTACGACTATTCTCTACCTTATTTTACATGGTATCAGAGCCTACTCTGATTCCTTTACCCTAATACACCATATCCAATACAATGGATAACAGTGGATCTAGCACCATAAATATACCAACAGTAAACGAAAATGAACCCTATTCAGTCACCAATACTGAAAACCCAAGAGTTGTGCTCAACAATAATAATTATATTACCTAGAGCAAATCCATGTCCATAGCCTTGTGTACAAAGGATAACCTTCCCTTCATCGACAGGTCCTGCACAATGCCCAGAGAAGATGCAGTGTTACAAGCAAAATGGAGAAGAGCAAACAGTATGGTGAAGTCATGGATCCTCAATGCTATGGTCAAAGATCTAGATGACGCATTTCTATCCTTTCCTACTGCTAGAGAACTATGGGTGGAACTACAAGAGCGGTTCAGTGAAGCTAATAGCCCACTGTTGTATCAGATAGAGAGGAAAATAAGTTCCCAAAAACAAGGTACTTTAATAGTTTCTGCTTATTACACTAGACTAAAAAAATTGTGGGATGATTTGTCCAGCTTAAGCCCTACCCCTATGTGCACTTATGATGCTACAAGAATTATCACTAGCAAAGAAAATGCTCACAGACTTGTGCAGTTTCTGATGGGACTCAACGACGAATTTGAACATGTTGTCAATCAAATTATGTTAATGGAGCCATTACCTACAGTGAACAAAGCCTTCTCTATGCTACAAACTGTTGAGAGACAAAAGGTGGTCAATGCTAACATGGACAGTACCCCAAACATGGCAATGCTAGCCAAACAGTCAAGTGGTTGGAAGAAAGGAGGGAGGAATAATGTCAACTCTAGCAAAGGACCCTATCTCAAGGAGGATAAATACTACGAAAAGTGCAAGAAAAATGGACATACCTTGGAGACTTGTTTCAAAATCCTTGGGATCCCTGACTGGTACAAGGAGCTCATTGCACAGAAGGAGAAAGGGAAGAAAAACATGGCTCACACAACTGATAGTCCTGCAGATACCGCACAAGAGCAGAGTGAAGAAAAACCTTGGAGTGGACAGATTTCATCTAGTCTTGCTGACTTTATTCAACAGAAGATAAGTAAAGCCATCAAAGGAAAAACTACAAGGGAGGTAAACTATTCAGGGTATCAACATTATGCAAGTAATGTAGCATATTCTGTGAACACAGTTTTTAATCATACTGATTCTTGGCTCATTGATTCTGGAGCCTCCACACACATGACAACAAACCTAAATATTTACACTGACTATGTGACAAATGATAATAGCTACGATCATGTGACTCTTCCTGATGGAACTAAACAAATAGCGGCTCACATTGGACAGACACAAATTGGGGATAAAATTGCTCTCAAAGAAATCTTACATTTACCTCAATTCTTCAAGAATTTACTATCAGTCAATAAACTAACAACACAGAATGAGATTGCTGTTGTTTTCTAGCTAATAAGCTATTTTTGCAAGACCTTCGGACTAATAATATGGTGGCAATCATCAAGGCAGTGAAGGACTCTATGAGCTACATCCAAAAAATTTCCTACCTTCAAATAGCCTAAAAGGTCCCTCTCTAGAGTTTTACAAAGTTAAGAATGTTGTCTTCAATGCTTCAACTAGTTTTGATTTATGGCATTCTAGATTAGGGCATGTATCCAAGGAAAAATTACGACACATCAATGAAATGAAGCTTTCTATTCCGTGCAAACATGAATGTCAAGTGTGCCCCTTAGCCAAACAGCATAGAAAACCCTTCCCCAAGGATAAAATACATACAAGCAGACCTTTTGAAATTATCCACATGGATCTATGGGGACCTTATACTGTTTCTGCTTTGGGTGGGTCACACTACTTTCTCACCATTGTGGATGACTTTACTAGAGCCACATGGACCTTTATACTAAAACATAAGCACCAAACACAGCAAACCGTTCTACATTTCCTTAAAAACATTGAGAGACAATTTGATATCAGAATTTTGAAAATACAGACAGACAATTTAAGGGAATTTATAAATCAGGAATGCACTAACACCTTCAAAGAAATGGGAATTCAACATCAGAAAAGCAGTCCCTACACCCCACAGCAAAATAGTGTGGTAGAAGTCAAACACAAGCATCTTCTCCAAATTACTAGAGCCCTACTTTTCCAAGCCAAACTACCTAAGGGATATTGGGGAGAAGCATTGTTAATAGCTACTTACCTCATAAACCGAATCCCTTCCAAGGTCTTGGGGTAGATTTGGTTGCCTTTACTTTGCCCTAGACAAAACACCCAAAAGAACCAAATTGGATCCTAGGTCCAAGAGGTGCATTTTCCTTGGATACATGCCAGATTACAAGGCCTATAGGGTTATAGATTTAGATACTAAGACAGTGTTTGTATCAAGAGATGTAATATTTTATGAAAAAGTTTTCCCATTTGTAGATAGTGTTACAAAAGCCATAAAAGAACTTGAACCCTTGTTTACAATTATCTTGACCAATGAACATGCAAAATACCCTACAATCATGCCTACCATGACTGATCACACACTAACTGAACAAGGCTCCCAACCACCTGAGTATGAAACCCCTGACTATACACAACCAGATAATTCCCCAGACCAAAATACCCTACCCATAGTTGCACCACAAAGGAAAAGCAGCAGAACACACACAACCCCAAGATACCTGCAAGGTTATGTCCTCCAAACCACAACACATGAGCCCATTCACTCCTTTGGTGATTGCAATCTAGCATTACAGATTTGTTGTCCTGCAGGAACAAGCAAAGAAGGATTGAGAATATTGGACATCAAACACAACACAAGCTACAACAGTTACATAGGTAATGTTTCTAGAATTTTTAAACCTCTATCTTATGAAACTGCTAGTAAAGACAAGAGATGGATGCATTATATGCATGAGCAATTGGCTGCCCTTGAAAGAAATGGAACTTGGAAGCTCACCGAACTACCTAAGGGGAAGAGGGCCATAGCTTCAAAGTGGGTTTATAAGGTAAAATATAATTCAGTTGGGATAGTGGATAAGCTAAAATCCAGACTTGTAGCAAAGGGATTTTTTCAAAGAGAGGGAGCTGACTATTTAGAGGTTTTCTCCCCAGTAGCAAAGGTGATGACAATTAGAATGTTTCTAGCTATAGTTGCCTCTAAACAATGGCCAATACATCAATGTGACATCAACGATGCTTTTCTCCATGGCTACCTAGAAGAAGAATTATACATGCTACCCCCTCAAGGCTATACCAAAGCTAAAGCCGGACAATTATGCAAATTAATCAGGTCAATCTATGGTTTAAAACAAGCTGGAAGACAATGGAACAAGGAGCTAACCTCCAAGCTTCCCTCAATGGGTTTTACTAAGTTCGAAGCAGACCACTGTCTATTCACTAAGGGCACAAAGGATGACTTCATGGCAGTAATTATTTATGTGGATGACATCTTAATAATAGGCGTAAATGAAGCACAGATGGAAGTAGTAAAGGAGACATTGAATGTAAAATTCACTATCAAGGACTTGGGCTATGCAAAATTCTTTTTAGGAATTGAGATAGCAAGAGGAAACAATGGAATGATACTTACCCAAGGTAAGTATATTTGAGACATACTACAGGAGACCAATTTATTGAACTGTTCTCCTTGTGCGATGCCCATAGTCCCTGGAACAAAATTGAGCATTGAAGAAGGTGAGTTGCTTGAGAAACCAGAAGAATACCGAAGATTAATAGGAAGATTACAGTACCTAGGGTATACAAGACTCGACATTACATATGTTACACAACAGCTCAGCCAGTTTATGAGTAAACCTAGATTACCACACTGGGAGGCAGCTAAACTGGTACTGAAATACCTAAAGGGGACTCAAAATTTGGGGATTTTTTATGTGACAGAAGAAACCCCTCACCTTATAGCGTACTCCGACTCCGATTGGGGAAGTTGTGTCTTCTCCAGATGCTCACTAACAGGCTTTTGTGTGTTCCTTGGAAGATCACCGATCTCCTAGAAAACAAAGAAACAATCAACGGTGAGTCGCTCTTCGGTCGAATCAGAATATAGAAGCTTAGCCTCGACCACCTGCGAGCTAAAATGGATAACCCAGTTGCTTCAAAGTTTCCAGATCCAGGTTGAGAAACCCATACCTTTATTTTATGACAACCAGGCAGCCATCTACATCTCAAAAAATCCGGTCTTTCACGAGAGGACGAAGCATCTGGAAATGGATCTTCATCTGGTTCGTGACTGTGTAAACCTAGGCTTTCTCAAGTTGAAACATGTGAGCACCACTCAGCAACTCGTAGATCTACTTACGAAGGCACTTCCTACACGGACGTTTTTGGGTCTAGTTCGCAAGATCGGGGTTGTTGGCTTTCAACCAAACTACCGACTTGAAGGGGGGGTGATAAAGACCAAAATAATTCCCTTACACTGGGCTAGACACAAAGCTATGGATACAAAGCTACTGGCCCATTATTTTATGTCATTACCTTTGCACTTGTTTGTCTTTTTCCTTTACGTCCTTTTCCTTTGCATCTTGTTTGTCCTTTTCTTTCTCCACCTTCTGACATTGTGGATAGCAAAGTATGAGTGGCCTCTCTGTACAGCTAGCTGATTCGGTTGTTAGCCTTTCCTTTGATTCTAGGACACCCACCAATAGAAATGAGCTGTGGGGTGTATAAATAATTGATTTGAATATTCAATACATATGATGAAAGAATTACCTTTCCTCACCTACGACTATTCTCTACCTTATTTTACAGAAAGAATGTCAACAAAATCACTTCTTTGCAGGATGATGATGGAATAATAGCATCTTCATAAGAAAAGCTACTTTCTTCTGCTTTAAATTACTTTTCCAAGTCTTTTGGCACTAAAGATTAGATAAGTATCTCCAATAACCCCCTCTTAATTCCTTTATTTTTGACAAAATCTCCAATGAATGTGCAATCTACTTGGAAGGGCATTTTATCCTAGCTGATGTTGAGAAATCAATGTTTAGTTTAAAACTGAACAAATCTCCTGGACCTAATGGTCTTAATTGATTTTTTTTCAAAAGTTTCATAATCAAATTAAAGTTTTAATTATTGACGCAATAGTTTCTTCAACCAGGGTCACTTGATAATAGATTTTAACAAGACTACCTCAGGACAATCTCTTGATGTAGTTACATTTACAAGGTGATTTCTGAACTTTTTTCCAGAAGAAAAAAGGAAGTTATAAAACCTCTCATGAGTGATACACAGGCGGATTAAATTGAAAGAAGAGATATAGGGGATAATATATTGCTAGTTTAGGAGCTATTTAAAAATTATAGAAAGAAGAATTCTCCTAGATGTTATGTGATCAAAGTGGAGTTTAGAATGTTATTATTCATATCTTACAGGTATTTGGTTTTTTTTTTAAAGATATGTGGGTTGGATTTATCAATGCATATCCAAAGTTTCCTATTCCATCTTGATTAATATCACTCCTACCAATCTAATCAAAGCGGTGAAAGGCATTAGATAGGGAGATCCACAATCCCCTTTACTTTATCCCTTTGTATAGAGGTATTGGCTAAACATATTAGATAGTGTATTAGCTTTGGAAGGAATTTTATATATCACAATGAGTGCAGATGATTAGGGATTTATAGCTTAGCCTTTTTGGATGATCTATTGATCTTTACTGGAGCTAATCCACACTTAATTAAGGGTTTGATGAATGCCTTTGAGATTTTAAATCCATTTCTGGTATATCTATGAACAAGGAAAAAAGCTACATGTTCACTTCCTCATTTGTTGCTTATCTAACTAATTGGCTCTCTTCAATTATAGGCTTGAAAGAAAAGGAGCTCCTATTCAGATACTTAGGCATTCCTGTCTCACATAAGAGATCATCTTTTGTTGAGTTTCTTCCTTTAGTTACCAAGGTGAAGCAAAGGATAGATGATTGGAGCAATAAGGTTCTATCATTTGTAAGAAGAGTGCAAATAATTAATGTGGTTTTAAACTCGATGCGTACTCATTAGACATCCTATATTGCACTTCCATTGTCACTAATCAAAATTATTGAAAGGATTCTTAGAAATTTCTTGTGAGCTAGTAAATCCTTCTCTCCTTACACAGCTAAAGTTACTTGAAAACAACATGCCAACCAACGAATTTTTCATTTTTATCATTGATTATTCTAAAAAGCACTAATGCAGCTTATTCTAGACCAAAAAATTCTTTCACAAAATAGTTAATGAAAAATATAATTTTTCAAAATCAATAAATAAAATTGGATACAATTAATTTTTAATTTTTAAATTTTAAGTGGAGTTTAATATTAGAAAACTTAAAAAAATTCAATATTAAAAAATTACGATCTCAATCAACTTTTGGGTCAAATTATAATTTTCAGGTCTGACATATTGCGGATAAAGCATTCTCGTAAAGGTTCTTCCCGCTACATTTGAGTTAAAATTAAGTTGTTCATAATTAGACTTATCTTTTCACAAATTATAATTTAAATTTATTGAAATTTTGTACTTTATTTATATACATGTTTTTATGATAAAAATGTTATAAAGTAGTTCTATTTCTATAATTTTTGTAGGGCATACAAGGAACTATATGATGATCGATTAAATTTATATAACATAATATATTGAGAAATTATTTTTTAATTTTAAAAAATTTTGAAATTATTTTATACTTTGGAAAGCTATCCGAAACGATCTTCGTATTAATCGATACCAATATCATATTGTAATAAAACTAAGTGCCTGTTTGGATAGATTTTTAGGAGGTCAATAAACATTTTTTTCACTACAAAAGCTTTTTTAAAAGGAAAATGAATGTTTAGCTGTACAATAAAAAAGCACTTTTTAAATAGATAGAACTTTTTTGGCAGCCAAAATACATCTTTTTGAGAAGCACAAATTTGAGGTTTAAAAAAAAAGCCTCTCAAATGACTTTTTTGAGTAGATTTTTCAGATCAATTAATAAGTCTATTTTTTAGTCTCGTTTGCTCTTATGTTTTACACATAATTTTCACAATACTCACAAACTCATCTTCACGTTTATCTTGCAAACTCATCTTTTCTAATATTTATTTTTATATCAGTTTTACTTATCTTATAATCCATTTAAATTATTTGGTTAGATATATTTTTATTTATGTTTCGTATGGTTTAAAATTATATAATAATTAGTATATTGTTCTTTGCATATTGTTTAATATACTTTAAATAATTTTTATATGTATAAATAATTTTTATTACAAAATAAAATATAATTAAAATTAAAAGTATTTTTTATTTTTATGTTGTTAAACAGTGTATTGTATGAAGTTCTTTCAAAAAAATTATTTTTGTAAATGACAACCAATCAGTCAATTGACTTCTTAGAAAGTTCTTCTTCAAAAAATTTACAAAAGGAGCTATAATAAGTGCCTGTTTAGATGGACTTATATCAGTAGAACTTTTGTCAGTAGAGCTCTTTTTAAAGAGTTTTTTTAAGAAGTCAGTTGACTGTTTGACTGTTAATTAAAAAACAACTTTTTAAAAAAGTTTTATACAGTATACTGTTTGGCAACATAAATAAAAAGTACTTTTTATTTATTTTAACTACATTTTATTTTGTAATAAAAATTATTTATTCATATAAATATTATTTAAAGTATATTAAACAATATGTAACGCAAAAATATATTAATTATTATATAATTTTAAACCATATGAAACATAAATGAAAATATATCTAACCAAATCTTTTATATGGATTATAACATAAGTAAAATTAATATAAAAATAAATATTAAAATATATAACAAAGCCAAATAATATTATATAAATTTCAAAATAAATGTGAAAATGAGCTTGTGATTATTGTGAAAATTATGTGTAAAACATAAGGACAAAAGGGACTAAAACAGGCTCATTAATTGATTTGAAAATTTTACCTGCTTTTTTTAGAAAATCCAAATTTGTAATTCTTAAAAGTTGTATTTTAGCCTCTAAAAAAGTTATATATATTTAAAAAATACTTTTTTATTTTACAATCAAACATTTATTTTTTTCTTTTACGATTAAAAAATGTTTATTTACATAAAAATTCGATTGGTAAAAGCACTATACAGGGACTAAATTTAATAGTAATAGTGGTCCGGTGTTCATGGCATTGGACTTTAATTTGTTGTAAAGCTAAAGTTTACACTTAAAAGGTGGAATCGGCCACTCTAGGCGCCCCCACATCCTGATCTGACAGAGTAGTAAAGGAGTAAATCACAGTCTGATCTCATTTAAGTTCTCAAAAAAGCAACTCAATGTCTGATGCGCACAAGAAATCATCACATTAAATAAATTCCTACACCATCGCTACCAAAATTCGAACCTAAGATCTTACGCTCAATTTTCTTTCCAATGACCAAATAGAGAACCCTGGTGGCTCTAAAGCTAAAGCTAAAGCTACTGTCCGAGAGTGACGAACCGAATGGGTCCCTACACACGTGGTTCCTGCATGTATGGGAAGATGTGGCTTATTCCAAAGCATCATCCAGATATTTTTGTAAAGGGCTAGCAATTTATTAATTTAATTACCTAAAAAAATTGAGTAGGATATTTATAATTGATAGGTACTAAACTAAACCTGTTTTTTCGTTTTGTTTTTTATTGAGTTAGCATTTATGGAAAAGAAGATTTCAACCGCATCATATCATGTGGTGTATAAAAAAGGCTACGGCAAGAGAAAAAAAAGGCAACACAGTGCGGCCACCTATCACAGGGATCGATATGTAATATCCCGATCCATCCAGAAGACTTAAATATAAAAATTCGTGCAATAAAAATATATTGAATTAAATTTATTATTTAATTTAAAGCCATTAATTTATCAAATAATTTTAAAAATATAGACATTCAGAAAAACACTTATACTATTTCTTCTCGGCTTACATAAAAATAGAAAATTTTCAATTATAATTAAAAGTAAAGCATATGTCAAAAACCATTATTTAATGGGATTTTAGGTAAAAATAAATGGGTTTTCTTAACTGTGAAATGGGTTGCATTGCATGCAAATTTTAATCAGAAATTTAATATTTAGTACGAGTGGCTATGGCCTCTGCCAACCAGGATACCTTAATAAGGACCACTAGCTAAAAGCTGGGATGAAGATTGAATATCTTGCAATCTTTGAACCAAATCCATCTTAGCTTACTTTGATTGGCTGGAAATCTAAACTAGATTTTTTTGGCAACCCATCAGCCAATGAGGAAAGGGAAGAAGATTCACGAGGATATGATTGTGGACCTTATCAGACCCTATAAAGAGAAGATCACCTTTCACCTTCCCAACGCATTCTTCAAACCAACATTTTGAGCAAGAAAATTCCTGTCTGCCTTTACTCATATACTATACAAACATGGCAGCCATGACTCTCTCGTCTACATTCACTGGCAAGGCGGTTCCCTTGAACACAACGACGGAGTTGTCTTCTGTTGTTAATGGTAGCAATGGAAGAGTCTCCATGAGGAAGACAGGTGGAAAGTCAGTTGTTTCCGGGAGCCCCTGGTATGGCCCTGACCGTGTCAAGTACCTTGGACCCTTCTCGGGGGAGCCTCCGTCTTACTTGACTGGCGAATTCCCCGGTGACTATGGTTGGGACACAGCTGGCTTATCAGCTGACCCTGAAACCTTTGCTAAGAACAGGGAGCTTGAGGTGATTCATTGCAGGTGGGCAATGCTTGGAGCTTTGGGATGCGTCTTCCCCGAGCTTCTTGCCAGGAACGGAGTCAAATTTGGAGAGGCAGTATGGTTTAAGGCTGGCTCCCAGATCTTCAGTGAAGGAGGACTTGACTACTTGGGCAACCCTAGCCTAATTCACGCTCAAAGCATTTTGGCCATTTGGGCATGCCAAGTCGTCCTAATGGGTGCTGTGGAGGGTTACCGTATCGCCGGAGGACCCCTCGGAGAGGTCACCGATCCATTGTACCCAGGTGGCAGCTTTGATCCCTTGGGGCTTGCAGATGATCCCGAGGCATTTGCAGAGCTTAAGGTGAAAGAGATTAAAAATGGTAGACTTGCAATGTTCTCAATGTTTGGATTCTTTGTTCAGGCTATTGTTACTGGAAAGGGACCTCTGGAGAATCTGGCCGATCATCTTGCCGATCCCGTCAACAACAATGCTTGGGCCTATGCTACCAACTTTGTCCCCGGGAAGTGAGCTAGCTGAGTGTTTCCTTGTATTGAAAGAGCAATATTTGCAATCGTGAGTTTGTAAATGAATGTGTTTGACCGAACTTTGTTATCATTTATCATCCGAGTACTTCAAATTTACCTTCTGAACCAACATCAGTAAACAAAAACTGTATGGATAAAGTAAGCCAACCAGTAAAATCAAGTTTCAGAAATCAATCATAAACAACTAAAAAGAAAGAAAGGAAATTTGTAATCTGTTCACTTCATTCTTGTTTGTTTTCTGTACTTCACTTGGAAGAAATCTATTAAGTATTAAGCCGACAATTAGCATATCGGGCAGGAGTAGGCTTTCCTAAGCAATTTTATTCTTAGTTCGTAGTGGCCTCGTTGAAGTTGGTTAAACGCAGCTCTGACAATGTTTAATGAGTGCTTGATTCAAATTCCATTAATCATCTGATACATCAACTAATTCGGGACTTGAACGCACCATTAATCTTACCTGTTATTGGTTCTACTTTTAAGTTGAAAATATAATTTAATAAAAAACAAGTGTACTTCCTAATGCAATGTACCTGTGTAGTTCTCAACTAACAACTGATACGAGTAAATAGGTATGCATCACCCAAAACATTCATATCCAATACACGTGATTACACTGTAACAAAATTTCAAAGCGATCAAATTTCTTCAGTAAACCTGCAAGTACTCGAAATAAGTGCTCTTTGCTATCAAAGCATAGGTCATGAGCTGTTATGAGATTCGATCTAATAAGATTTTGAGTTGCGTGTGTTGTGTGCGTGTGTGTGTGTGTGTTGTGCGTGTGTATCTATTTGTATATATGTATATATTTGTGGGGTGTGTGTGTGTTGTGTGTTTGTATCGATTTGTATATATGTATATATTTGTGGGCCATTTCGTAGACTTTTTAGAATAGTTAAAGTATTTTATTATGTTTATAGATGATTATTCATATTATGGGCAACTTTATCTCATTCGTAAAAAGTCGCATGCACTTGATATGTTCAATTTTTCAAAGACGAAGTTGAGAATCAACTTCGCAAAAGGATTAATAGTGCTAGATCTAATTATAATAGTGAATATTACGACAACTATGATGATTTAGGTGAACATCTTCTAAGACCATTTAACAAATGCCTAAAAGAATGCAGAATTGTTCTACAGTATATTATGCCAGGGAGCCTTTTCATGAATAATGTTATTAAAAGATGAAATAAAACATTAAAGGGTATCGTAAAGAGTATGATTATTCATAATATCTTATTAGATTCGGTCTGGGGAGAGGCATTATAGACCCTAATTTACATTCTAAATAAAGTTCCAATTAAGGCAATAACTAAAGCCTGTTATGAATTAATAAATAGGTAAAAAGCCTCGTGTAAAACAATTTTCATATTTGGGATTGTTCAGTTAAGGAAAGACCATATAAGCCAAATAAAAGGAAATTAGACTCAAGAAAAGCTAGTAATTATTTCATTGGATACTCTAAATCCCATAAGTAAATTTATTTTTGAGATGGAAAATGTCAAATTCCTTAAGATGCTTGAAGGGGAAGATAAGGTTAGACACTGTCTCTTTGAAGAGATATTCATTTCTCTTCCTACAGTTTTTATTGACCATAATTAGGAAATCATTCTTAACATTGTTTAAGAAGAAACTCCAAAGCAACAAGAGAATATTTAAAATTTCCTTGATCAAGATCAATTGAACATCCCTAAAGGAAAAACAACCTCAAGAACAAATGTCATTGAGAAGATCCATTAGAGAGACAGGAGAAGTACAATGCTAGATGATTATATTGTCTGACTTTAGAGACATGATATATACATTGGCACAGTGGAAGATGACCCAGTCAACTTCTATGAAGCCATTAAAAATTATAAATCTTAAAGGTGGATTAATGACATTAACGAGGAAATGAAGTTCACGAGAGATAACAAGTTTTGGGGATATTGTTCCAATTCTTGAAGGTGTTTAACACTAAAAGGGATTCAAAAGGCAATGTGTAAAGATACAAAAATTGTCTTGTCGAAAAGGGCTTTAATTAAAAGAAAGATATCGATTACAAAGAAACTTTCTCACTGATTTTTCCAAAAGATTCTTTCAGGATTATAATGGTTCTTATGACATTTTTGATCTTGAGTTACATCAGATGGATGCTAAAATAATATTCCTCAATTGTGATATTGATGAAACAATTTACATAGATCAACTTGAAATTTTTATTTCTAAATATTCAAAGTATATGGTGTATAAATTAAAGGAATCAATCTATAGATTTAAACAAGCTTCTCATTAATGGTATTACAAATTCTAATAAGTTTTTATCTCTTTTGGTTTTGAGAAGAATTTGTTTCATGATTGTATAATCAAAAGTTTTATAGAAGCAAGTATATTTTTATAATTTTATATGTTAATGACAAATTGCTTGCCAACAAAGATGTAGGATTATTGCATGAAATCAAGAAGTTTTTATCAAAGAAATTAGAGATGAAAGATCTTGATGATGCCTCTTTTACGTTAGGGATTCAAATACATCAAGATCATTCTCAAAGATCTTCACTAATAGGATTGAAGAAAACTTCTACAGAGCCATCACCTAGCCTCATTCTATAAAAATTTGAAGTATTCTTCTTCTATTTACTCCCCTTAACCCCATCCCTATACTACATCCATCCCTAACATATGAAGAATTGCTTTACTCTCTCAATTTTAAAACCTACAACACTTGAGATTAAAACTTGACAATGCAATAACATCAAAGAAGGTGACAAGACTTAGACTTGCATTGATGTTAATACTAACAAGAAAGCTTACTCGAATAATCATCATATGATATACTGTACTGACAACACAAAAGCCCAATTACAAAAGCAAATTTTTGATTCATAACCATTATGATATCACCATGATAACTACAAGGATCTATGCATAAGTTGTGTCCTCTTCTCTTTCTCTTTGTTAACTATGTTACTATTTTGATAATAAATCTTTGTTTATATGAAACAATGTCACTTGGCATTAATATTACATCCATTTGATCAACATATTAAACATAAATTCAAGATTTAGAAGTATACAATGAATCACCTCCCTTAAGTAGAATAGGAAGGGTAGAAAAGCTTAGACTTAGAACTAGGGTTTGAAATTCCAGTGTGATTATCTTTGGGATTAAGTTAGGTTCATAAGGATCGAAGAACTAGTTCTAACCAAAATAATGTCATTTTATTAAATCTTTAACCAAATGATACTACTTATTCAATAGTTGAGGAATCAAGTTTGAACTAGTTGACCAAAGATGCCTAGGGTAGACTTAGTTTATTGCCAACTATAATTTAAATTGATTTAGCTTGATTTATCCTAAAGTCAATACGTTAGATTCAATTTGCTCAAACTTAAACCAAGCCAAGTTAATAAAATATTTGGAATTAACATTAAGATGCATTTTAGGTACAATAGTTAACCGATTCAAATTCTTACGCACGCGCGCGCACACACACACATATATATTAATCTTAATTATTTTATTTTTCTCATTTTTGACTTTTTATGATTCTTATTTAGAACATAAAAACCTAAAAATATAATTTTTAATAAACAAATTGAGACCTATTCAAGCTGATATTAAATTTAAATAGTATTACCTCAATCTAATAAATAAATTTAAATTTTTAGAATTTGTTTTTTCGAACTTCACATTCAAGCTTGTAAAAAGTTTTCGAGGTTAGGCTCAGACCTTAAGAGTCTAACTTTGTCCCAAATCATTGTCATTATGGGTATAAACTGATAAAGGAAATGCATCTTTTTATATAGATCATAGATATGGGCTAAGGCTTGACAAAAATTGATCGGTTTAATCCCTGCCCGACCTATACTACCTTAAACTCGGCCCTGGGGTTGTCTGCTTGGAGCTCGGGCTTGACTAGACCCTAAGCTGGCCTAGATTGACTTTTATTTTTTATTTTTAAAATTAAAAAATGACGTTATTTTGTCCATGCCCCATTGAGCCTCTAGTCGGGTCGGACTTGGGCAACTTAAGTCCAATCCTGACCTGAGGCCTGGTTGGGCCCAAAAAATTGGCACGAGGCCCAACCTTAGGTTTGATTAACCCGGGCCTAGCCCGTTTATTTCGAGCAAGGCCGAGTTGGGCAGGCAAGGCTCGAGCCCAATTGTCAAGTCTAAGACTGAAGTCAACAGGTTCGACCTTAGTTGATAAGGCTTTGGGATAGGCTTGGGATTTTTTTTTTAAATTTTGAGCTTTTGGTGAAGCTTGGGCTCTAGCTAACTAACCAAAAACTCCAAAATTTTAAGTACAATGACATCATTTTGAGTAAATGACGTCGATTTTAAATTTTAAAATTAAAAATATATTTAATTGAGATTGGCTCAAACTCGATCAAGCTTTGGGATACCTAAGCTTTTCAGGTTTGGGCTCGATCGAACTTCATACTAAGCCCGAATGCAATACAAATTTTAAGATCCAAGTCTAATCCCATCCTGGCCTATTGCAAAAATTTATTAGGCTTGAGGAAATGGGTGGTTTGAGTATATGGGTCTAAGTTGGTCTAAGAGTCAACGAGAGATAATTCTCTTAAAATATGATTAGTCTTGCTAAACCAACTTTGTTACAGTATCATTAAGTTTCATCAATTAATTAAGAAAATTATGCAATAGTAAAGAAAAAGTACTTATGTTGAATAATTGATAATTTTTCTTAAAGTGTTGGTAATTTGGCATGAATGAATTTTTTCTTTAACTATTTTTTAAGGTAGCTGAATTCTTATTCCTAAATCACTATCTCAAGTTATATAGGTAAAACGATATAACCTGGCATTATTTAATGGTCCCAGAGTAGACGGATAATAATCTATTGCACAGTAACCAAAGCTACAATGGAAATGAATTGTTGGAGGACTAACTAAATTATTGAAAACAAAACAAATTTCTAGCATGGTTTCAGACTCACGGGTAACTCGTATTATCTTGGAATTATTTCCACATGTTTCACAAAAAAGTGTTCATATGCTCCATTAAAGGGAAAAAGGTCAAGACGTGTAATTTCTCTCCTTTTAAAAAATTTAATTTTTACAACTTTTAATAATTAAAATATTTTGTAATATTAAAATTTTAAAAATATTTAATACTTATCATATTATTCTAATATAAACTGCTATACTAATTAATGAATATAAGATAAAGTCGATATTATTATTATCATTATCATATTTTAATAGCTATTTTAAAAATTAGATAGAAATACAATAAAAAGTTGGTAAGATATGATTAGATCGTATTAATTAGACTTATTTCTTTTGTTTTGGATTGATTTTGGTAAAATTGACATTTATTTTGTTTTAGGATAAGAAAAATAAAGGTTGAACCAAAATTTTGGTTTAAAATATCTAATTAAAGAATCATTTGTCAAAGTCGCACATTTTGGGAAGATGGAGCTAGAGAAGAAAGACGATTGGAAATGATAAGATGAGATCATGCCTAAGAGTTAGACTTACTCTAGGAAGTTTATTCAAATTAGGAGACTTCATTTTTAGGTCTATTATACAGGGATCATGATCTGTTCAATCATTATCTCTAAAATATTTGTAGACTATAATTTTGTAGAGGGACAAATACATTACTATCTTTTTTTTTCTTTCTTCTAATTTGGTGGGAAAAGATATCCATGAGTGGCTAAATCTAAAATTTTTAATTCAAAAGGGAATTAAAACTCCAAGATTTGTTCTAAACATGGATTTTATTTTAATTCAAGTACTTCTTATTTCTTGTTCTTATATTTTATGAGTAATTAATTAATATTAAATGATCTAAAAATTAATTTATTATTGGTTATTTTAATAGTTATCCATGAGTTCAATGATTTGCAACTATTATGAATGACTGGTACAAACAACAAGTAGGTTATTTATGTATTTGCATATCTTATTTATGAGAAATAAGAAAGTTAAATTGCATAGTTGTAGCTAACTCAACTATTTAATTTAGGGCTAAGTCTTTTTTATTAAGCTTACTGCTAACATTTAATTGATATAAAACCCTATCATACCCAATCAACTAATGATAAGTTTTGATTTAAATACTAGGTTTTAATAAATTAATTTAGGGACATTGAGACTTATTATTGCTATCCTAATAGGTTTTAGACTAAATGCTTTGTTGTAAATTTTTTTCTTTTTACACTAATGTTTAGAGTTACATTTAGCTTGAATTATAGTTAGGTAAAATTGAATCTATCACTTTTATACTTAGTTGATTCCTTTCGATTTTTTGTTAATTTTAGTTTATTAGTTAATTAATCATTCTCTATTCTATTTTATCAATTGAAATTAAGAAATTTATATTTAGTTCTACTGGGATTCGACTTGATTTTGCAACTACTACAACAATTTAGTGAATCATGAATTAATTTTGAGGGCTTTGATAACTTGTTCAAAAATTTTGTGCCACTTTTAGAAACTATTTTATTTTCTTAATTTCTTTGCTTTATTTTTTAATTTAAAACTAATTTATTATCTTGGATAAATCATTCTTCTCAGACAAGCAAGTTGCAATATAATCCAGAGATTAAGAGGATAACACATTGTTTAAGGAAAAAGACTAAGCAAGGGAAAAGCCATTCATCACCAAATGTAGAAGTAAAGATAGGTTTAATAACTGGTGGAGCTTGATTTTTAAGCAGTTGAAGAGAAGATGACAGATCCTAATGATAAAATGTTGAGGGACTTAACTACACTAGATTTGAATCAACAATCCTTACGCATAAGATTTATAGATGTTAAGGTAGATTTCGAATTAAAATCTAGTTTAATTCACTTCCTATTTTTTGTGGTCATATAGGTGAAGATCTACATAAACACTTCAAATAATTCCATGTTGTTTGTTCTAACATGAAGCCATAAGGAGTGACAAAAGGGTAAATTAATTTTAGAGCCTTTCCTTTATCATTGAGAAATAATGTAAAGGATTGGCTTTATTATCTTTCCACGGGCTCATTAACAACATGGAATGGAATGAAAAGGTTGTTCTTGGAAATAAAATTCTTTCTTACTTCACGAGATATCATTATCAAAAAGGAAATATGTGAGGTAAGACAATTCATTGGCAAAACATTGTACGAATATTAGAAGAGGTTTAAAGAATTATGTGATAGCTCCCCACACCTTCAAATTCTTGAGTCTTTTGATTCAATACTTTGATGAAATGTTACTACTAATGGAAAGAAGTATGGTAGATTTAGATAGTGGATGAGATTTGGTAAATAAAACACTAGAAGCTATCAAGCAATTGATTTCAAATATGGTTAAAAATTCTTAACAATTTTGGATAAGGATGGATGGAGTTGTTAAGTTAGTAAATAAGGTAAGTACTAATAATCTTGTGGATAAAATTTAAAACTTAATTGCTTTGATTTGTCAAATGGCAATAGTTTAATTGTAATTGATATAAATGTGTAGAATATGCTTACTCTTTGGGCATCCTTTATATATGTGTCATATATTGCAACAAGACTTCATTCAAGAAGCTAATGCGATAAGGGAATTTCCTAGTCAACCTTAACGGAAATATGACTCATATTCAAATTATTCTAATCTAGGATGAAGGGATTACTCAAGTTTGAGCTATGGAAATCATAGAGTGTAGCAAAGATACCAACCACAAAATTTCAATAAACATCCTCCAACACCTGTATACACTTACTCTCAACCCTTAAATTTATGTATGTCTTTGGATAAAATTGTTAACGCCCTTATTAATAATACTCAATAATTTCATTAGGAAACAAAGGGATGCCTTTAGGATTTGGGAAATTAGATCTCTCAATTAGCCACCTTTGTTAGTAAATTGGAAGCACAAGTGGTAGGAAAATTACCTTCATAAATGATATTTAATCCTAGGGAACATTGAGAAGTGAGAAGGAAATTTAATCCAAATCTTCTTTACCAAGGGAGGAAGATAGGCATGAACAAGGAGAGAAGAAAGATGAATTTCTAGCTTAAGATGCAAAAAAGGTAAATTTTGATTTTCCTTTGCCTATATCATCTAATTCATATGTACCTCCTTTCCTTTGCAAGTTGGCTCAATCAAAAGAAAAGGAATATAAAAGAGAGATCCCAGGGGCCTTCCTAAATGTGGAAATTAATATACTATTACTAAAATCCATTAAGCAAATTCTAAAATATACAATTATTTGAAAGAAATATGCATAAATAAAAAGAAGTTCAAGGATAAAGAGAGAATTATTTTAGGTAACAATGTGTAAACTATGATAAATAGTAAATTACCAAAAAGATGTAAAGATTTAAGCATATTTTCACTTTCTTGTGTCATTGGTGATAAGGAAACTCAGCATGCCATGCTAAACTTAAGTGAATCTATTAATGTCATGCTATACTCAATTTTCCAAACTTTAAATTTGAACTCTTTGCAAGAATTCAAGTGATTATTCATCTAGTTGATGGTTCTTATATATGTCCTAATGCTCTTGTCAAGGTTGTTTTGGTTTAGGATGAAAGTTTAATATTTTAGTATATTTTTACATATTGAAAATATATGGAGATAGTATAGAACATTTATCTTAAATTTTATGGGGAAGGAAGTTCAAAAAGATGGTTAAAATAAAAATTGATGTGCATAAGGTTAGTATTTTCTTTGAATTTTATGGAGAGATAGTGAAACTATTATTTTTAAAGCAATGAAGTATCCTAAAAATTTTCACTTTGTTTGTCAAATGGATATTATTGATTCAATTATGTATGATATTTTTTAGGAAGAAAGTTTTATTAATGAGTTAGATTGTAATTGAATTAGAAGTGAATGAGCAAGTTGATGAAAATTTTAAAGTTGTAGAATCATTATCATTGATGATAAAAGAGTCAAAAACTTCAAATAATGAAATTCTATAACTCACAAGAAAATGTTGCCTTATATTTTATAAGCTCCAAAGCTTGAATTGAAAGCCTTGTCTAATCACCTAAAGTATATCTATTTGGGTAAGGGATAGTTATTATCTGTGATCATCTTAAATAGGTTGACTAAAGAGTAAGAAGAAAGCCTAGTAGCACTTCTATGGGAGTACAAAACTATAATTGGTTGGATCTTAACTGATATTGAAATCATGAGTCTAGTGAGTTGTATGCATAAGATTCTCTTAGAAGAAAATGTTGAGTCAATAAGGAAACAAAAAAGGAGACTTATTCCAATAATGAAAGAGGTAGTAATGAAAAGGATTCTAAAGCTGTTGGATGCAAGTATAATCTATCTGATTCTAGATAATGAGTAGGTGAGCATAGTTCATATTATTCCACAGAAAATAAGGGTTACAGTGGTAAGAAATCAAAGTGATGAGTTAGTGCCAATGAGGGTGAAAAATCGGTGGCAAATATGCATAAATTTAGGAAGCTTAACTTAGCAACAAAAAAGGACCATTTTCCATCACCCTTTGTAGATCAAATGTTGGAAAGATTTACTAGTAAATTATATTCTTGCCTTTTTGGATGGTTCTTCAAGTTACTATCATATAGAAATTACTTAAGAAGATTAAGAAAAGATTACATTTAAATGCCCTTTTAGAATATACACCTTTAGGAAATTGCCCTTCGGTCTTTATAATGCTCTAGGTACATTTCAAAAGGGCATGATGGGTATTTTCTCTTAGTGTATTAATAATTGAAATAAAGTATTAATAGATGATCTTAAGCTTTATGGATATTCATTTGGTGATTTCTTAAATCATTTATTTAAGATCCTCAAAAGATGTATTAAAACAAATTGGTGTTAAATTATGAAAATTTTCATTTTATGATTAATCGAGGCATCTTTTTAGAACATGTAATTTCATTTAAGGGTATATATGTTGATAAAGTAAGGTTGATTCAATTGTGAACTTACCTTATCATATAAATATTAGGGAAGTTCAATCTTTTCTTGGATGAGTAGGGTTTTATTATAGGTTTATTGAAGAATTTTCAATGATTGCTATGCAATTGTCAAAGTTACTACAAAAATGATGTTCCATTTGAATTTGGGAAAGAATGTCAAGAAGCTTTTAACAAACTTAAGTCATTATTGACATATATGCCTAATATTTAGCCACCAAATTGAAACCTACCATTTGAGATCAGGTGTAATGCCAACAATTATATAATAGTAGTTGTTTTTGGCCAAAGGATTGGTAAACAAAGTCATCTAATCTGTTATACCTCAAAGAAATTAGTTGTTACACAGTGCAATTACTCTGCAATTAAGAATGAGCTTTTAGCCATTGTTTTTTCTTTAGATAACTCTAGATCTTATTTTCTTGGATCTAAAACTATTATGTATTATAATTGTATAACGTATAACATTGAAGTACCTTTTAATAAATCAGTCTAAACTGAGGTTGATACGATGAACTTTATTACTTTAAAACTTTGATTTGGCAATAAGAGATAAAAAAAGATAGTAGAGAGTTCTGTGGCAAAACCACATGATTAGGTTAGTAAGGGATAGGGATATTTTTCCTATCTTTGAAACTTTTTCTTATAAGTAATTATTCCAAATGAAAAACACAATTCCTCGATATACAGACCTTGATAGTTATTTAATTATTAAAATTTTACCTAACTACATTAGTAAGTATAAGAAGGAAAAGATAAAGAATGGGTTTAAACATTTTGTTTGGGATGAATCACATTTTTGAAAATTTATCTTTAATAAAGTTATCAAAAAATGTGTGCCATTGAGTGAATAACATTATATCTTAGCCTTTTTTTTATCATAACTATTATATGCAAAGGTTACTTTAGTCCTAATTGAAATTGCTAGAAAGCTTTTGGATAGAGATTTGTATTGAAAACCTTTATTTAGAGATGCTTACTTATTTTATAAAATTTGTGATAGATTCCAAAAGACAAGTATGTTGTCTGAAACCCCTATTCTTATAATGGGGATATTTGATGTATGAGGCATTGATTTTATGGGACTTTTCCTTCATCTCATGGTTTTTCTTGCATAATTTTTGTGGTTGATTATATTTCAAAGTAGATGGAAGAAAAAGTCATTAGAAGTAATGATTTTGCATCTATTGTAGGTTTTATAAAGTAATATTTTCAATACATTTGCAATTCATGAGTTATTATCAGTGATTAAAGGAGTTAGTTTTGCAACAAAGTGATGGTAACTTTACTTAAAATGTATTGAGTGTAGTATTAAGTGGCCACTATATACCATTCACAGACAAATGGAGAATTAAAAGTAGAAAAAAGAGAACTGAAGTCCATTCTAGAAAAGACAGTGAATCCAAGAAGAAAGGATTGGATCTTATATCTAAACAATGCTCTTTGGGCTTATCGTATAGCCTGTAAAACATAGGTAGGAAAGTCCCCATATCAATTGGTTTTTAGTAAAACTTGCCACTTGTAGAGATCAAAATTTTGTTATTTTGTTATGAGAGAAATTTGTTTTTTTTGGGCATATTGTATTCAACACAAGTTTAAGATAACAGACCTTTAAATTCTAGGACACTAAAATAAATAAGGCAAGATCACATCTTATACAACTTAAGTTTTTAGTATTAAATTCCTTTACTAAAATGAATACTACGAGATCACGTTGTATAGATATTAACATACTTTTTTAAAGCAACTAATGGGAGATTTTTTAAAATAATAAAATAATAACAATTTTTGTTTTGATCATTAGAACTTTTTATGTTTCATTTTAATTAAGAAATCAAAATCCCTAAAAGTTGATTCTCTTTATTATAAAGATCACACACTATTAGCCTCCTATGCCATTGATATTTGCTCCTTTACTTCTCTACCAATCTCCTCTTCTTTGCTTTGTTTATGCTCTATTGTTGATATCTTCTTTAGTTTCGTCTGTTCTTCTACTTCACCGATTTCTTTCTTTATCGATCTTCTATTCTTTATTCTCTTCTTTGGTTATGTTATACGGTCGTTGTTCTCCTAGTTGTTTCCCCACTTAATCATTGCTTTATCTAGTCGTTGATCATTAGTTATGTTCTATTCACCAATTCTAATAATATGATCTACGATCTATTGTTGATTTCTTTCCACCTCTTGATCATTTTTTCTTTCCCTTTTATCCATTGTCAATTTTTCATCGTCACTTATAGTATTTGATTTTATTCTTTTTCAGTTTGTCTACCACCATTGTAGTTAATTTCTTGGTTAATTTTGGCCATTTTCCTTTTTTTATTAATATGACGCTTATTGCTATTACTTCTAGTTAAAATTTATTGTTAATTGATTGCTCTAGTTAGTTTCTTTGTTCACAACAGTCATAGTAATAAGGAGAACAAAGGGTATTGGTAGGACGTTAGCAAACACTAAATTTATGACAAATTTATTTGACAAAAGCTAATCAAAATTTGGACCAATCACTAGAACCAATTAGAAGCGTACTTAATTAATCAAGCGTATATCTATTTTGCCACTGGTTGAGTGACCTTTGCAAATATCTTATCTTCAATTCTAATAAGAGAAAATAAAGGTAAGCTTCTCTTAAAACACGACAAATTAACTCAGGTAAGTATCTGCAATACCTTTCTTTAGAGGAGTTGAATATCAATGAAAAATATGTTGCTTTGTTTGATGATATGACTTGGGAAAATTTTATTCAAATTCGATATCCAGTATTTATTGAATTAAATAACGAGTTCTATACTACTTTTAAATTTTGATAAACATGGTAATTTCACTCAATGTTGTCTTCATGTTGTGCAATATAGATTAACCAGTAAAGAATTTGAACAAAGTATCACTGAGTTCAATTTGACCTTAGGGTTTATAACTGACTAATATGCCAATTCTACCTAGTATAAGGAATATATTGTAGAATATGGTGATTTTGATCCTTTAAAATTTTACAATCAATGTCCTTTAACATAAATGTGTATCATCCTAGTCAATATTAAAGTAGCTTTCTTAAAGAACTTAAATGGCTTTATTTGCAGTGTTTTCTTATTTTTAATTATTCAAGGAGGAAGGCTACAACTTGTACATGTAATAAAGCTGAATTATTCTTTAATGGGTGCATTTTACATAAGGTTTATGTTAATTTGAGAGCTTAGTTAGTAACACAATTTAACATTATCTTATCATCTAATAAGAATTTGTGTCATGGTTCTTTGATTACTCACTTGACTATTAATCTTAACTTGCATGATATTTCTAACAATGATATGTATGTAACTTGTGAGATGGACCATTTGGATAATGCTTGTTTGAGTATAATGAAGATGATCAAACGAAAAAAAGGAGATTTTGTTTTGTTTCATATGATTATCTCTGAGGAGTTTCATTATCACATCAACACAATGATTTTGATGTTCAACAACCTCTATGTCTTCTAGTAGCACCAATTTGACAAGAGTATAATCTTCAATTAGAGAGGTTGGAGCATAAAATTTCTAAAATGTGGAGGAGTTTCGATGCTTTGCTTCAATTTATAAGGTGACACCTCTATGTCCACCTACATTATAGTGCATTCAGTTTCAGATGGCTATAACTAAGGGGAGTTTTATAATCTTTCACTAAAGGGAGTATCACAATTAATTTTGTTAAATGTGAACATCTTATGCATACATTAAGGACAATGTATGATTTAAGAGTGAGGGAGATTTAGTGTATATACCATATTATGATAGGTGTCTAATTTTTCTTTGGTGAATCTGTAATTTATGTATGGACTCTTAAATACTATGATTTGTATGTGTTAATTATCCTTTGCGACAACCTTAAAATTTTTAATTATTATTTAGAAATAGTATTCAAGTTAGGATAAATTGTTTGTGTAAGTTTTAATACATGAGCAAGATGGGCATGATCAATGTTTTCCTATAAATTATTTGAAATATCCTATTGATTTTTATTTAATGAAAATGTGCAAGAATGCAATTTGATACTTGTGTGATCTTTTGAGCCTAAGAGCAATTCGTTAAATTTGTGCTCGTACATAATTCTTTGTTATGTGTTATCAAACATAGCTTAGTCATGCTACAACTTGCTCTTGTATACATTTTGAGACCAAATATTTGGTGAATTTATGCATAAAGATGATAAGGTCACTTAGGTATAACAATTTTTTACTTATAAAAGCCTACCTTAATTTTTACCCCTTGAGAACCGATTTAAGTCCTAACCTTTCTTTTCTTTCATATTAACCATGTTATAAGTCACTTGTACACTTTTTAGTTGTTGATTGCCTTAACAATTTTGAGCTCCTAAATTGATGGAATTTTATAAAGCTTATTTGCGCAAGATTTTAACTATTTTTATGAAATGTAAATTAGTCAATTCAAGTTGAAGTGATCTGATTTCTCAGTATTTATAGAATAGGGGAGAAGTATCATAAAAAAATAAATATCCTCTTTAATGTTTCTTGTGCTTCAAAAAATAAAAATAAAAATAAAATAAAAACAAAAACAATGTGATTATAATCATGCGATTTGAATCAAGCGAATTTCGGGCTGATTTGAGTTGAAGCTTATGTAGATTAGTTTGTATAGTTCCTTTGAGTAGTTAAAATTGAAACTTTCTTTTCTACCATACCTTTACTCAAGCCTTATAAACATTATCAAAACCCTTTGATGTATGCATTAAATTCACATTTGTTAGTGGTGGAGATATGATTCATGATTAAGCTTATGGAAATAATTTGCTATATTTTGATTTGAGAGTTTAATGAACCCCAACACTTTGAGTTCATAGAGTGAGATCAATAAGAGGGTGTTAAGTCCTGTTTCTTTTGATTTTAATGGAATTGATAAGATATATTTTCATTCTAAAAATTTATCCTAAAAGTGTTTGCTCTTGATTGCTATTTTATCATAAACCTTTTATGTATATTAAGTTTTTAAATATTTTCTTAAAACATGAAAGAGAATTAGAGGTTTATAAAAGGATGATTGATATATTGAATTGATGTATGCTTGAGGACAAGCTTAGCCTGGTGTGGGCAAACTTGATAAGATATAACTAGATCATATTAATTAGACTTATTTCTTTTATTTTAGCCTAATTTTGATGCTTAATTGGTAAATTTGGTATTTATTTTGTTTTAGGAGGTGACAAGAGGAAATTGACCCAATTTTGGTGAGATTGAACAGAAGATGAAATATTGTTAAAAAATGATAAGATGAGATCGCGACTATGAGACATACTCACTATATTATATAGGGATTATGATTTATTTCAATCATTATCTTTGAAATATTTATAAATATTGTTTTGGAGGGAGGAACATGTTATTCACCATTATTGTCTTCTTTCCTCTATTTTGGTGTAGAAAGATAGTTATGAGTGGCTAAATCTCAGTTTTCTAATTCAAAGGGGATTAAAACTCCATTTGCAAAATTGGAAGTCTTTTTTAAACCTAACTTTTATTTTACATTCAAATATTATTGTTTCTTGTTCTCATATTTCATAAGTAATTAATATTAATTGATCTAACAAATTAAATTAGTATTGATTATTCTATTGTTATCCATAAGATTAGTGATCCATAATTGTCATAAATAATTGGTACAACTAGAAAGTATTTTATTCTTGTACTTACATATTTGACTTATGAGAAACAAAAGAATAAATTTAATAATTTAAAAAATCAATTTTAGAATTTAATACTTTGAAAGTATCTTTAAGTGAATTAAAATAATAAAAATAAATAAAATTATAAGTAAATTTTTGCATCTTTTATTCTATTATGGTTTTTACAATTTGATGCATAAGATTATAGTTAGTATAATATACAATGTATGTTAAAATTTGTCAAGGATAATTGATAATTGATAAGTACTAAAATTCTTGTTTTGTTTCGTTTTAACAAAAAGTCTAATTTGCCTCCCAACATTTTGCCGAATGTCTAATATGACCCATATTGTTATTTTTGGTACTAAACCTCTAAAATTTACAAAATAGAATAATTTACTCTAAAAAGAGTAATTACATCACCTTTTCTTTGTTTAGACTTTACATTCCTATTATTTAAAAACACATGTTATGTTATATCAGCTAATGTGCCAACCTAGTAACTAATATATTATTTATTGTTTATTATTTATTATTTAAATTGAATTTTTAGAGTTACTTATTAATTTTTATGATAAAATTAAAAAACAAAGGTTAATATTATGATATTTTTACAAATCACACAACCCCAATACTCTAGAAATCCCTATCCCAATAAAATCACAAAATAAAGCCACAAATCTCTAACCCAAATACTCATCTTTGTCTTTCTCCCTATTCTTTACGACTATTTTTTTTCATTCTTCCCCTATGTTCAATTTCATTATCCCCTTATTGAACCACAATCGGTTTCATTCATCCCTAATTAACCTTCAGTTGTGGATAACTTAGAAGAGTTAGAGTATTTGGTTTGAATAGTTTAGGTAATCCCACCTTTTGGCTATTCATTTATCTTTAATTGTGCTTGACTATGAACAAAGTATAAAATATATGTTTATAGGGTCTTGAACTCTTGTTTACAGAGGTAGAGAAAGTAGAGGAAGGTGGTCCCCCTATGGTCCCTTATGTTTTATAGTATAAAATTCAAGGTAAGTGGTCCCTTATGTTTTATTTTAACTTTTATTTTTTGAACAAAATATAGGAAACATACATCTTTAATGTTACTCATTTTGCCCAGCAGGAATTAAACTGGGTATTGATGATGATGATGGTGTTTGAACAGGAATGTTTTAAAAAGTGAGTTGCTAATTGATTCAAATTATAAGAAATAAAGTTTCAGAAGGAATTGAGTGTTGTAAATTATTAACCTTTCACTAAGAAGTAGGTCCTCTAAAGTTAACTTATCTCCTTTTATAGCCTTGTTTTTTATGGAATATGATTCTAATATAGGCTTTTGAATGGTTAGAATAATATGGAACAAAACTATATATACTAGGTTACTAGCTTCTAAATCTAGGAACATATATAAGATGGAATAAGTGAAAGTTTTACTCTACTTAGATGAGAATGACCAAACATAATAAAAGAAATAGACATAAGAAATTATAATGATAACAACTAATCTTTAAATTCATTACATTGTTTTGGCTTGTCATCATATCACAATTCATTTTTCATTTCTTAATACAAAAGTATGAGTAGATTTATAGTCTCAAATTTAAGCATATGAGAATAAGCCACACTACTAAATACATCTTTAGTAGTCATTTATTGATGTCTTCTCAAAAATTGAAAAAGCAAATACAAAATTTCTAGCTTTATTCACCTTCACTACACTTACTTAGTGTACTATAATTATTATAAGTTTAACATGATTTCATCCATAATTCTTACAATCTCTAAAATCTGGTTAAAATAATTCTTATGTTTAGAGTACTATACTTTATGCTTCTTTTATAGCTTAGCTTCTTTAATTAGACTCTTTAATTGAGGTACAAGTGTTGGATCGGAAAAAGAAAACATGCTTTGTTTGGAAAAACGGTAGGTTTTAAAACTTTTAAGAAATCATTACTTGCAGCGTAAGCAACAAATCCAAATCAACATGCCAATCCATACATGATATGGTATAAGGATAATAAAATATAAACAAGATCAGGAG
>JANIJH010000009.1:39874253-39884484 GCA_024520975.1 Erythroxylum areolatum | reverse complement strand
AGTACATGACAATTGGCATGGAAATGAGGTTATTGTTGATTTAAGAGGTGATACTAAAGTTGATTTGGGAGGTGATAGTGGTTTAGATGTTGATTTTGGGACGTGATAGTGGTGTTACAGTTAATTTGAAAGGCAATACTGACATTTATTTAAGATGTGATAGTGATGTTAACTTAGGAGATACTAATGGTATTGAAGCTCATGGTATTGATAGTGGTGGCGATTTGGATGATGGAGGTGATTTGGGAGATGAAGAATTAGTTAGTGTCTCTGAATTAAGTGAAGATGGTGATTTTGATTTGGGTGTTGATGATGGAGGTACTTTTGACTCGAATTTTGACATAAATGTTGATGTAGGTCATAATAGAATGTACATTGACTCTTATAATCTTGGGAGTTTCTTGGCTAATGGTGAATATCACATTATTTAAGAACTAGATGCAGTTTTGAGGTGACTTTGTTAAGCTAATAAATATGTTCTAGAAGTTATTACAACTGAATGATTGCTGGGTTAATGTTTGATAATGCAAAGCACTTTAAGGAAGTGGTTGCAAATTATAAAGCTACAATATAATTTGAATTAAGTTTCAAAAGGAATGGAACAAAAAGGATAAGATACTCTTAAACTCATTTGAACTATATGCTTCATTTTACAAAAAAGAGAAGTGCTTGAAGATGAAAACTTACAATCTATAGAATACATGCAATCCAACCAATAAGCCAAAGTTGGTATGGCTTAGTGGCTTAAGGCATTGGTTTGCTAAATTGACATATAAGAGTTTATGTTTGAATTCAATAATAGATAATAGGGATAATATTGTATATAAAGATAGAGAAATAAAAGGCTTCTAAAAGTCTTTTTATTCATTACAACCAAGTTTATCATAAGATATTTTAAGGAAAATTCCTCGTTAAATTGAGCATTAAGATTAAGAAAATGGTACAAGGATGTAGGGAGAAACTAAATTTTAACAGTTAATTTCAGTATATGCAAATATGTAGAGAAAATTCTTACAACAAAAGCAAAAGAGTAGCATAGCAAATATGAAAAGCTTTATAGTCATATTTCTGAGTTGAAAGAAATGAATCCATATTCTATAATTAAGCTTCAACGTAGAGAATTTGAACCTAAGTTTGTATTAAAGGGAATATATGTGTGTTTTGATGTTATGAAAAAGAAGTGGAAGAAGTTGCCACCTATAATGAATATGGATGGATGTTGTTTGGAAATAAAGTATAAGGGACAACTTATAACTACCATCAGATTTAATGGCAACTGAGGCATCTATCTAATTATATAGGCTATTTTAACGTGGAGAATATTAAGAATAGAAGTGTTTTAGTGAGCAATTAGCCATTAACTTAAAGCTTAGAGATGGTCAAGGAATCATAATAATATATAATATGGACAAGGCATTTCATCCACCTAAAAGAAATTTATACATATATGTAAAGCTATGAAATCTTACAAATTACTATTTTTAATTTGTAAGAACTCATGTTAGCCAGGAATGATATATTGCCCTATACTAAAAATAGGATGTATGCAAGACATATAAATTATAACTAGATGCTGAAATAAAAGGAAAAAGATCCTAGAAATTCATTCTAGAACTATGCAATGGCAATATTCCTATAAACATTTGATGATAGGCTCATTAAATTAAACTAACTTGCACTATGATATGCACAGGACTTGCTTAAATATCCTAAAGAAATATGAAATACGACTTTAAAAGTATTGAGTCTAAATGTCCAATTATAAACAATAATATGAGTGAGACATTCCACTCTTAGATTTTGGTGGCTAGAGATTGCCTTATCGTCAGTAGATTAGACATTATTATGATTATGTTAACCAAAAGGCATTATGACCTTAAGAAATAAGCTAAGAGATGGAAGGGAGATACAGTACCTGAGGTGATAAAGAAATTAAACAAGAACAAATTGAATGTAATGAAATGGAGAATCATTTGGAATAAGGACATGAAATATGAAGTGAATAATGTATATGATACATATGTTGTCTAATTGGGAGGGGAGGAGATTTGTAATTGTAAGACATGTGAACTTTATAGGTATCTTTGTAGTCATACCATTAGCGACATACTTTATCCATTCAAAAACCCGAGGTATATATGAATAAGTGTTATTTTACAAAGAGGTTCATGAAACATTAATGAAGAGATTCATTCACTATTGGAAAGAATTATGAGTGGTAGGCCTAAGAAGAATAAGCAAAAAAGATAAAGATGAACCAAAAGAGTGAAGACTCCTTATAGGATATTACAAAAGAGGAAATTCTAATTGTATGGCAAATGTGGCAGATATGGACATTTCAAAAGAAATTATAAATTTGGTCCTCTTCCTTCCAATCAAGTTAAAGTTGATGTTTGTAATTCAACATAAAATAAAATGGTCAAATTGGACCTTAAAATTTTTACTAAAATTTAATTTGAACCTAAATGTTTTGACTCGTTTAATAGGAACTTAATGTTTCACACATTCAATTTGAACTCCCAACTTAACTTTTCTATCAATCTTCCATTACAAAAAATATATCTAAAATTTTGTATAGGCCATTTATCATATATGTATCTTATGTGGCAAATGAGATCCAAAAAATTAAAAATTAAAATACCTCTCTCTTCTTTCTCCTATGTAGGCTTAATTGCCTTTTACACTCTTGGATTTCCTATGGCATTCTATCTTACAGCTTCTTATTGGGGTTGTGTGGTACTTTTTGGTTTCTTTATTTTTGTTGCATCATAAATTCTCCACTATCCTTCTTTTGAGTCAAAAAATAAAGAAGAATCTTTTTTAAAAAAAGGAAATTTTAGTATGAATTAGGAAGGTTAGGAGAAAGGAAGAGCCATAACTCATAGTATATATTCCCTTCTTGACATAACATGACTTTGTTAAGATGTTATTTGGTTATGTCAATTGGATCTATCTCTTATTGTTTTGGTTTAATTTTGGTGATTAAATGGTTAAATTAATATTTATCTTGTTTTAGGATATGAGAAGCGAAGATTGGATGAAACTAGGGCATTATTAGTCAAAATTATGAATTTTGATAAAAGTGGACAGATTACTACATTGGATAAGGCGAGATCACGCCTAATGTTCGATTCACCCCAAGAGTTTAAATTTAATTAGGAAACTTGTTTCCAATTCTATTATGTAGGGATTTGGATTTATTTTAGATAGGAATCTTTGTAAGATAGAAAGAGGCTAGTTATTGAGTAGGAAAGAAGGAGAAAAACACATCCAATACTTCCATACATTATTCTCTTTCATTTCTTTGTAGTTTGCTCTCAATCCTTCATCTTTTCTTCTATTTGTAGTGTTGGAACTAAAGTCAAGTGTGGCTAATTCCAAATATTCTGATTCAAAAGGATTTAAAACTCTAATTGTAACCTTATAAGGATTTGTTCTAAACTTAGATTAATGTTTTGTGTTCTTATATTTCATGAATAATTAATATTAATTGTGTTGAAAAATTAATTTGATGTTGATGATTCTATAGCTATGTATAAATTCGGTGATCTGTAATTTTCATGAAGGATTGGTATAACTAGCAAATAAGTTATTTATGAAGTTGGATATTTAACTTATGAAAAAACAAGAAAACTAAATTAAATATTTCTATTTATCTCAATTATTTGATTTAGGGTTTATTCTTTTTCTCTAAGCTTTTTATATCATCATTTAATTGATATGGAATGTTATCATATCCAATCAATTTATAGTAAGCTTTGGTTTGAGTGTTGGGTTTGAACTAACTAATTTAAGAAAACTTAATACAATTATAACTATCCTAATATTTTTCACAAGACATATTATAACTTGTGAAAAATATTCTTTTTAGACCAATGATGAATGTTATAATTAGACGAGATAATTCCCTTGAATCGAAGTTAATTAAAACTAAATTACTCACTCTTTAGTTGATTTATTTTGATTCTTTGCAAAATTTAGTTTGTTATTTAATTAATCATAAACCCCAAACTTTGTTTTGTTAATTGAAATTAAGAAATTAGTATTTAGTTCTCTTAGGATTTAACCTAGTTCCACAACTACTACAAGAGTTTAGAGAATCATATTTAATTTTAAGGTCTTCGATAATTTGATTTGGCACCATTGCTGTGGAACTATTTTAGTTTCTTAGTTTTTTTGTATTATCTTATAGTTTGATGTTAATCTCTTGTCTTGTATAACTCGTTTTTCTCACATAAGTGAATTGCAATACGATTATGAAATTAAGAAGACAACACATCTTTTAAGGAAAAGGACTAAGCAAGGAAAAGGTCATTCACTTCTAGAAATGAAAGTTGAGATAGACTTAATGATCGGTGAAGATTTTAGTTTCCAATAAGTTGAAGAAAAGATGGTGAATCCTAACACTAGAACTTTGAGGGAGTTAGTGGCACCAAATTTGAAAGTTAGTGGCACCAAATTTGAATCAACAACCTTTATGCATAATATTTCCAAATGTCAAGGTATATTTTGAATTAAAATGTGATTTGATTAACTTACACCCTATCTTTCATAGTCTTACAAGTGAAGATCCACATAAAAACTTGAACTAATTTCATGTTGTCTACTTTGGAATGAAGTCACAAGGGGTGAAAGATAAACAAATTAATCTCAGAGCCTTTTCATTCTTATTGACAGATAAGGTAAAAGATTGGCTATATTATCTTCTCTCTGGCTCAGTGACAACATAGAATGAGATGAAAACGTTATTCCTAGTTCTTTCTTGCATCATGAGTAGCCAATATTAGAAAGGAGATATATATGATAAGATAATTCACTAGAGAAACATTAAATGAATATTGGAAGAGATTTAAAGAGTTATGTGCTAGCTAACTGCACAATCTGATTCCTGACCAACTTTTAATTTAGTACTTTTATGAAGGGCTATTGCTAATGGATAGGAGTATGGTAAATACAGCTAGTTGACGATCTTTGGTAAATAAAACATTTGAAGTGGCCAGACAATTGATATCAAATATTGTCGAAACCGCTTAACAGTTCGGGACAATGATAAATGGAACTGTTAAGCATGTGAATGAGGTAAGTAACCCTAACCTTAAAGATAAAATTTTGGATTTAACTGCTTTAGTTCGTCAAATGGTTGTAGGTTACTTGCAATCGGCTTAAGTGTACAAAAGTATGTTCATTCCATCCTATAGATATGTGTCCTACATTGCAACAAGACTCTATCCAATAAGCTAATGCAATAGGAGGATTTCCTGGTCATCCTCAATAAAAATATGACCCTTATTCGAATCATTATAATCGAAGGTAGACAGATCATCCAAATTTTAGTTATAGCAAAATTTCAATATACAACCTTAAACACCTACAAAAGCTTAATTTCAATCTTTAAATTTAGGTATGTCTTTGGATGAAATTGTTAAGGTACTTCCTACTAATACTCAATAATTTCAATAGGAAACAAGAAAAAATCTTCAGAACTTATGAAATCATATCACTCAATTAGCCACCTCGATTAGTTAATTGGAAGTATAAGCATCAGGAAAATTACCTTTACAAGTGAATCTTAAGCAGAATGTGAATGTAATGACATTGAGAAGTAGGAAGGAAATTCAATTTCGATCTTCCTTACCAATGGAGATAGGAAGGCATGACAAAGGAGAAAATAAAATTGAACCTATAACTCAAAAATCAACAAAGGTAAAAAGTGATTTGTCTTTATTGATATCAACTGATGCATGTGTATCTCTTTTCTCTTACAGGTTAGCTAAATCACAAGAAGAGGAAAGTGAAAAAGAGATCTTATAAACCTTCAGAAAGGTGAAAATCAATATACCACTTTTAGATTCCATCAAGAAAACTCCAAAATATGCAAATTTATTAAAAAATATATCCATAAAAAAGGAAGCTAAAGGATAAAGAGAGAATAATTTTGGATAAGAATATATTAACTTTGAAAAATAGGAAATTACTAGAAAAAATAAAGATCCAGGTATTTTTACACTTCCCTATGTCATTGGTGATTAGAAAATTAAGCTTACCATTAAAGACTTAAGTGTATCTATTAATATTATGCCACACTTTACACAGAGCTTTAAATTTAAATTCTTTGCAAAAAAAAAACTAATGTAATTGTTTAGCTAGTTAATCATTCTTATGTGCATTCTATTGAAGTTATAATGATGTTTTAGTCCAAGTTAACAGTTTGATATTTCCAGTGGACTTTTACAACTTAAAACTAGATAGGGATAATGTTAAACGTTCATCTTCGATTTGGTTGGGAAGGTTGTTTATGAAGACGGCTAAGACAAATATTGATGTAGATGAAAATACTCTTTCCGTTGAGTTTGATATAGAGATAGTAAAGTTTAACATTTTTGAAGCAATAAAGTACTCTAATGATTTTTTCTTTACTTATCATATGGATATTGTGGATTCAAGTGGGTAAGGTATTTTTAATTTAAAGAAGAAACTGTTGTTGATGTGTCATATTTTAATGCTAAAATGGAAGTGAATGAGCAAGATCCAAAGATAGATTTGAAGTCCCTACCAGATCACCTAAAGTCTGTCTATTTAGGTGAAAGAGAGTCATTACATTTAATCAGCTCAAAATGGTTAACTAAAGGACAATAAGAAATTCTAAGCCAATAAGGGAATCACAAGGAAGACTCAATCCAACAATAAAAGATGGATTTGTAAACATAGAGTGGATTACAATTGCAAGAGCTAGAGGAACTAAGATCAAATGCTTACGAGAATTCAAGAATTTATAAAAAGAAAACCAAAATGTTCCATACTAATATGATCTTTAGAAAGTAAGTTAAGGTGGGATAGAAAGTGTTAATATACAATTCTCGATTTAGCTTATATAAAGTAAGTTATATTCTAAATAGCTTGGCTTTTTATTGTCACTAATGTATTTCCTTATGGTGCAGTGTAAATAAAAAGTTTAGATACTAGGAAGATTTTTAAGGTGAACAGACGTAGATTGAAACCATTTTATGAGGAGATGATGGTTTCAAGTGTGGTGGATATATTGATTTAGCACTTCCCTAATATTGGAATTTTCAAAAGAAAAAAATCATATCGAGCATAACGATGATAACTAATTGAGTTTTCTGAGAGACAACCCAAATCATGATAATTTTTATTAGTTCTATTTTAGTTATATATAGTTTCCATTTGTTTGTTTTTGAGAAGTTAGCTTATTGGTTTACCGAAAAATTGAGTCTTAAATTTCATATTACTAAACTTTATAAGGCGAGATCACGTGTTATATAATTTAGCTGCTAGGATAAAAGACTAAAAATTTTAGATTACTAAAATTCATAAGGCATTATCACGCCTTACATAGATAAGGTTAGAGTAGCAATCACCCAAAATTTTATAATTCTAAAACTCATAAGATGATATCTTACTTTTTATGATTCAACTTTTTGGAATGAAACCATTTTAATTTCAAAATACTAACATCCATGAGGCACTTTATACTTATTAGTGAATTGTTTTATTTTAAAGAATTTGTGATTTTTATTAAAAATATATAACAATAAAAAACATAAAAACAGAATATAGGAAAAGAAATAATATGATGCGATAAATAAATATAAATATTAAATTATATTTTTCTTTCTTTATTATTATTTTTGTATGCAAGGAGAGAAAACACAAAATAAATTACATAACGAGTCTTGGGCGACAAACCCCTAACATGTCCTTTAAGAGGATTGAAAGGCACCCTAGGGGGTGTAATATCTAAATTAGTGATCCCGATCTCAAAACACTCGGCATAGTTGGCGAACCAGTCCGCGCATCTATTCCCTTCCCTGTAGATGTATCTAGGTAGGACTACCCAGTTCCGAGTAAATAACTCATGAATACCCAAAACAATGGAATTAAGAGACAGTTGGCGCTGGGATGGGTTTGAAATTAAATTAATCACTTCACGCGAATCGATCTCTAATTCCAACTGTCATGGGGTTGAAATTAAATTAATCACTTCACGCGAATCGATCTCTAATTCAATGCGACGATGACCCAAGGTCCAGGAAAGATTGAGGCCTAAAAATACTTCCCAAAGTTTTGCAGAAAGGGTGGAGCACTATCCAATATTCTGCACAAAGCCTCCAAGCCAAGCGCCCGAACTATCTCTCAACAGACCACCTGTTGTAGCCGATAGGAGCGATCTTTTGTTTGCTCCATTGATATTTAGTCAAACCCATCCCTGAGGAGGTTTTTGCTAACCTAGGCACTATTCGCTCCGAGGACGATTAGCAAATTTTGTTATACTATGAGATCAACGCCTTGTGAATCTAATGAACATACTCTAGAACCTGAAGCATTGGGGAATCCGACCAAGCAAAGTGCTCGTAAAAAAGGGCCTTGTTTCTCCAAGACCATAAAAACCAGCAAGCAACATCGAAGATAATTGACCAATCTAAGCCATGTACCCTACGGTGTGTTTGTAGATTCCTAGCTAGCCACTCCTTAGACGTAAAGGTGAAAAAGTCTGGAGAGACTACTTGTGGAGGGAACAAACTCCACAAATGTCGGGCTTTAGGGTAATCATTTATGTAGAGATTATTCTTCTAATAGGCAATGGTAACATGTAGCATCGGTCGTTAGCTGTTTTTGAACTCGTTGTTGGTTAGAAAGCAGTCGATCATATGAGAGGAGCCAAAGGAATGATTGAATTCATTGTGAGCCCTGCCACTGCCAAATTGTCTTCCAAAACCTAGTGGGCGAAGCATCTTCCTGATCCATTATCATTGAATAGGCGGATGTTGTAGTGAACTGCCCATTGTCATAATTTCTCCAGATTAGCCGATTAGGGCCTAAGTAAGGCTTAGGCGGTAGTATACCTATTATGGTCAAGCAAAACGAGGAAAGAAGCAGATCTTGAAATGCATCTCATTTTCAATTACCGGCCATGTCTACAAAGTGTTGAGTGCAGAGAGCTATAATTTCGTGGGGGATGTTAGCCACTGCATGGCAGATAAGGGGCCCAATTGCCAGCCCAAGGGTCGAGCCAAAGTCTGGTCCTAGTGCCATCACATATAGTCCATTTCATACCCTGCAACACATGGTGCTAAGTGGCTTTGATACTCTTCCAACCATCGAACCACTTGTAGTAACAAGAGAAGATGGAATATTGTTAGTATCAAACTTAAACTTAACAGAAAGGATTTGTACCCAAAACTTGTGTGGTTTAGAAACCATTGACCATCCTAGTTTTGTTTGTAAGGCATCATTCGTTTTCCGAATTTTCCAAATGCCTAGACCTCATTTCTCTTTCGGTTGACAAATCGTGTCCCAATTTATCAAGTTTATCTCTTTGATGTCTGGGGTCGAGCTCCACATAAACTTGAGTATCATTTTCTCCAATTGAGTAATGCAAGGACAGATTGTGTCAACATGACTCGTCCAGCTAGTGACAATAGACTGGTTGTTCACCCCTAGAGACATTGAACTTTGTTGAAGATATGTTGATAGGTCCATTTATTGACTTGCTCGTGCGAAAGAGACACTCTAAGGTGTCTGCTTTATTTTCAATATAAAATATAAAAACAAAAAAATTCAAAACACAAAATTAAACCTAACTTTCTTCCTTTCTTCAGGTTCCCTAAATCCGCTCCAGTCACAACGCAACAGAGTCCAGCAGCTTCTACCTGTGCGCGCATGTCTAGCTCCAACATGTAGCCATCGACGACGCCAGTCCAGTTTATCCTCCCAGCACGCGTCAACAACTACAGAAAAATCAGGCAGACCCAAGCGTTACACAGCTGCCAGACCAATCCCTGTCCAGGCGTCTAACACCCCACCAAGTGACTAGTCCACCAAGCTCATCAATGCCGAGGAACTCCAGCAATACGCAACGTGCACGAGTTGCACCAGACCAGTTCGCACCTATTTAACGTCTCAACGCCAAACAATCCGTACCATCTATGTAAAGTGTTATCACTTTGTTTTGGCACTATTTTGGTATTAGATTTTACTACTTTTACTTTAGTTTTTATCTTGATTAATATTCATTTTTCATTTTATTTATTAATTATTTATTCTCATTATTGTCTAGGATTAGTTTTTATTAATCACAGTTGTTCGTAGTTATGGGATGCACAAAAGGCATCAACAGGACAGTGGCAAGTACCCCTGTTAGACTATTTTATGTCCCATGTAATTTATCGTATTGAGTCCTATGAAACGCACCCAAGATAATGGTTATTGG
>JANIJH010000009.1:39679984-39693825 GCA_024520975.1 Erythroxylum areolatum | reverse complement strand
AGAAGAAGAAGAAGAAGAAGGGTGAAGAGTAGTTGGGATTCTAATAGAAGAAACAGAGAGGGTGTTCATTGCTCTCTCTATTTAAGCCACAAAATGTGGATCATACTCTCTCTTTATCTACCAATTCTGTGCTGTCCAAAATAAGTGAGCAGAGGGTTTCGAGCGGTGTGGGATTGTTTATTATTTTGGCGTTGGGAAGAAGGAGGGACATTGGCTTGGCTTAAGTGAGAAGCCGAGACGAGCAACGCTGGTTTTAATTAAAACAGATAAAACGTTGACGTTTTTGTTGTGGCACAGAATTGGTACAGGCTTAGTGGCACAGATGATCTGATGCCTATTTAATGCGTCCATTGTTTCTTATTTAAGCGACTTGACATTATTTTAAAATGAAATGTAAAGCTTTCTTGGATGAAACGAACAGCCATCCCTTCCGTAAAATCTTCCTAGCTTTTGGTGTTTGCCTGTAATCATGTACATTTTTCTTTGTATTATTCCTTTGTGTTTTTTTACTGCTCCGATGAAACTTGTTAAATTTCAAATTTATAAAGAAGATTCAAAAATATTTTATCGAAAAAATAAAAGGTAGAATATAAAAATGTTAAATGTTTTGTTATTAATTAAGTTTGCTATTAATTAAGGGTTAAAATAGTATAAGTTGGTAATTATTAATATGAAGGGTAAAAACAATTAATTGATTAAATAATTAGAAACATTAAGTGTTTAATATGAATTGAACAAATATTAATTAATTGTTATTTAAGCATAGCTATTATGTAAGTATAAGTATATTTAATTTTTTGAAGAAAATATCAACAAAAAGTATATATGAATCTTGGTTTTGTTAAGATTTTGAGTATACAATTTATTTAGTTAGATTAAAAAAATGTATCGAGCAAAGATGGAAAATAAAAAAATAGTTATATATATATATATATATATATGTATAATATCGTTATAAAATAAATAGTATTTATTGATGTTAATTTGTTAATTATAATGTGATTAAGAAATGAATAATATATGAGTTAAAATTAATTAACAATGATAGAAAATATATAAGCAAATTATTAACAGTTAAATTAAAATTAGTTAATTAATTAATTAAATTTTAAAGAGCACAAATTTTAAATTAATGTTAAATATATTATCATTAATACTTATTAGTGATTTATATATTTGTTATTATATCTATCTATCTATCTATCTATTTATCTATATATATTATACACATATATAATAGGAATGAAAATATTAACATAAATATATGAATTAATAAGAATTAGTAATATATATATTTGTCATTATATTTTTATATATAGTCATAATAATAATAATAATAATAATGATAATAATAAATGGTTGTACATTAAGGTGCAGGGAAATAAGTGCTTTAATGAGTTAGATATCGCCATAGTGCAAATGCACGATAGCGATATTGGGTGTTAAATAAGGAGAATCGCTATTGTGCAAATGCACTGCAGCGATTTTTGATTCACAAATGATTCTCGCTATCGTGTAAATGCACGATAGTGATATCAGAGGTTGAATAGCGAAAATCGCTATCGTGCAAATACACGAAAACGACTTTGGATAAAAAAAATGAATGTAGGGATAATGGTGGAAATTGCTATCGTGCAAATGCACGGTAGCGACTTTGAATACAAGAAAAAAATTATTTAACAATATATATATATATATATATTAGCATTCTCGTTGTGTTATATATATATATATAGAGAGAGAGAGGGTTCGAAGTACCCTAACTACAAGCTATAGCTTTTAGTTCAAGTGGTATCAGAGCTACAGGTATGGGCCTGGTGTAGTCCCACATCTTGTGTTCGAGTCCCAACATAACCACTGGTTCCGATCAAGCGTATGAAAAATAACGCAACAAAACGTGGTGGTTATAGAGGGTTTGAAGTACCCTAACTACAAGTTATAGCTTTTAGTTCAAGGTATTGTAGGGAGAGGTCTTAAATTGGTTCTAAAATTCGTTCCAACTTTGGCTACATCATTAAAAAGTTGATCAATATATATTCTATCAGTATTTTTAAATTCAATACTATGGTGGGAATTTGTTAAAGCATAACTAATTTGATAGGTGATTGAAAAAGGGTATTGTCCTGAAATCATTAAATCATCTCTATAAAATTTATATGCAATAGTTATAGTGTCTTCTAAGTTTTTGGATTTTAAAGGTATTCCTAATTTTAAACGAGTATTAAATTTTATTTTATTATACGCTAAATTGCCATTCATAATTCCTATTACTTGATCGTTTAAAATTTTCATTCTTTCATCTACTATAGTCATTCTTATAGGGGAATCAATTCCTTCTTGAAAAGTATATTTTAATAAAATTTGGATGGTAGAAAGGTGAATATCTCTGATTTTAATTCTTTTTTCTAAAGGTATTTGTTGCAAATGTTTGGTTATTTGTTCTTGATTAATTAAACTAATTCTTAAATGTCCATTACATTGATCTATTCGGATAGGAGTTTCATGAACTATTTTGCCATAATAAATGATATTTTTTTGATTGATTAATTGATTTACAAAAGATGTTTTGTGAATTTATTTTCCTGATTTTAAATCTAATTGAGTTTTTTGCTATTTGTTTTTATTTATCACTTGATAAAAGAGTATTAATATGAAAAGTGCCTTGAGCTTCATGTAATTCTAAATTATCTACATCTAGAATATTTTCAATTTCTTTTCCCTTTATTTCCTTAGTCATAACGATGCCAAGGATTATGTCTTTTATGATCTGTAAGGAGATTTTCAAAATGATTATGTTGTTGATTATAAAATTGATGAAATTGTCTTTCTAATTCTAAATTTTCTTGTATAGGTTGTAAAGATTCAAGATTAGTGATTAAAGAGCAAATGTAATTATACTGATCTATCCAATATTGAAGTTGAATAAAATGTTGATGTTGCGTATATTCTAAATATTCTATGTTTTCTTCTAGCTGTTGACATACACAATAATTATTTGATCTACATATAGAACAATTATAATAATGATAATAATGAGACGACATCTATGTTCTTCTATGTTTATATGGTCTATCTAACCTATATTTATCTAAAATATATTGTTAATTTTGTCTAACTAGTTCCTGTATAAGTAAAGGTCTTATATATAAATAATCTCTAAGTAAATTATAAAACAAGCTATAAGTAAAGCCTTGTCCAAAGCAAGATCTAAAGAAAAACATATAACGATCAGGATAATAAGTAAAAAAGGTAAGTAAAATAAAACACATAACAGGTATAGCATAAATAATAGTAAGAACAGTAAGTAAAAGCATAATAGGTAATTCATAAACAATAAATAATTCATGTAATAAATCATTATGTAAAGGAAAATGATGCATGATTAACAGATTAATTTAGAATTTTTTTTAGATCGTGTTTTAGATTTTGTAGATTATTATATTGAATATGTTTAACAATATATATATTTTGCGTAATCTGAAAGATATGTGTTTGATCATTAATTCTTTTAGCTTTTTCCAATTTAACTTGAAGTTTATTAATCCAATATCTATGATTTTCAGCGTTTTCTCTACTATTTTTAATTTGTGCTTTAAGCGTATCTTTAAGATCAAAATAATGCATAACTGAAAATTTATTTAGTTATTATAAAAAAGTGAGTACAAACTTAGTCAATTAGTTTCTGGATACAATTGCGATAAAATCTTCTAGTTTCATACAATGAAAATTTCAAATTATTTACCATATGTATCATTCTAGCTGTGTCCATTATCTCTTGATATTTTTGCATCTCTTGACTATTATGAGCATGTTTGTTAAGTGCATGACATCTTTCAATCATTGGGTCTGGTTTTGCTTCTCGCTTATAAGTGTCTTTGATAACTTGGTTGATATAGCGTTTGCGTTCAAAAAATGAGGAATTCATATCTGAAAAACAGAAATTAATCAATAAGTTCATAAATAGCTTGAATAAATCGCTTACGATTTTGATTGTTTAAAAACTTTAAATCTTGAAAATAACAAATAACATGAAATCTATGAATTATATCATCTTGATTGTTAGGTGTAACCGGTGTCTGTTCTAGATAAAGTTGATTTTGTTCTATAACGTGATTATAACAAATATTTTGTTCGTCACACATCTTAATTAACTGTCTTAATGTTCGTCTAGTGTCAAAATAAGGGGTAAATGTACTTTCCATTAGAATGATTAAAAACTAACGATACTAAGTAAGAGAAATTGAATATATGAATGTAATATTAAAAAACACTTAATTAAAACCATACCTTTTTCTTTTCCGGATATGCTTAAACATCAATCGTCAGGCTAAGTTGCAAAGTGAAGAGACAAAAGGAAGGAGTTTTAAGTGATTGTTTTTTTCTATATCTATAAGCCGAAGCTTAGGTTACATTATATAGAGAATGAAAAGAGAAGCGTCCAAAACCTGAGTGGACGACAACTGAAAAGCTAAAGCAAAAAGTAACCAATAAGAGAAAAAAGTTTAAAAAGCAAAAGCATAATATACAGTAAAAGTACTAATAATTTAAAGAAAAGCAAAGATTCTTTGCTTGAAGTCCATATCGTTGGGCCTACATGATGGCTACATTTTGTCTGAATGCATTGGTGCCTTTTTACTCTTCAATTATTGCTTCAAGAGAATCTGTGTCTTCAGATGGCTTTTCTTGTGCAGTAGATGGACAGTATTTGCAATGATGTTCTGGATGTATTTGCATATGATGACATATTGCATACTTCCAGGTGGCTATTAATTCTGTAAAAATCCTTCCATCGTGGTAAAAGGGATTATCATTTGGTGAATGATTTGAAGTTGCTCTGGTGGAATTAGTTGTTTATATGTTGAAGTCATGATTAAATGAAAACCTTTGTAGTTAATCTTGATGGTAGCTTTTGGAGTAATTCTTGCTAGTTGGATAAAAATGCCTTCCATACAGTTGAGGTTAAACTGATTAATCGTCTCCCAATCAAATGAGTGATTAGGTGGCATGTCTATAGATGGGTAAATTTCATTATTGATTCCAATGGTGATGAATGCAATTCTTGGTAGCAAAATGTTTACATCTTTGATTGAAACATTTTTCTCAAAAATGGGATAACTGCTCCATATTTTTAAAAACATTTCTCTATCTTTAGCAAATCTGTCTTGATAATTCCGAATTGCTTGGGTAAATTCAATGGGAAATTCAGAAAGGATAGAAAGATTGGTTAGTTAGAACGTGTCTATGAGTCCACTTTGAAAGAGTAAATATGTGGTTAATGGGTCTGCTTTTGGTAGCATAATGGCTTTGGGTCCATATTTGCCTCTATTCAATGGGTAATATTGTTGGAATTTGAGTGCCTCGGTCCAATTGTTTATATTTTGAAAACAATCATAGAACATTTCTAAGGTTAATTTTTTGGCTTCAACTTGGATTGCTTTGGTAGGTATAGCATTGATTCGGTCCATATTGGGGATTTTGCCTAAAACTGTTTTGGTAGAAGTGGGTGCAGGGGATTCCAGTACTTGTTTATATTGAGGTCTGAGTTCAGGAAGTTGCTGTTTATATGTGGCTAGAGACTTTTTTGCATCACTATGAGATTTAAAACTTTTATGGAGAATACCTGGTCTTCCTATAATATGACTTGCTGCTTTATGCCATACGTCATAAAGGCCTGCCATTGGTCTATTGTAGATGACATAGGTTTTTTCTTCTTTTTCATCTTACTATTTTTGAGAGCTAGGTGTAGATTGTTAAGTAATCTGAGTTGGAGTTATGGGTATAAGAGTGGAAACTGAAGAGGTAGGTACAGAAATGGCTTCATTTTTGGCTGTTTGATGTTCTTGGGTATTTTGTTTGAGAACTTGTATAGTGGTTTTCAATTGGTTTATATCTCGTGTAATTGCTCCAATGATTTGTTGCTGGATGACTAATTCTACTTCTTTTTGAGCCAGTGCTTCTTCCAAATTCTGTATTACTGCTTCCATTCTTTGGTTAATATATCTGCAAGAAAGTTGTCAGTAGATTTGATATATTGGATACCAAATTAGTATTGATTGAACTCTAATTGCCAGCGAATCAATCGCCCTTGATTGTGACTGGCTTTAATATTAATCTTCGAAAAACTGCAAAGATAAGTAGAATTTGTTTGAATAGTAAATGAAATAGGTAATAAATCAATCTTCCATTTTCTCAATGTTTTGAGACAAGCTAATGTCTCTTTATCATGAATAGGATATTTGCATTCTGAGGAACTAAACATTCCATTGATATATTTGCATTTGTTGGGAGGTTTTGCCAAAAGTCATCCTGCCCATGTGTCTATACTTGCATCTATTTGCACAAGGATTTTATCCTTTGACAGATAATTATATAAAACTGGTAAATGTGTACATAATGCTTTGAGTTTCCTCACAACATTGGTGTCTGCACCATTCCAAATCCATTGTACATTAGTACTGCATTTTTTCTGTAACAATTTTCTTTCCTTCGCTAAATCTTTTAAAAAGCGGTGATCAAAAATATAATTTAAAAGTCCTAAAAATTGTTGTACATGTGTTCTACTTGTCAATTGATCTGAAAAATCAACTAACTTTTTTTTTAATATATTGGGTTGTAATTTTAAAAATCCATTGTGTTGAAATTCGATACCTAGATATTCTATAGTTTGTTGTGCAATATGAGCTTTCTTTTTACTTAAAATAAGTCCTTTATCTCTACATCTCTGAAGTACTATCTTCACTTTTTTCAAATGATCATTTTTATCTTGATTTGAATAAATAATTATATCATCTATATATACGAAAGTAAAATCTTCTAATCTAGCTAAATTGTTGTCCATAAATCTTTGATAAATACTAGGTGCTTGTTTTAAACCAAAGGGTAGCACATTCCATTGATAACGTTTTTGTGGAGGACAGGTAAACGCAGTTAAAGGTTTAGTGTTTTCATGTAATCTAAGTTGCCAATATCCTGATTTTGCATCTGAAGTTGTAAACCATAAATGTCCTTTTAGTTTATTGATAATATAATCTTTTCTTGGTAATTTATATGCATCACCTATGATTGCTTCATTTAATTTTTTATAGTTGATAACCATTCTTCTTTTTCCACGTTTTTGTTATGCTGAATTGTTTACTTAAAATGCAGGTGCAGAATGTTTACTAGTACTTGGTGTAATTAATTGTTTTGCTAATAAATCTTTACATTCTATTATAAATTCATTAACATCTTGTTGGGAATAAGGTATATTATTTTTAATGTTAACTTCCTGTGTGGGATCTTTTAGTTTTATTTCAATAAGTTGTTTATTTTGGTTTTTAATAGGATCTAAAGGATTTTCACTACATACTTGATCTAATAATGTTTCAATTTCCAATTGTATTGACATATTATTGAGAATATAAAACTGAAGTATATCTAATTTAGTTGTGATTTCTTGTAATTTGTGATAATAAGTGGTATGATAGATAGGAATTTTAAGAATAATATATTTTTGTTGTATTGGTTTTATTTATGGTGTTTTTAATGTAATATAATATAAATATTGAGAAAATGGATTATATAATTTTAAAAAATTATTACCTAAAATTAATGGTAATCCTAATTCTTGTTGATAAATTGAAGGAACTGAAAAAGTATATGTTTCTATAATGATATTATTATAATAACTTACATACCAGATAGATTTAAAACTTCCATCTGCTATTCTTATTTGTAAAGGTTTTTCTAAATTTTTCCAAGTATTTAATAATTTTTTTGATGAAATACATATTGTTGCTCCAATGTCTATATATGCATTGATTTTATGCTTTTGAATATGAACTTGAATAAAAGTTGTATTCAGATTGACTTGAGGATTCTGATTTTTCTGTATAAGATTCATACTGATAAATAGATGAAATGATAGAATCAGTGTTGTATTCAAATTCTATGGGTTCTAATTCTTCATTGATTGCTATATTCAAGATGTGAATTTTTTCAATATATTTAGGATTTTTTCTTTTTGGACATGTATTTGCATAATGTCCTTCCTCTTTACATAACCAACATCTACAAGTTTTCTTGCCTTGAGGACAATCTTGTTTTTTAGGTTTAAATTGTCTATATTTCTTTCTTTGATAATGTCTTTTATATGGTCTATAAGGTCTCTGTTTATAATAATAAGTTGGATATCTTTTCCATCTATATGATTTATAAGGCCTGGATTTTTTAGCATATTTTTTAGATTTTTTAGATCGAGTTGTTTCACATCCATATTGTTGAGGGACGGCTGCATTCTTTTCACAACAAAGTCTAAGATTTTTATGTTTTAATGTTTTTTTGAGTGTAGTTTATGTTTAGGTGTATATTCGGATGGATATTTTCTTATTTTTCTGCCTTTATGATAATAACCATGTTTTGCTATAAAATTTGGATCTACTAATGGATACTCAGTTTTTCGTTTATTAGATAATATATGAGGGAATTAGCAAACAATGCAAGATATTAATTAATCTATAAATTTTAGTAATTTTTAAATAAATTATTGTTCATTGAATTAACTAATTTATTACATCATGATTCTGAACAACATAATCAAAATTTGCTAATTAGTTAATTAATATTGTAAAGAAGAATTTTTTTAAAAATAGTGTTAAGTATATTATGGTTAATACTGATCAGTGATATATATATTTGTTATTATATCTATATCTATATATATATATATACCACTTTGCTACTGAAAACATGTGTTGACAGTAACGGTCCCAATTCTATCTATACACCCACCACGCTTCTGCTACCTACAAGTTGAATCCCTTGTCGAAGGCTTAGGGCTGGGATTCGAACCAGGCATGCAATGGATGTACAGCTAGCTCTGATACCACTTTGTGCTACTTTTGTATTTGATGTTCTGCTAATAAATTTGTGACTAATTGTAATAATGTTGTTTGTTTTTATAATAACTCTATCATCTGATTTTCTAAATGTATATATTATTCTTTGATTTCATGTATTTCTTGACTAATACTCATAATGTCTGTTTTAAATAGGTAGTTAAATCCATAATTTGATTTTGTAATTCATCTATTTTCTTTGATGTTAGCAGATGAGCTTGCTATAATGGGATTTGTTATTTGTATATCAGGTTTTTCAGTTTCATAGAATCGAAGAGGATGTTCTATTTTTAAAGAATGGGATCTAATCAAAGGGGAAGTTGAAATTGAAGATGAAATATCTGAAAAAGAATGTCTATTGTTGATTGGATATTGTATAGAGGGTTGAGTTCTTAATTTTGACCTAAAATTTGTTCCTACTTTTGCAACATCATTAAAGAGTTGGTCTATATATATTTTTTCTGTATTTTTAAAATCAATACTATGATGAGAATTGGATAAAGCATAACTAATTTGATAAGTAATAAAAAAGGATATCGTCCAGGGATCATTAAATTTTCGTTGTAAAATTTATATGCAATTGTTATAGTATCTTCTAAATTCTTTGATTTTAAGGGGAGTCCTAGCTTTAAACGTGTATTAAATTTTATTTTACCGTATGCAAAATTTCCATTCATTATTCCAATGATTTGATTATTTAAATTTATCATTCTTTCATCGAATATAGCCATTCTTATAGGTGAATCAATCCCTTGTTGAAATGTAGATTTTAATAATATTTGAATAGTGGAGAGATGTATATATCCAATTTTAACTTGTTTATCTATAGAGAATTTTTGTAAATGGTTAGAAATTTGTTCTTGATCAATAAGATTTATACGAATATGTTCGTTACATTGATCTATCCTAATGGGAGTTCATGAACAATTTTTCCAAAAGCAATAAAATTTTGTCGATTGATAAATTTGTTTAAGATTGAGGTTTTATGAATATCTTGTCCAACTTTTAAATCTAATTGTGTTTTAGCTATCTGTTTGATTTTATCATTAGACAAAAGTGTGTCTACATGAAATGTTCCAGATGCTTCATGTAATTCTGAATTGTCTACATCTAAAATGGTGTGAATTGTATTGTGTTCAGTCATATCTATGCTAGGGATTATGTTGTTTATGATCTGAAAGAAGATTTTCAATATGATTTCGTTCTTGATTATAAAATTGATGAAATTGTCGTTCAATTTCTAGATTTTCTTGTATTGTTTGTAAAAAGTCAGGATGAGTATTTGATATACGAAGATCTAACATATATTCTATTTGTATAAAATGTTGATATTGCATATATTGTAAATATTCTATTTATTCTTCTAATTGTTGACAAATACAACAATTAGATAATTGGCAGATAGAACAATTATAATAATGATAATAATGAGATGACATTTATATTCTTCTATGTTTATATGGTCTATCTAACCCATATTTATCTAAAATATATTGTTCATTTTGTCTAACTAGTTCCTGTATAAGTAAAGGTCTTATGTATAGATAATCTTTAAATAAATTATATAACAATCTATAGATAAAGCCTTGTCGAAAGCAAGATCTAAAGAAAAACATATAATGATCAGGATAATAAGTAAAAAAGGTAAGTAAAATGAAACACATAACAGGTATAACAAAAATAATAGTAAGCACAATAAGTAAAAGCATAATGGGTAATTCATAAACAATAAATAATTCATGTAATAAAGCATTATGTAAAGGAAAATGATACATAATTAATTATTTCAGGAGTCTCGGTGAATAAATTGATTTAATTTTTCTATAATATGAATGATAAGTTCAATTGTTCGTTCACATTCTTTTAAATTTTCCATATTATTTTGATTATATTCCATGTCTTCATTGATCATATCAATATAAGTATCTAAATTTTGTTTTAATTCTTTAACTTTATTTCTAGATCCATATAATTCAGTAATATATATTCCTTCACCAATTCGTCTTTAGAAAATTAGTTTTGAAATTTCTTTCAAATCGTATTTTAGAATTTGTCTATTATTAAATTGCACGTGTTTCAGCATTAGTAAATTTTGCTGAATCTGAACTATTCGAGGTTGATTATTACTGGCTATGGCTTTTTCTAATTTTAACTTAAGTTTATTAATCTAATAAGTATGATTTTCTGCCATTTTTCTACAATTGTTTATTTGAGATTTCAAAAGATCTTTAAGGTCAAAATAATGGATAATATTACTATACTTTTATTGAGTAAAAAGATAATACAGAAGAAAATTTAATCGATAAGTTTGTTAATAAGCTTTTTATAAAACTTTCGAGAATCTCTAACTACTTGCTTCAAAGTATTTGTCATGTGAATCAACGTAGTTGTTTCATACATTTGTTTGTAGTGTCTTGCATCCATACTATTATGAGCTCATTTATTTTGTGCATGATAGATAATGAGTTGTTCATCTAACTCTTCTTCTCTAGTATATCTTTCTTTGATTGCGTTCTTCAAATATCGTTTACAATTAAAATAACTTGAATCCATATATGAAATTTAAAAGAAAAGACATTAGTTTAGTAGTGTACTAAGTTTGTTACGAAATTCTTTTCTCTGCTTCTGGTTATATTCTTTTAAACACTGAAAATGATAAATGAAATAAAATCTTTCGGAAACTTCGTGTTGATTAAAGGGAGTGACTGGAGTTTGTTTAATAAAAAGAGTATGTTCTTCAATTCGTTGGTTATAATAGCTATCTTTGTTATATGATTCGTTAATTAGTTGTTTCAAAAGTTGTTTATACTGAAAATATGATACATAAGGATAATCTTCCATGAATATCTGATCTAAATAAGATTATAATGATGACGGCAAGATAATACTAATCTAACTTCATACCTGTTTTCGTTTCCCTTGAAGCTTGACGCCAAACCTTAGGCTAATAGCAATTGGGAGAGAAAGAGAGTATGATAGAAAGAGCAGTTTATTTCATCGTACCTTGAAAGGCTGAGGAAGTTACATTATATAGACATCCTAAGAAGAAAATGACAAACTAACTTACTGGCTGACAGACTAGCCGACAGCTTTAATAAAAGCTAAAAGTAAACAGTAAAAAGGAAAAGCAAACTTAATAATGTACATATACGACAAAGAAAAGTAAATTGAAAGCAGATGCTTCTGCTTTCTGGACCATCAGTGGTTTACATTATATCAATTCTGACTCAAAAGAGATTCCTTGCTTTATTCCTCGATTATTGCTTCAAGAGAGTCCGTTTCATGCTCTGCGACTTGTGAGGTAGATGGACTATAATTGCAATGATGATCCTTATATCCTTGCATCTGTCTACAAATGGCCTGTTTCCATGTAGGATTGAGATCTGAGAAAATTCCATCTAACTTATTAAATGGGCTCATAAACTGTTTGATTATGGCAATTATTGTCCATCTACCTCACAAGTCACAGAGCATGAAACGGACTCTCTTGAAGCAATAATCGAGGAATAAAGCAAGGAATCTCTTTTGAGTCAGAATTGATATAATGTAGACCATTGATGGTCCAGAAAGCAGAAGCATCTGCTTTCACTTTACTTTTCTTTGTCGTATATGTACATTATTAAGTTTGCTTTTCCTTTTTGTTGTTTACTTTTAGCTTTTATTAAAGCTGTCAGCCAGTCTGTCGGCCAGTAAGTTAGTTTGTCGTTTTCTTCTTAGGATGTCTATATAATGTAACTTCCTCAGTCTTTTAAGGCACGATGAAATAAACTGCTCTTTCTATCATACTCTCTTTCTCTCCCAATTGCTATTAGCCTAAGGTTTGGCGTCAATCTTCAAGGGAAATGAAAACAAGTATGAAGTTAGATTAGTATTATCTTGCCGTCATCATTATAATCTTATTTAGATTAGATATTCATGGAAGATTATCCTTATGTATCATATTTTCAGTATAAACAACTTTTGAAACAACTAATTAACGAATCATATAACAAAGATAGCTATTATAACCAACGAATTGAAGAACATACTCTTTTTATTAAACAAACTCCAGTCACTCCCTTTAATCAACACGAAGTTTCCGAAAGATTTTATTTCATTTATCATTTTCAGTGTTTAAAAGAATATAACCAGAAGTAGAGAAAAGAATTTCGTAAGAAACTTAGTACACTACTAGACTAATGTCTTTTCTTTTAAATTTCATATATGGATTCAAGTTATTTTAATCGTAAATGATATTTGAAGAACGCAATCAAAGAAAGATATACTAGAGAAGAACAGTTAGATGAACTCCTCATTATCTATCATGTACAAAATAAACGAGCTTATAACAGTATGGATGCAAGACACTACAAACAGATGTATGAAACAGCTACATTGATTCACATGACAAATACTACTTTGCTAATGAAAACACGTGTTGACATTAACGGTCCCAATTCTATCTATACACCCACCACACTTCTGCTACCTACAAGTTGAACCCCTTGTCAAGGCGTATATTTCCAACGCTGGGATTCGAACCAGGCACGCCATGGATGTATAGCTGGCTCTGATACCACTTTGCTAATGAAAACATATGTTGACATTAACGGTCCCAATTCTATCTATACACTACATCTTCTTTTGATCCATGCTAATTATATTATAATTAAAACTAATTAGTGATATATATTTGTTATTATATATATATATATGTATTATATATATATATGTAATACCGATAATAATATTTACATAAATATATTAATTAGTACAGATCAGTAATATTTATATATTTAATGATAATAATAATAAATCGTTGTAGATTCAAGTGTAGCAAGCGAAGTGTTTCTTTGAGGATGTCGTTGTCGTGCAAATGTGATAACTTGCATTTTGTCATGTTAATTCCTTGTGTTTTATGTTCTTTTGGTAGGTTTTTGTGATGCTTTGCTTATGCTTCTATGGTAATTCGTGTCTTTATGCATT
>JANIJH010000009.1:39490033-39502155 GCA_024520975.1 Erythroxylum areolatum | reverse complement strand
GAGACTAACTCCTGTGAATGGGCCATGGATGCATAGATTGAATGTCTTGGGCCTGAGCCTAGCACAGCCGACCCGACCACTTATGATCCAAATAAGATAACTCTTGAGTAAATAGCTATAATAGTGAATATTATATTTAAATTAATAATATTGGAGTTTGAGGATTCCATTCCAACGCAAAATCTCCGGCACTTTGAAGGTTCCTGAGGGACACATGGCTCAAACTTCAACTACTTCGGTCCATTTCAAGAATAAAAGCCCACACCCAAAACAAAATATACGCCGCTCAATCCATGTAAGACACAGGGCTAATTTGGTAATTTGACAAATATCTGAATAAAAACCCTAAGACTAACTCTCCGTAGTCTCATAAGAAGGAACACAGCCCCACGAAGCCCCAGGCGACGATGCAGATCTTCGTGAAAACCCTAACCGGCAAGACCATAACCCTCGAGGTTGAGTCGTCGGACACAATCGACAATGTCAAGGCCAAGATCCAGGACAAGGAAGGAATCCCGCCGGACCAGCAACGCCTGATCTTCGCCGGGAAGCAACTCGAGGACGGCCGTACACTCGCGGACTACAACATCCAGAAGGAGTCAACCCTCCACCTGGTGCTTCGCCTCAGAGGAGGGGCTAAGAAGAGGAAGAAGAAGACTTACACAAAGCCCAAGAAGATCAAGCACAAGAAGAAGAAGGTCAAGCTTGCTCTTCTCCAGTTTTACAAAGTGGATGACAGTGGGAAAGTTCAGAGGTTGAGGAAGGAGTGTCCGAACGCTGAGTGTGGCGCTGGTACTTTCATGGCGAATCACTTTGATAGACATTATTGTGGTAAGTGTGGCCTCACTTATGTTTATCAGAAGGCTGGTGGCGACTGACAAAACAACATCGTTCTTGTTTTGGATTACTTAGTACTCATTGGTCTGTTGATTTTGTCTGTTCTGAAATAAGTATGATTTTAGCGATAGGTTGATGAACTTGGGATTGTTATTGGTTTTGTCGCACTTTTATTTGGCTTAAGTTCTCTTTAAGTTGGTATTATTTACTTGATGGTGAATTTGTTAATCGTTTTAGTACTTCCCTGGTGAAATGTTGGGTAGAATCTGACAAGTTATAACATTTAGGTTATCAATTTGTCTGATTTAATCTCTTTATAATCCATGGATGGAGGCTTTACATTGAACTAAGGTTTTTGGCAAGGTGCATCTAATGGCCGTCATCAGTAAATGTCATCTTGTTACCACAATTTTTAGTCAATTCAGAACTGATATGGACATACAGGTCCTGACTGGTTAGTTAAAACAAAGCATTGAGATGATTATTGCGGATGCCCAGGTAATGAGATTGTGATTTCTGTCGAGTGTTCCGAGAGCCAAAAGTGAATAAATTGAAGTAAACGAGGGAATAACTGTGACTCTATTGAGGACATCTATTTACAGACACCACATCAATGTATCAACGTGATCTCCATTATTCCTGCCTATTATCCTGCGAAACCATGGAATAGGCTTTGGTAGAATCAGCAAGAAAAGAAGAGCCTATTCATTTTATTGAGGTTGACTCTATATACACTTTGTAAAATGACTGGAGAGGCGTAGGATAAATGAGTCAGAAATGGCGAAAGTGAAATGTCACCATGATTGGATTGCTCGCAATTGAGCATTGAACATGTTATCATAATTTGATAATTTTTCGTAATTATGTATGCCTTACTTAAAATTCCTACGATAGGAACTCCGTGGATAAGAGTCATAATTTGCAATTTAAAACTTTTGTCATAGTGTATGATTTGCTAAAAGATACCTAGTATTGCTTATAAACAGCAGTTTTTGGAGGAATTAGGTGACTACAACCTCCTTAATTGGTTTGCATAAGCATACCATGAAAAACAAAAAGCACCCAGAAAATTCGTCCAGTTTCGAGTAGAACAAAGAAGACTAGTAAGACCTGACATAACAACAAGGACATAATTTGGGGAAGATTGAATGTTTTGCGTTAACCAGCAGAGCGTAAAATCCATAGCAGGGTATGTGAACGACCGCCAGGACAAAGTACCTGAAACACACATACTACCATTATAATACGGAACAAGTGACTGAGGTCAGGGAAGACTGCCAAAATGGGATTTGATGCGTACCATAAAGGAGCCCATGTTAAATCGAGCTCGAGAAATGGATATGGCCACCTGGAGTTTCAGAGTATGATGTTAGTAGCTCTTGAAACTAACATCTAACGTAGCAGAATCAGGTTGCTTACCATGTCAAACCGCATGCATGAATCACCCACTGGAATACAACATAAACACAGCTCCACTGCACGAAGTATGCAATCCGAAACCAAGGAAATGGCTGAAAGAAAATAGCATTCGAGAGATATAATCCAGAAGACTTGAATCAAACTTCAATTTGGTTCGGAATTTAAAAGATCTTGAAAAGTTTAAAAATAATTCAGAACTTTTAAAAAAATTGTTTAAGCCATCATTTTTGAAAAATTCGATCGAATATCGGATTGAATCCGATCTTTTACCATACATATATTTCTATGCAAGTGATATAGTCTCTCCGCCATGCAGAACTTTTGTAGCCTTTTGGTTGGTAGGCATAAGATGACTTGTTTTATCAATTTTTAAACAGGCCCTTAAGATCAATTCTGTTCTTTTACATGCAAGTGATGGTTTTGTTCAATAAAATTTAATTTGGATCTCATGGTGACCATGCTAACTCTGTCTGAGTAATTAGCTGCAACTTGTATGGAAAAGAAGCTTCTACTTGCTGAAAGTGGTGGAACTTACAAGGTTGTTAAGAGCAGTGTCTATCAGAAGAAAAACAGCGTTTAGCGTGTGCATGCAACCCATCAACTGCAGAAGACATGTATCAGCATATTGGTTTGTTAAAATGACGTTAAATTATTTATATATTCCAGGTACCAAGCATAAGCCACGATTCTGTTGATTTGTTCAGAGATCACCAATAAAGCAATTTACGTGATATTTTAACCATTTTACCCAAAATAAGGGCAGTTTTTATCACAGATAAAAGAAGGTAACTCCGAGAGAGGAGATGCAAATTGAAACAGATGGTTTATAAGCAGCTTGCAAATTCTCACCAGATTCAAGTGAAGGTGTGCATTTGATCCAAACGGGACTATAATACACCAAAAAACAAGATCTGTCAGGATCACAGCACCTGCAGAAGTCTGTTACAAGGAAGAAAGTAAACATTTATAGGGACTGAAATCAGATGGTGCATAGCCCTATGGTTGAAGTTATCAGTTGAACTAACCTGATACACGGTCTGCATAAGATACCCCCAAAATCCAGCTCTGTGTCGAACGGCCTCCTCAGCATGGTGACTTTGCATCTTGATGACACCCCGAATTTCCTTAGCTCTGTACATTATGGAGGTCAAGGTTCCACCCTCTTCCCTATCTCCGTTCATTGTTCCATTTTCATAAGAAACTTTTGAAGTCGAAAGCCAACATCCGTAAGTAGATATCACAGTCGCCAGCTGCTTGCACAGAGCCACCGTACGTGTTTAGCAACAAAACTACCACTAAACTGGGCCAAGTAAACTAGGAAGTGATGAGATGAACGTACCGCAAAATACACCATGACCAACGTGAATGTCCACCTGCATATCGACAAGATCCAAGTATTGAAGAAGTCATCATTGTTGGTAAAAGTATATTAGACATGTAGTTCTTGGCAGTGGAAAAGTAAACCGGAACCCTTTTCAGGGGGAGGATATTACAACCATTTCTGATCATGTTAGTGTACGGTAGTCAACTTAAATATATTTTCTTCTGCATTTGACATGTATAGACCACAGGGTGGCAACGATCGTTGACTGGTAAGTGCGTGGCTAAGTGCTTTCATCGATTTGTTGAGCAGTTTCCATTGGATTGAGAGACAGGAAGGAGCGAGTAGGACCAGCAGGTTAGGTGACACTATTACACTAACAATAGCCAATCCTTTTTCCTACCTAGCAAGTTTCTTGTCTCTTCGTATCTTAGTACATCGTTAATACTAACAATAGAAAATTGCAGCTACAATATTCAATTACTTTCTCAAAGAAAAGAATAAGACATTGGAGACATGTGAATATATGTTTCAGATTTCTCGGGTATTGGTATGGGCTAATTAAATAAGCAGAGACTAAAAAATAAAAGAGATCTTTGCTTTGCTGCTCTAATTAATCACTAATCAATGAAAACTGGAAGATATGAATTAAGTGAAGACACAGGAATGAAGCAGCAGATTAAGATCCTTACTCAGTATAGTAAATATAGACGGAGGGACCCCAGTTAATAATATCCAGGGTCAATAACGCAGCCATGATCATGAAGGAGATGAAGCGAGTAAGGAGTAGCCATAATGGGCTCACAGATTTCCAACAAGTGGTCCATAGCTGCGACGAACCGACGTGATTCCTGGGCAAACCTCCGTCCACAAGGAGGGCGTCGTGTATTGTGTTGTTGTTGCGTCTTGCGGCGAATTCTTTCCTCCACAGCACCCACAAGGAGCCGATGTAGGCTGCCACCACAATGCCAAAACATATGAAGTCGTACCAGTATATGAGCAGTGCCATAGTGTTTGTAGTGAGGATGAAGCTCTCGAGTAGCACCGCTCGGTTGCTTCGATTCAAAAGGTTTGAGTTAGGAATACAGAGGAAATGGTTTTTCGTTTAGAACGCATACCTGAAGGAGGAGATTTAGCTTATGGTTTAATGTTGATGGGATGAGACTGGTTGTTTTGACTGGTTGGTCTGGGACTCGATCACTTTTACCATATTTTCGTGACCAAAGTTTCAGACATAAATTAAAATGGGAAGGAACTCGAATCCTCGAGTTGGTATAGTTCTGTAATAGTCATCAATATGGGCTTAATGAAATTTTCATGCTAATATACCCACTACTAATTTCAATTCAGATTTATAAAATCCATAAATTTAAAAAATATTTAATTAAAAATTGATCTTTAATCTTTTTTTATAAACTTAAAAGATTTCACTTCTCTTTTCATAAATACAAGAATTGATGTTTACTTCTCTTAAATTCATTAATTCATGGTCTTTCTCCTTTAATTTTTTATGTCTTTACAAAAACTCAATTCATAATTCATGGTCTTTCTTTCACTTTTGGAGTGAAACTGGAGTTTTGTCCATACGAAGAAAATGTAGTTGATTGATGTAGTTTTGATTTTTTTATGTATATTTGTAAAATAAGTGATGCATCCTATTTATACACGTTAGTTCCTAAATATATAAAGAAAGCAAAAAAAAAAAGAGAATAATTATATATTATTAAAAATATATGGTTGCCCTAAGAATGTTATGTAATAACATCATCATCATCATACCCCGAAGTCTCGCATTGAAATAGGTTCTTGAGGGTTTGATAGTACGCAACTCTACATAGTAGAGAGGTTGTTTCCAGTAAATCTATATGTAGATGTGACAATAAAAAATGATGCAAGTTAAAGAGTAAATACATAAAACTGACATGCTAAATGCTTATGGGAATAAAAATACAATAAATACATAAATAAATAAAAATAAAATATAATCAAAGGATATACCTGATAGTGTCCCGATCTACTAGTACTTAATAAGTTGATTATCTTACAATATGATCAATATGGATAAATGATCAATATGTTATGTAATAACATCATGAATATGAATTTTGTACCGTATCGGTTGAAAAACAATACAAAATTATTTCCTTTAGTATTGATCCATATTTAAAATATTGACCAAATATCAGTCGGTGCTGTAAACTTTTAAATCTCTTAGGACTAAATTGCAAAAAAAAAAGACAAAATCAAAACAAGCTCACACACCCAAACACAGACAAGACCACCCATTTTCATCTATCTCCTCTCAACCCATTTTCAGTTTGTTGGTCAACCATTGCCACTGCACCATCGGCCACAATCACTACCATCGCACTATGCCATGCTCCACCATCAAACCTACCTAAGGCTGCATACTGCCCTCTACATGCAAGCTCCACCGTTGGACCACTTCATGTTGAGGTATGGAGCTCGATAATATTTGGACTTTACACTGAGCTTACATTCACGGTGGTGGGGGTTCGGGGGCGGTAGCCCCTGAGGCGAAAATTTGGATCGGTTATTAGAGGGTTGTTATGTCTTTTGTATTATATATATGTTCTATTCTCTTAGTGTACCTATGTCGAAAATATTCACAGTGAAATAAAACCCTAGGCTTAGCCAAAAATATTGGTGAACTACGTAAATCTATGTGTGTTTGTTATTTCTGCACTTATTCTTTGATTATTGTGATTGATCATTTTGAACACTTCACCATTGCCATTGGTTGCTGTTCCAATCTACCATCACCTCACTACTCGCCTGGAAATTGGAATGATAGCAGAAATCAAGATTTTCATTTTCTAGAATCCAAATCTAAACCCAACCCAGGTGACCTAACCCAAATTGCAAATTTTGATTTTTTGATGTATTTTGAATTGCTTGTTTCTATTCTGAATTGCAATTGTATTGTATTTTGGTTGTGTCATGTGTATTTTGTGAATGTTTTATAAAAATATACATTAGAAAATCTAGGTTTGAAAGTTGAAATTATTTGTGTGAGTTGGTTCAATTTCAATAACATTTAAATGTTGTGAATTTATGAAGAAATGAGATCAAAATAATATTTTGTACGAATTATGGAAGAATATTTAAGTGTTGTGAATTTGTGAATTATGTATATTTCAAGAATATGTTATATTATTTGTTATTTTAACAATCGTAAAAATGATATTAAAATTAATGCATTAACTTATTAATTTGTTAATTGATTTATATGAAACATATAATTTATAATTATTGTTTGTGTGTAAAAAGTATTTAACATATGATTAATCATTTAAATATAAGATTTAATATATAATTAAATCTTTTAACATATGTAAATAAGTTAAGAAAATTAAATGTTTGCATTTTTATATTGTTTATTGTTGTCAAGAAATCAAATTACAAATATTAATATTATCTTATGAGTAACAAATACACATTTATCATCTTATCTTATGGGTAGTTAAATACATAATAAAAAATAATATGTGAATTTATTAATTTAATTTTGATAATTTAACCACTTTATGAAGTACTCTTGATAATTTAACCACTTTATGAAGATTCAATGATCCAGCTTGGACTCATGCTTGATTAGATTCTCGAATGAAGAATCATACTATTTGTTTGTTTTGTAACAAGCATTTGAAAGATGAAGGAATTACCATATTAAAAAAGCATTTAGCTGAGGTCAAAGGTGATATGAAACCTTGTAAAAAAGTTTGCCATGATAGGAAATGACAAATGAAGACTTGACTTAAAGAGTATTAGTATGAGAAAGATAAAAGGCAAACATTGCATTACAAAATTGGTAGTGGAAGTTCTTTTGCTGCTGTTCAGGATGATTGTGGGATGTTGAGGGTGATAATACTCCAACCCAACAAGAAAGGAATGTTGCACTTGATATTAGGAAAAAGAAGAAGAAGATAAGTGTCTAATTTTTTTGCACCACAAACAACTCTTGGAGCTCAACCTTCAATCCGTAGTGTCTTATAATCTTAAGAAGTGACTTTTAATGTAGATAGGACAATGGGTAGATGGTAGTATGATTCAGGTATAACATTTAATGCTTCCTAATCTTATTATTATCAACCTATGGTAGATGCTATTGCCTCTTAGGGTCCAGGATACGAAGCTCTTTCAATTAATGACTAAAAAAAACTTCTAAATATCCCTGTTTATGAAATTAAAATTGATTTGGATGAAATAGGAATAACTTAGGCTACTTTTGGTTGTTCGATCATGTGTGATGATTAAACAAATAGAAGACATGAGCCTATTATTATATTTTTGGTTTATTCTACAAAGGACACAATGTTTTTGAAGTCTATTAATGAATTTAGCCCTATTTAAAATGTTGATACTCTATTTGAAATATTTGATGAAGTTATTAATGAAGTTAGATTAGAAAATATTGCTCAGTTTATTACTGACAGTATTTCTACTTACAAAGCAGCTAGAAGAAGATTGCAAAGCAAGTATAATTCTTGGAATTGGACTCCTTTGTGCTACACATTGCATTGACTTGATTTTGGAAAATATAGGAGATGCTAGGTATTTTCCTATTACTGGCGAGACTGTGTAGAAAGCAAAAAAGGTGATCGAGTTCATCTATAATCTCATAGTTCTTGAATTTAATGAGAAAGGATTTCACCAATGGTAAGAATTTATGTCGTCTTCCTATTATAAGATTTGTAGCAAATTTCTTATTACTTCAGTGTTTTATTATGATAAAGAAAGAGTTAAGACAAATGCTTACAAGTGATAAGTGAGTTGTATCTCAGTATTTTAGGTTTGGATTGGAGGTTTCTAGAATTATACTTGAAGATAATGAATTTTGGTGTCAATGTCAATTTTTCATATGAGTTTGTGAGCTTTTAGTGAGGGTACTTTGTTTAGTTGATAGTGATGAGAAGGCAACAATGAGTTATTTTTATAATGTCATAGAAAGGGCAAATGAAGCAATCAAGGACAATATGAAAAATAGGTCTTTTTTGAATACTCCTTATCTTGCAGTCATCAATGAGACATGGGAAAGACATCTTTACTCTCTATTATTTATAGCTGGGACATTTTTGAATCATAATATCTGTTTCATATCAAGTTTTACAAAGAAAGCTGAAGTTAAGAAAAAAATGCTATTAACTATTACAACAATTATTGCCCATGAGATGATGCAAGATCTCCTAGGCTCACAAATGGAGGTTTATAAGGATGTTTTTGGTGATGCCAATTGTTATTCGTCAAAGAGACAAACTTAATCTAGGTATATATTTTTTCATTTTTGTTACTTATTGAAAATTGATCATCATTTGATTTTGTTTATAATGCTACTTTTGTTATCCTACAGTTACTTGGTAAGACTAATATGGAAGTGGTGTTTTAGAATTGCAAAGATTTGCAATTCGAATTTTAAGTCAATATGTGAGTGCAACATGGTGTAGAAGGAATTGGAACATATTTGAATTAATCCATTCCAAGAAAAGAAATAGATTGAAGTATAAAAGATTGAATGACTTGGTCTTTATTCAATATAATATAAAACTTTTGGAAAGGTATGTTATTAACTTATTATCATTATAAAGTTAGATAAAATTTCTTATATTTTTTAATAATTTAATTTTATTGTATACTAGGAATCTTAATAGAATAAATAGTTCCATAGATCCAATTTGTATTGATAATATAAATTTTTTGGCAAATTGGTTATATAAGGAACCAAGTTTAATAAATGAGAGTAATTTGAAAGATAATTTTGGATAAGAAAGTATTGACATTTCATTTGGTACAATGAATTTGAATGATGGTGATAATGAAGCTCCTCTCAATGACAAGAATTTTGTACCTAATGAGAATTGGAGTCAATGCAATTTGAGTGGATATTCAATTGAATGAAGTTCTAGGTTTTTATTTCTCCTCTTGTTTTAATTTCACTTATATTTGATGTATATATTAAATTCTATATATGCAATATAATTGTAAATATTTCTTTTTAAGTTTCACTTCTAGTTGGTTCATTGGCATGAACTCTTATTATAAATTGTAATTGTTAAAGAGTCATGGATATTTATTATTGTTTTTATTATATATTTTTAATATAATTATTATTTATTATATGATGAAATTGTAATATTTTAAATACTTTGTATTATTCTTAATTTTATATTTATATGATGATTAAATAGTCTTTGTTTATATTAATTATAGTTATTATTTATATGTGAAATATGTGAAAAATAACATTAATAAAAATAAATAAATTGTTGTTATTTTAAATGTATAGTATTATGATTTTTAAAGACTGAGTTGCTGTAAAATTATAAATTATATAATACAATATATTGAAGGACTATTTTATAATTTTAAAAAATTTATGAACTATTTAATAAATTTAAAAAATGACCCAAAATAGTATCCGATATTAATGAGGATGAGCTTTGGAGTAACTGTTAAAGTTGTTCCTTTGTGACTATAAAGTCACAGGTTTAAGTCACAGAAACTACCTCTTTGTAAAAATACAAAGGGAAGGTTGCATTTATTATGACCCTTCCTAGACTTCTGCAAAGTAGAGAGCCTTGTGTACTGAGTACATTGACTTTGACTTTTTTTGGTATTCTATATTAACCATTACTAGTATAGTACTGTACTAGAACCAATTGTATGATACTGGTACGGTATTTATAATAATGAAAAAACATCCCTTTATAAGCGTATAAGTGGAAGAACTCTCAATTAGTATAAAAGTCACCAAAAGGATGTGGCTGATAGTGTCTTAGTTATGATATCAGCAATTTGAATAGAGCAGAGATATGTCGAATGTACAGGGCCTTTTTAGCTACTAGATTAGGAATGAAATCGATGATGATTTCAAATTGCTTAATATGAGAGCCTAGATCAACAATGAGAAAAGTGACACCAAGATCGTTACACCAAAAAATTGGCTTGAGATTGGATATAACCTTTCTAAGTAGATTAGTGTTTTAGCATAGTTCTACAACATTAAGAGCAATGATCTTATACTCAATGTTTGTGCTAAAACAAGCTATAATAAGATGTTTCTTGGCACTTCATGAGATGAGGCAGTAACTGTAAGGGAGGTGGCTTTAGTTAGAAAGATGTAGTAGCTAGAAGTTAACCAATGATCATCAAGGCAACCAGTCCAGTTAGTATCAAAGTAGGCAGTAACTGTAAGAGAGGTGGCTTTAGTTAAATGAATTTCGTAAGAGGATACAGATCACAAATAGTGTAAATTTTTTGACCTTATTTATTTTTTTAACTCCTAATTGGATGTTAATAATGTTATAGCACTTAGTAGGGTCAAATATAAGAGTACCATAATTTTTTAGATAGGGGTAGAGTAACGGTGATAGGTGTAGATACAAGTTTGGAGTTGTCAAGGTTTGTATGATGTAAAAAGTCATGAGTGTATTTAATTTGAGTAAGAAGAAGCCTATTTGGTGTTGATGTAGCATCAATACCAGGGAAGCATTGTATAAGTCTGATGCCTTTGATGGAGAAAGCAGCATTAAGATCTTGTATAAGAGAGGAAATAAATGTTATTGAAGAATTTATAACCAAGATGTCATCCATATAAACCATATCAAATGTTGTTTATGTTAGAGTGGAGCTTATGAAGACTAAGGTGTCAAATTTAGAGGAAGAAAAATTAATTTCGTGGAGTTTTTAACGTAGATAATGAAAATCATGTATTTGTTATTTATTTAAGGTTATATAGGGTTATGTTAAGGTGACAAATATAATTTGGGTGATGAAGATCAGTGAAACCAAAAGTTTGGAGTATATTGAATAGTTCATGAAGAAAAGCATTGTTAACATCGAGTTGTCAAATAAAAGCAAAGGTGAAAATAATACGAATAGTAATGAGTTTGCCAATAGAATGGAAGGTTTTAGTGTAATCAACACCAAAAGATTGATGGTAACCTTTGGCAATAAGACAGGTTATGGCGATCAAATGATCCATCAAAATTTTATTTTGTTCAAAAGACTCATTTATAGGCTACGATATAAGCATTAGAAGGTGGAGGAACAAGGGATAATGTGTGAATATGATGAAGAGTATTGCATTCGTCTAATATAGCTTGATGCCAATAGAGAAACTTTTTGACTTGAATAAAGGAAGTGGGATTATAATCATATGAGTTTTGAGTTATAATGTTATAAGTAACATAGCAAAAAAGGTTGTGAGGAATATAAGTTCAGTCATGCATACTCATAATCATGGGACGTTCGAGATGCAAGATTGGTATTGTAATTGTACATAGTAAAAGTATTGTGTTATGGGAGAAGAATGCAAGAAGAGAGGATTGTTAAGTCAAAATGACTTTATGATTAATTTTGATGAAAACCAAATAATGATGAGAAGGAAGCAAAAGCAAAGTGAGTATAAATATGAGTCGAAGTCGTAGACGTAGAATCAAATTAGTTTAAGTTAGTTACAGAACTCAACTGATTAACCGTTTCTTTAAAGATCAAGAATCAAGAAGAAAGAAGCAGTTATCAAGAA
>JANIJH010000009.1:39469754-39489933 GCA_024520975.1 Erythroxylum areolatum | reverse complement strand
AGTCATCAAAACCAATAAATTCTTTTTCTCATCAATTTTCTCAAGGCATAAAAACTTCTATAATACAATTCATATCCGAAAACACTCATTGAATTCATTTTAATATTTCTAATTTCTACCAAAAGTTTGGGGTCCAACATAATGTTCTAGTGGTAGGATTTGCCATCTTTTTTTCAACTTCTTGGAAATTAGAATCTTTATCAATTTTTAATTCTATCTTAACTTTCACTTCTAACAGGGAATGAAATTTTTTCTTGCTTATTCTCTTTCTTTAAATGATGCACTGTCTTCTCAATTTTTGGATTATATTGCAATTCACATGTATAAGAAGAAGTCATACAATATAAGAGATTATCAACAAAATGTAGAACAATGCAAAGAAATTAAGAAACTAAAATAGATTCCCAACAATGACACCAAAATTTTGGTTAGGTTATCAAAGCCTTGAAAATTAATTAACTAAGATTGACTAAACTTTTGTAGTAGACGTAGAACCTGGTCAAATCTCAAGAGAACTAAACACTAGTTTCTTAATTTCAATTGATAAAAAGTTGGAAGATTTATGATTAATTAAGTCAAGGTTTTAAAAATAGACTAGACCGACAAGTCTGACCGAAAAAGTCTAAACTGGCCAGTTGTCCTGTTCGGTTTTAACTAATAACCTATCAGTATGAAAATCGGTCTGTTTGTAAGAGAATCGACCGATTTTTATTAAATGGGTTAGATTGGTTCAACAATACAAAAATACTTAAACCTTTCTATCTTGTCAGTCGCCCTTTCACCATTTAAAATTTCGCGACTAATGATTTTAAATTTTATTCTCTATCTCTCGCTAGTCACCCTTTCACCATCTTCTCAATCGATTGGATGATAGAGATATACCTAAATCTAAACCCTTCAGAGTTTAGATTTCATTCTTTCTCTCTTACTAGTCGTCCCTTCCCATTTTCTCAATCAATGCGAAAAATATACCTAAACCTAAATCCTTCAGATTTCATTCAAAAATCGATGTGTCTCTCGCCTCTTCACTATCTTATCTTCATCATCTTTGCTTCATCATATCTCATCTTCTCCATAGATGCATGTAACTCATAGATGTAGAAATCGAGCCCATTATTATGACTTTACGTAGGTGGCTACTGTGGATAACCCATAGATGTATAAATTAAAGGGTCTGTGTCCTTATGATGCTTGTTTGAGTTTAAATCTTTCATTTTTTTTTTAAATTACTACTTCTCTTATTGATCTGTGTTTGTTTTCTGGTCATTTTATGTATACTGTTGCTCTTCGTTCTTTGATGAGCTATGCATTTCTGCTACCAGAAAACCCGTAGTTAGGAGAATATTTTGGAGTGGTAATTTCTTTTAATGTTACTACCAATTCTTTTGTATCTGAGGTGAGACATGGAATTGTTGCTTTAATTCTGGATCTTCTTTCAATCTTTAGTTTTGTGATTTAGGTTAGAGTGGTAATTTTGTCTCCAAAAGAAAGCATCATCTGATCATAAAACCAGACAACCACTGGAAGTGATTGGAACATAATGCTTTTGATCTACATACTCATCTCTCGCATGGATTAGTTCATTGTAATGGTTTTAGATTGAAATGTTGATTCTCGTTTTCAAGTTTATATAGAGTTCAAGTTCTGTGATATTCAAGGTTAACAAATAAAGAGTAGTATTGACCAACTAGTTTTTTTTTTTTGTAGTAGTCTCTTTTTTCTCTCTTTGGACGTAAGTGTGATAAAAGGCAAGAAATTATAGGACAAGCTCTTCACCATATATAACTCTGAAAAAGAATAGAACAAAATACAAGGTGTAGATTCCTTATGTTTAAAGGGAAGGGACCAACTTAAATCAACACCCACTTAAATCCACACCAATCAAAAAGATTGAAAGATATTTTTTAAAAAAGGAGAGAAATTCTATTATTAGAGAAATTATATATATGTATAAAAAGGGAGAGAGACTTTGATCCTATTGTAAAATTTTTGACTTTGATCCTATTAGAAAACATAACCACTTTGATCCTATTATTAGAGAAATTATGTATATATATATATATATATATATATATGCTTATTATCGTCATTCTTTATTACAATTGATATTGAGAATTATTTAAGTTGTATACTTTTTCTTGACAATAGTATACCCAATTATTTTTAATACTTTTTAAATTAAATCATAATAGAGAATATGGAATCATCCTTTACTCATGGTAAGTATGATCTAACAAGGAATTACTTTTCTTCTTCTCAAGCATCTGTTGGGAATATCCAATATAAATGTACGTTTTACAGTAGAATATTTAAAGGTGGCGAAACTTTTAAAATGAAAGAACATCTTGCTAGTGTTAAGGGTAATATTAGTTCTTGCAAAAAAGTACAACTTGATGTATGTGATATGATTGAAAAATATTTGCAGCAATAAGTAAAAAAAGAAAAAGAAAAATAAAGAGGCTCATGATATATCTTCTAGAGATGATGAAATACTACAAGTATTAGATAAAAGAAAAAGAAAAGCCATTATTGATATAGATTTTTATCTTTCTCTAAAAACTACTCCTAATTTTCAACCTAATCTAAAAAGTTTTATAGTTGATAAGGATGTTGTTTTGCGATGTAAAAGAGCATGGGCTAGATGGTTCTATCATTCATATATTCCTTTAAATACTTTAAATTCACTATATTTTTAAGAAGTAATTGATGCAAGAACAACAATCTGTTTAAGATTTAAGATACCATCTTATTATGAGTTGCGTGTGTCTTTACTTCAAGATTTAAACATATAAATCTAGTTAGGAATCAACAGGATGCACTATTATGGCATATGGGTAGATTGATCAAAGACAAAAAAACCTTGATTAATTTCTTGATTTATTGTAATGTTGGAACAACTTTTATCAAGTTTGTTGATGCTTTTGACATGGTAAAAATGTTAATGCTTTATTTGAATTATTCTCTGAGATTGTCAAGTGGGTTGGACCAAAGAATTTTGTATATTTTGTTATAGATAATACAGCTAATTATGCATCAGCTAGGTACTTATTAGAATCAAAGTATGGGCATATTTATTGGTCTCCATGCGCTGCTCATTATATAAATCTTATTTTGAAAGATATTGGTGGTATGGGCCATATTTCTAGTCTTACTTCACACGCATCTAGGATCACAATTTTTGTATGTAATCATGTCACATTTATATCTTAGTTAAGAAAGTAAGAAGATTGGGTTGAGATCGTATGTCCCGTTGCTACCAAGTTTGCAACTACGTTTATTAGTTTGAAAAGTGTTTATGAGCATAAGCAACTACTTCAAAATTTAGTGACAAGTAAACACTTTTCAAGTCATAAATTATCAAAGAGTGGAAAAAGGAAAAGAAATTTGTGCTATTATTGTAGATAATAAATTTTGGGAAGCCTGCTTAATGACTATGAAGACTATAGCTCAGGTTATAAGGTTGTTGAGGATTGTTGACTCAGATGAGAAGCTATCTTTGAGGTATATATATGATGGTATGTATAGAGCTTACAAAACAATTATAAATCTTTTTAAAGGGAAGAAGAAATTGTATAAGCTTTATATAGATATTATTGATTGATGGTGGGATAAGCATCTTACTCAAAAGATCCACTTAGCAGCTTATTTTCTCAATCCTTATTGCTTATATAGTGGAGAAGCATATATAATTAATATTATCGATGGTTTGTTTGAAGTGATTGAATGCAAAGATATTTTCTCTATTGAAGAGCGATAAATGAAATTAAATTGTATTGTAAAGGTGTAGAGAGTTTTGCTAGATTATCAGCAAAGAGAGAACTTATGACGAAAAAAATTCAGCCAGGTAAGTTTTATACTTTGCATTCATTATTTACTTATTAATAATATAATTTTTATTTATCATAACTATTAATTTAAAATGTAGATGAGTGGTGGAGATTATTTGGTGTCAGTGCTCCAATATTGAGAAAATTCACTATTAGGTTACTCAGTCAAACAACTTCTGCATCAGGTTGTGAACGTAATTAGGGTATTTTTGAACGTATTCATACAGAGAGACGAAATCATTTGGAACATCAAAGACTTAATGACCTTGTTTACATTACTTATAATCAGAGAATGAAGAACATGTATTTTATGGTTTTGTTTTTATTTCAATAATTTTATTTTTGTTATTGACTTTATAATTTCTCTATTATGTATTCAGAGCGCTTAGTAAGAAGAGAACATATGATCCGGTTGATATTGATTGTATTGAACATACTGATTTTTGGATCGAAGAAGAACCATCGCCTAATCTTGATTATAATGAACTTAAAAAGGCGATTTATGAAGAAAATGCATTTGTCACAACAAATGAAATAAGAACTTATACTATGGTTAGTTCGTATCTTATTTTGATCATATTTAATTTAAAAGTATATCATATTACAAGTTTACAAATGAGAATAATTTCATACATTACTAATTTGTGACTTTTTTTAATGCAGTAGAAGTTGATGCAAATATTTTGAATGAAAGCGTAGTTTACGAATCTTTAAATAGCGTTAGAAATTTGGAGCTTTTGAAGATGATGAAATCCTTCATAAATACAATTTTGATTTGTATTGTTATTTTAAATTTTATATTAGACTCGTATTTATTTATTATTAGTTTATTATATAATAATAGACATTGTTGTATTTTTTATTTTAATAAAATATTTTTTACTTATTCTTATAAGTTTTACTTCTTATTTATTATATACTACCGGTTGAACCTTTAAATTTTAAATCTTTCCTTCGACCAGTTCGATGTCCGGTCCAATTTTTAAAACATTTAATTAAGTAATGAACTAAATTTAACAAGTAATCAAAAGAAATGAACTAAGTATTAAAGTGAAAATTTCAATACTACTTAACTTCGATTCAAAGGAAATATCTCATCCAATTGTGTCTTCGATCTTTGGTCTAAAAAGAATAACTTTTACAATTCAAGTAATTAATCTCGAACATATTAGGATACCTGTAATAAGTTTTATTTTTTCTTAGATTAATTGGTTCAAACCCATCATTTAAAAAAACTTACGATAAATTAATTGGATATGATAGTATTCCATTTCAATTAAATGATAGCAAAAAATTTAATGAGAAAGTCGAAATCCTAAATTAAATAATTAAGGCAGTTACAATTATTTAATTTAGTTTTCTTATTTCTCATAAGTTAAATATGCAAATTCATAAGTAGCAAATATCATATTTGTTAATTATATCATTCACTCATGATAATTATGACCCATTGAATTCATAAATAACTATAGAACAATTAACATTAAGTTAATTTATCATATCAACTAATATTAATTATTCATAAAATATAATAAAACAAAATAAAAAATATAGGTTTAAAACAAAGCCTCACAAGGCTACAACTAGAGTTTTGATTCTTTTTGAATCAGAATGTTTGGATTTAATCACTCATGACTTTAGTTTCGCTAGAGAATTTTAAAAATAGAAGAAAAGATGAAGGATGAAGAAAAAACACAAATAAAAACGAAAAAGAATTATAAAAAAGGTGTGTGACATTTTCTTCTTTTCTTTCAATATTCAAGATATCGTCTTCTAATAATCCAAGTCTCTACATAATAAAACTGAGGTTAATTCTCCTAACTGAATTAAAACTCTTGGAGTAAATTTGGCGTTAGGCATGATCTCGCTTTATCTACTATAACAATTTGTTATATTTTTCCAAAATTTGTGATTTTAACAAATAATGTTTTAATTTGATTCAATCTCTACTTGTCACTTCTTAATACAAAATAAATATTAATTTCCTTAATTAAGAATCAAAAATCGATTTAAAACAAAAGAGATTAGTGTAATTAACATAATTAGATCATATCTTATAAAGTGCACTTTGAACTTCAATAAATTGTTAGTAATTACATTAAAGTCATCACTTAAGTTACTCTTAATTCCCGCAGTTAGAAAAAAGGTTATGGACTTGCAAAATATGGTCTTGATTAAAATCCACCTTTAATTTAAGTCTGAAGATTAAGATTGTGAGACGGGCTAGGTTCACGCCATCAATAGCTTGAAGACCCAGTTTCTTACATGAAGCTTACAGCCTATTACAACAAAGAGTTCATAAACCAACCCAATTTGTAAGAAGACTTTATCAAAGTACCAAAAGAAATGGCTTTTGCAATTCCTATTATTACATAAATAGATAAATGTCCTAAAGAAGAGTTTAAGGGGATTTATTGACAAATTTACCCTTTATCTTGATAAATATTGCTTCATAATTTTTTATATTATTTAAATAAGATCTACTCAAGAAACCTATATCAAATAAGAAATGTGAATATGTTTATTTTTGGTAAATAATAGGTTGTTTTGTCATTCCACAACTTGATATCATTTAAATATGTTTTACGATAAACTAATCTCTTTATTTTTAAATTAAATTGTAAATGTTAAAAATTATAATTTTATTTAAATTTATATATTATTATTAAACAAAAAGTCACTAAATTTTTTTAGTTTACTTAAATTTTCTATATACATAAAAGTTTGATTTAATAAAATATATTTTTCAATTATATTGAATTGAAGAAGTCCGTGTTTTTAACTTATCCCTTTAATATTTACCTTATCGAGCCAACAAGAAAGTGATTGGATGGTGGTTGGTGCTAGCGGACCCACTTTCGGAAGGAAACTCATGGGCAAGACTGGATCGTGCTGAGATGAGGGAAGCGGGAAGCGGGAGGTTCGGTTTTCTAGTCCCCGATTGAGCGAGTTTACTCCCCCACTTCAGTTCTAGTTGTTATTGTAAAATGGTTTCAGCTGTTGCAGTCCTGAATGATCTGGTTCATGTCCACTCGTCCACCAAAAACACTTATTTCGCCAAATTCTCACCACCGTCCTCCTCTCTCAAGCCTCTTTCTAATTCGACCCGCAAACTGTTGTTCCGGGTCCATCGTTATGTACCCTCTAACCGGATCCCGATTCTCACTTCCTTCAAGCCCTTTTCGCCTCCTGTTATGGAGTGGCAGGACTGCACGTAAGTACATTGTGTTTTTTTTCACTTTTTGTCTGTTGGGTTTGCGAATATTTAGGAATACCAATTAATCCGACATATACAGGGTGAAGATGGAGGTAGACGTGCCTGTTTCGGTGGCATATGACCGTTACTCCGACCGCGAATCCATTCCTCGTTGGATGCCTTTCATTTCCTCTGTCAAGGTTTTATTTTTGCCTAGGTTTGGTTAAACTGACATCATATATGTATTTTCTGAGCTACCCACATGCTTCAAACTCAGTACTTTAGTCTTGTATATAACTTTTTAGCCATTTACCAATAGTGCATAGTCGTAATTATGGGGAATTTGATGTTTCATCATATTTGATAGGTACTGGAAGACAAGACTGATCTCTCCCGATGGTCTCTCAAGTATAAAGCATTTGGTCGTGATATTCAATTCTCTTGGCTTGCCAGAAATATGCAGGTAATGCTTGTTCTTCATGTCGTTAACCTTTTTCTTTCAATTGTTCTTTTAGAGTTCTATCACTTTTCTTTTTAGTTTCTTTATTCACATTCTTCCATGATTTCTTTCTTCCAGCCGATCCCAAATCAAAAGATTCATTGGAGGTCGCTAGAAGGTCTTCCAAACAGGTAATGTGCAAAGTTTGCAATTGGATTATAATTGGCTAATCACATCGTCGACGTACAACATCATAGGAATGGAGGAGTGTTATTGTAAGGGTTAATTACATCCTTTTTCACTTTAGTTCATAATTTTTAAAAACTATCATGTACCATTAAGATTCAATTTTAATTTTTGTTTCATTCGTACCCTTGACGTCATTCTCTGTTAGGTTTGTAGTGGAAAATAAGCAAACAATATCATATGGCTTGAAACGTCATGTTTGTGCAACGTAAGTAAGACGCAACAACAACCGAAGTTGTGTGTTATTTGGCACAATCATACAACACTAACTAAGCCGCATGATATCATATTTCCGTTCTTTGTTAGGTTTTCTAATAGAGAATGTTATTAGAGATACAGGTAAAATAAAATTCAAACTTTAAGGGGTATATAGTAATTTTTAAAAATCAGGAATTATGGTGAAAGGTCCAAATCATAAGAGGATCCTCTGTAATTAGCCTTGTTTTATCTATGAGGTTTAACTTTCCAAATATGTTGGCATTCTGGATCACCACTAAGCATAGATGGCTTATTTAGTTACTCAAATTGGTTGCACTGTAGTGTAAATTGTGATTTTAAGATATGTAGTCTTTCTGAAGTCTAGAGAAATCAATGAGCTGTGGTCAAACTGTGAAACCATCCACTTTCTGCTGTAGATGGTTATGTTCTTTAGTTGTAAAAACACCTCCATGGGTCCTCTAAGCAGAACTATCCCCTTTATGGAAGGTTGAAAACCAATTGCACTAGGGTAACTGCAGAACTTTACTATGGTCGGAGATGATTTGTATAGTCGGATTCATTGTCCATATTCGCTTGAGTGCAACTTCTTCTTATATCTTGTTGTGAGATCCCATGTCTTTGGCCAAATTATAAACTCAGGTAGGAAAGCGCGGTGACCACAATTGGAATTAAGCTTCTTGATTAGGAAATAGTTTTGCCGTTTTTGGATTATTCAATCTTTTGATATCCATATCTCTTGTGATTCAGTTCTTGAAAAAGTTAATGTTATATGTAATGTAGCATGTCAGTAGCTTCTGACGTATCTAATATGCTTTTCTGGTTGACTTGATTTAGATTAGACATTTATTTGACCAATTTTTATATCGCAGAGGAGCTGTTCGATTCTATCCTAAAGGTCCTGAATCATGCATGATAGAAGTGAGGCTCTTACACATTGTACTAAGTCTATTACTGCTATTATCCTCATTGAAGAAAACTCACAGTTAATGCATGTTATTGTCCACTATTTAGTGTGTCACCTGATCCACGAAGCAGCTTATAGCTTTTCAGATAAGATAGACTACTTTTTGCCTTCAAGGATTTGCTAGGCTACCTTTTAGTTTATCTTAATTTTCTGGTTCTAATTTGACCATTACTTCTTTCAAATTAATATCATGATCTGGGCAAGAAGTAGAAAGTTTTTGATTTCTAATAGGGTTTGTGAGAAGGATGCACTGGAAAATTTAATATTTCATATGCTGGTCTATCTTTATTTTACTTTTCTCCTTCCAAAACATCTTCTTTTTATGCTGGTTCAAGCTAACTTACGGCCATATAATTGTTTTTCTTAATGTCAGTTGACCGTTTCTTATGAGGTTCCACAACTCTTAGCCCCGATTGCATCAGTAAGGGTTTTTTCTCACTTAGTAGTTGATTACCTGTTGAAGGAATCGTTAATCACTTTACTGAAGGGTATATTTCAATAGTTAACTTGATAATGAACTGCTTATATTTTTCTAATAGGCACTGCAACCTTTTCTTGAGAGCTTATTGATACGTGGTCTGGAAAGATTTGCCAAATTTGCGAAAAGCTATTACACAGACTAATTTCTCTGCTCTCATAGGGTAAAGCATACCTTATTTTATTTCTTCCTGTGATGTCATTTCCATATACTTTATATTCATCAGACTTCTGTAAAATTTCTTTCCAAGTTCTTTTTAGATTTCAGTGTCAGATCAGAATTAATCTGTTGTTACTACCAATTGTTGAAACAACTAAATTAGATTGTCCATTGCTTACTTGTCTATGCAGCACAGTCCATTCTTTATCTTTTTTAAGCCAACTCTTCATGTTCGCCATATTTAGCTTCAGTTTCATACTTCCATATTATTTAGTTCCTCCAGTCTGCTAAATTTATTTCCTAAACCTTTGGTCCAAAATTGGATATGGAGGTTCCAGTCTCAGAACATGAGTAAATAGACTGACAACTAGTCTCTTATATTTGATGTTGTTTCGTGCATTAAGCTAACAAACCACTCGCACCTATATTTTGTTACATTTGTAATTGCAGTGACTCTGAAGTCTGGTAAAGACTTTCTTGTTCGTCAATGGAGTAGATTCGCGCGGATTTGCAGGAAATATGAAAAGCTTCAATACTGAGGTTAACTTAATGATCTCGATGAACTATGCTTGTTGTCGGCGAAGTGCTTTGGGTCTTAGCTTTGATCTGTATAGATTTATGAAAAGAGCTTGAAGAAGGTGCCAGCCATTAAATGTTCCTATTACCTTCCGTCTCATATTAGTATCACATTTCTTTCACATGCAATGAGGCCCCAAAGTTTTATGTTTCACATTCACATTCATGTAACCAGTTTATTGCTCCTGTAATGGAGAATGCACTTCAGAGTAATTGTAAACTATTCACATTAAATAGGTATATGATCTTGATATGGCTATTACCTCTATGACATTGACCGGCTCTTCCATCTTGGCTTTAGCAACCATCAACATCCTAGAATAAGAAAAATAAGTATGATCAGGACCAAATGACAGAAAACAAATTATTAAGAACTTCAAATTATTTCTAATCTGTCAAAAAAGAGCATAGAGAATGAAGGTTTTAGCCAGGGTGTTAACAACCTTCCAAACGTGAAAACTTGGCCTGCCATAAGCAAACCTTTCCTACGTGAGCTCCCAAGATCTAAGAAAGTGTTCTCGACGTAAGCTGTCTATGGAAAGCTAGCATCTTCATAAAAATGGCCTGATCACCTTCTGCATAATATAACAGCGGCTCCAGGTCCTCGATGAGCATCCAATGCCTCCATGTCAAATCCGATATCTTAAAGCATAATCAAAAGAGATGACGAAGTATGATGATCATTGCGAGGCATTCAATAACAGATACCCCGTAGAAAGCTAACCGTAGAGTTCAACATGGTTCTCAACTACAACTCAAAACTATTAACCCCTTACAAGGTTTCAGGGACCGACCAAGAAAAAAGAAACAAATAAACAAAGAAAGTATCGAGTATCCAATCCGTGGAAGCTCTGTTGATACACAACCTCTGCTGCTATTATATTTACGTCACCATACGAAACCAACGGAAAACAAGTTTACAAATCCTACCTTCGAAAGTGTCTAGGTTAACGGAATAATGAAATAATAACACTTATCCCGTATATGTTGGTTTACGTTTTACAACCAATCAATTAATTATAGTTTGTTAACATAATTATTTAAAGAAATAATTTGTCTTACACATATTCAAATATATATAATAAAATTTGTGTGATAAATTTATATTGCAAATAAAATTACGATGATATTATAATTATGAGATTAATATTATCTTTATCTATTATTTCTAAATTTTTTCTAGTCATTATTATATTAAGATTGAATATTAATAGCACTATAACATATGTTATGTTTCTTCTTTTTAAAGGAAAAAGTTGATCTCATAAGCTAAGTGGATGTTTGGTTCACTTGGGAGAATGATAACAAGATTTATAATAAATATAGTGACGAATGGAAATGAATAATCATTATAATTATAATGGTTGGTTAGGATAAACGAATGATTATCATTGTTATTGATGGTGGTCAGTTTGTTAAAATCATGAGAAATAAAAATTTGTTAATTTTTTTACATCAAAATTTAAATATATTCTAATTAATTATATTTAATTTTTGCATCCCAATTATGATGATTGAATGTTTAAAATCAAGTATATTGTGGTATTTCCTTTCCAGCAGTTCTTGAAGAAAAAAAAAAGCTCCAACATTTTCTTGCATCAACATATCATCAGCCACATAATATCTTCAAAATACAGTTAATCATCCAAAATATTGCACACTTCATCGACATAACTATAATGTCCATCATTATATTGCTACAGTAAAATCAAGTAACATAGTTGAACCAATAATGTCCATCAATCCTTGCATTCAATCATGTCCACAAGAGAATCTAGAGTTTAATATAATTTACATTCCCTTTAATGATGCAAATGATGTAAAATATCACAATTATACACTATACCTCAATCAAAAGCCTTCAAATGATGCAAAAGAACTAGATTAACACTATAAGCTTTGTTTGCATCACAACTACAAAATTCTCAACTAATACAAAATAACCTAGTTAGGCAACATCAATTGCATCCTAAGTTCATAATACTTACAAAAGTATTAATATGCTCCCTTGCATGATTCATAAACTAGAAGATGGATAAAGGAACCCAAGCACAAGGTAGCTCAATTGCTAGTCATTGGATATATAATGAATTATATGGAGTTATCTAAGTAATCAATACAGGATTCGTGACCTTAAAGTGAGTAGAGAGAACATTTCATTATTTTCGATTGGTATTAGTTTGAGAGATGCTTGACCATGGTGGAATGATGCTTTCAAAATAATTTTCAAATGTTATTAATAGAACTAATTACCAATGGTGGATGATTAATATGACCAGAGTTGAATAGAGTAAATATTAAATTTATTCTTTATACTTAATCGAAACATTTTATGATGAAAAGATTTAATTATACAAAAAATCATGTATGAAAAGGTTAGTCAAAACAATTTTACATTCTTAATATTTAGGTGATTACGATGCATTACTAAACATCTATCTTGATATATGGTTATAAAATATTTAATTAAAGATAAATTAAGCGAGTTAAACTTATCTAATCTTAAATACAATTTAAGGTTATGATTATATCCATTACCAACATAGTTAGAAAAATAATAGGTCATGCACAAGTAACATTTGAAAAGAGAAAATATACTTTAATCAAGTTAGACTTAATTGTAAAGTTTAAGAAAATTTATGATCAAATATATAATATTTGATAAAGAATGACCAATATCAGATATTAGATCTTATTTTAAACAATTAATATTTAACTAGGATTAATTTTATTTATAACTACAATTTAATTGAAATTATGATTATATTTCAATTAAATTACTAAAAGGTCTAAATTCTATTATAAATAGGTGTAGGTTACAAAAGAGCTAGCACTCCTTGTTTATCCCTCTTTACACCACTGTAGAGTTTTTTCAACTTATTTATGTGGATATTATCAAAGGCCAAACATATTTGCATTTATAATGATTGTAATGGACTAGTTTCATAAATGATTTGAGAAAAACAGTAAGAAAAGAATCAAACTACATAATAAGGTAAATTTTATGTTTATGTTTTATTGCGTTTGTGCATCAATCATGTTATGGAATTCAAAGTAATATTGACTTTCAAAAATTCAAATAAACTGGTTTCGTATTTCTATTATTGTGTCGGGATCATATCCTTCCTTATTTTTCAATAATTGCATCAAAGTCATCTTTGATTTTACGACTTTATTAGAATTATTTAATTATTATTGATTAATATTTTGGAATTATTATTACCATATTATTCCATCCTAAGTTTTAAAATTATTTTAGACAACAACAATAATAAAAGGAATGTCCTAGTAGGAATCTTGCTGAGATACTGAGTCTAGGAAAGTCTAGAAATATGTAGTCTTATCCTTAATTAGTAGAAATATTGTTTCCAATAGACCCATATGAAAGGAAGTTTTTGAAAACGATAGGAAGAAAACAATAGGCAAATGCATAAACAAATAACTACATAAATGAAAAATAACAAAATAAAAATAAAATAAAGATAAAAGTGGAAAATAAGTAAAAATGCAAGAAAAAACAAAAATAAATAAAACAAACAAATAATTGAAAAAATACAAAATAAATAAATAAAACAACTAAAGGAGCACTACAATCAAAAATATTTAGGCTAATTAAAAAACAAAAAAAATCGAAGGAAAAGGTTTAAAAGGCCTATAAAAAAGGAAGGACCTCTCTATGTAGGGTTCTCTACTCATATCCTAATTCGCCAATGTTTCCTATTCAGAACCAAGTCCTCGATAAGCTCCAGTAGGGACCTATCATTCTTGGTTACCTCCTCCTAATTCTTCTTGGGTCTTTCTATTCTTCTTTTATAATCCCCAAGTATAATTTTGTCACATTTTCTTACTGGGGAGTGTCAAAATGTCTTCTCTTAACATGTATACTTGTCTCCCTTAATTTACTATTAATTTTAAAACCCCCAACTTATCTCTTATAACTAAATTCTTGACCCTATATCTTCTTAGAGGATTGCACATCCAATGAAATATGCTCATCTCTATCATCATTAACTTATGACTGTGCACATATTTGATAGGCCAACACTCTGCCCCATAAAGTATGGCCGACCTAATTGATAAATGGTAGAATTTACCTTTTAGCTTGACTGGTATCCTTTTGTTATATAAAACTCCTGAGACACCAATTCATTTAAGTCACCCTAATTTGATACGATAAACTATGTCTTATTAATCTAATTAGACTTGAATAATAATATAAAAAGTTCATATTAAATTTGTAAACCCTAACTTAAACCATATGCAATATGAAAACTTCACATTTTAGAAACCTAGAACCTAAAAACTAAAAATTCATGATTAATGAGGTATATCAAACCAAATTTGTCAAACATCAACATATTTTAACATGTAACATAGACCTTATTACGTGTCCCGGATCATTCACAAAAGGGTTAAAAATGAAGGAAATGTGGAATACTTGATTTCGATTCCATTTTGACTTTTGAAGCAGTTTTTTGTGGCCAAAACGAGCTTCAATCTCTCGGTACTTTCACAGAATACGTTCATCGACAAGTGGTTAACGCCTTTTTACAGTTTTCTCAATACGTAAGCACTCTTAACAAGTCAGAGAATCTGTATGCTTACGAATGATATGAGCAACTGCAGCATAACTTAACCTTTATATATAGCTTCCATATCAGGCTTTCCTATCACAAGCCTAATATGGATCCGGTCCATATTAATCGAGATCCATTTTTCTCCTAAACTTCGACCTATTAATTTAGATCATTTATTGGGCCACTTTATTACCCTTATCTGGATCAAATTATATAACTTAACTAATAAGTTATTGAAAAGTCAAAAAATAAAATTAATAGTTGTTTAACATAATGAGAAAGTACAAAATTGTCCAACATTCTCTCCCTTGGACAATCATTAATTGTGATTTTTACTCAAGTTTAAAAATAGTTTGAAAATTCAGTTAAGTTGCGCTATTGTATTGATACCAAATTTAAAAATTGAAAACATTTGATCCAAAGGTAATGAAAGTCCAACATTCCATCCTGTAAGGCTTTCGATATCGAAAAATATTAAACACGTGTTATGTGTGACACAGGTCCATTATAATCACGAATATCTAATACCTTACTAACATGAATGGGAAAATAGAGTGTGGCAAACTAGGGTGATACACGTATGATCTAATACGTATCATCTTCGTTTGTAGGTTTCAATTTCCTCAACTTTATCCTAAATTGCATGTGCTAAACTACAACAGAGAAATTATGTTTTCTCTTACTAAATTCTAAACAGCATTAGGGAACACTTTGTTTTCTCTCACCGGATGCTAAACAACATTAGAGAAAACCTTTATGTTCTCCAACTAAATACTAAACTTCATTAGAGAACCTTTATGGTATTATACCTTATATCCCCTATGTCATATCAAATTTATGGATATCCATACTAAATTGTATGTGTTTAAATGATATAGGGTTAAGGTCAATCTTTATATATACCCGATGACCTTTAAAATGCTTAAGATCAACACAAATCTTAAAGCTTTCATATGTATTATGGCTATACATAAGAATAGTTATTATAGAGGATAAAAATATGATCATTTATATTAATAAATAACCATAATGTCATAACACATTAAAATGTACAAACATTTAAGGAGCAAATAGAATGATCCCTAACTGCTGCTGTCTAAAGACCTTAACACACCCATACCAGGTACATGTTTAACAAACACTAGTGGGCAAAGTCCTTTAGTCAATGGATCAGCTAATATCTCCTCATTCCTGATATGCTCCACTTCGACATCACCTTTCTGAATCAACTCCTTTATGATCAAATATTTGACCTCTAAATGCTTAGATGTGATATTTTTGTTGTTGTTACTGAACAACACTGCAGCAAGATTATCACAATATAATCGAATGGGTATAGCTATCGAATCTACTACAGACAACTCAAAAATCAAGTTTCTGATCCAAACCGCCTGTGTAGTAGCTCCATAACATGCAACAAACTTTGCATGAATGGTCGAGGAAGTTACCAGTGTCTGCTTGACACTCTTCCATGATATTGCTTCATCTGCCAACATAAAAATGTAACCTAAAGTGGATTTACGATCTTCCAGACATATAGTAAAATTGGACTCTATATACCTTGTAAGGTTTAAAACATTGACTTTATTGTATGTCAACGTATAATCCTTGGTACCTTTAAGTATCTCAACACTCATTTAACTACATTCCAGATATTGACCCAGCAGTCCAACAGTAAATGCAATGTCTAGTCTAATACACACCTGGACATACATCAGGCTACCAACTACACTAGAGTACAGGACATTCCTTATAGCCTCTCTCTTAACTTCATTCTTTGGACACTATGCCAAGGATAATCTCTCGCCACGAGAGATATATGCTACAACATGTTTTCATTCAGCCATATTAAACCTTTGTAGCACTCACTCAATGTATACTCTTTGTGAGAGGCTCAATGAGTGTTGAGATCTGTCCCATGAATCTGTATACTAAAGACAAAAGATGATTCACCAAAATCCTTCATGTCAAAGTGTTTGGCCAAAAGTTGTTTTAACTTATGCAATATGGTCAAATCATTTGACATGAGCAAGATATCATCCATATACAGTAATAGGAAGATAACTTTGCCCCCCTAACTTTATAGTATAAGCATCTTTCAACTTTGTTTTGTTTCAAACCGTATATTGATTTAGTCAACTTACAAACTTCGTCTGTTGCATCATGATCCTAAAATCCTTTAGATTGCTCCATATAGACCTCCTTATAAAGGTCACCATTCAGGAAAGTGATTTTAATGTCCATCTAATGTAACTTTATGTTATAATGAGCTACTATTGTTATAATCACTCTAAATGCATCATTCGAGGATACATGAGAAGGTAACATTGAAGTCAAATGCTTCTCTCTAAGTGAATCCTCTGGCAAACAAATGCACCTTAAACCGCTCAACTTAACCCTGTGTGTTCTTCTTGGTCTTAAATAGCCACTTGTAACTGATAGGCCTACAATGTTGAGGTAAATCAACAAGCTCCCATACCTTATTATGCCTTATAGATTACATCTCATCTTTCATTTCTTCCCACCACAAGTCCACATGGGGTCTAGAAATGGCTTCTGTAAAAGTAACTAGATCCATAACATATCCTATTTCATAGTCTTGCTCACCCAAATGGATTATGTAATCTGATGAGATAGTAGGTCGCCTTTCTCTGGTGGATCTGTGCAACTGCATAGGTTCTTATACCTCAAAAACCTCTTCTTGAACAGGCATAGGTCCCTATGTTTGCATAGGCAAGGTACTCGAACCTTCATCCATCAGACTTGACTGTATGAAAGGCTGATACGAATTAATCGTAATATCCGTCCTGCTATCTCTTAGAGGATGTGAGGATCCTCCCTCATCATGGACATCGTATTTTAGAAACTTAGCTGTCTGCAATTCCACTATTATAGCCCCTCTTTCTCTATAGTAAAATTTGTAGCCTTTAGAGTGGTTAGAATAACCTATTAAATAGCAACAAGTGGAATGAGGTTGCAATTTTCTCTCATAAGGATTACATACCTTACCTCAATAGGGCAGCCCCACATATGAATGTGTGCAAGGCTTGGCTTCCTTCTAACCTAGAGTTCAAAAGACGTCTTTGGTATTGACTTACTGGGGACTCTATTCAAGATATACAATGTCATCTTGATGACTTTGCCCCAAAGGTATTTGGGTAGGTTAGTCTTGCTCTGCATTGACCTCATCATGTTCTTTAAGTTGCGATTGGGCCTTTCGACTACACCATTTTGCTCAAGACTACCTAGTATAGTAAACTGAGTCACTATTCTAAATGATTCCAAATGCTTGGCAAACAGACCTTTTTCTTGTCCTACAACCTCATGTATAGTATTTCCCTCCCCTGTCAGATCTGACTATCTTTATTGATTTTTCCAGTTGGTTCTCAACCTCAGTCTTAAAGATCTTGAACTTATCAGGAACTTCAGACTTTTCTTCAAGCATTAACACACAGTCATAGTGAGAATAATCATTTATAAATGTCAGGAAATAGCTAGCATTACATAACATGACTATATAGGAACCACTAACATCTGTATGTATAAGGTCCAATAAATCAGAAGCACGAGTTGACCCTATTTTCTTTACCTTGGTCAACTTACCCCTACAACAATCGATACATGTTTCTAGATCACTGAAGTCCAGAGTTGGGAGAGTGTTATCATTTATCAATCTCTCAACCCTTTCCCTATAAATGTGGCCAAGATGTTTATGCCATAACATATACGATGTTTCCTTTATGAAGGCTCTCTTTTGAGTAATAGGTTCAGCAATATAAGAAGAGGCATACATTTCGTTAGGAGTAAGACACATTTTACATAATCTGTAGGATAAAAAAGTAGTTCTGATATGTCTTGTATTAATAGATGCTGGACCCTACTTTCGAAACCCAGCATTCGAAATCAAACACGGAAGCAATACTTGCCCTATACCATACTAAACCTATTTTGGGACATCAAGTATAACTTTCTCTTGAGACCTTAGATTAAGGTGTTCATTTGATGAATAGAAAGAGGACTTCAAGTTCTAGAACTTTCATGAAGACCTTGAAGATCAATTCTATCATATAAAGGGTCAAATTTGGACCAGAAGATGTTCTGATCAAACTAAGATGAAACAGAAAGTCAACCTAAGATGATTTGGAAAAATGGGTATAACTTTCTGTAAAAAAAACTCGAATTCAGGTATTCTTTAGATGAATAGAAAGAATACTTCAAGATCTACAACTCTCATCAAGACCTTAAAGACCAATTCTGTCATATAGAGGATCAAATTGGGACCAGAAGTTGTTCTGGCCAAACTGAGACGAATGCTGACGTCAAAATGAGACGAATTGGAAAAACGGGTGTAACTTTCTATACAGAACTCAGATTTAGGTGTTCTTTATATGAATAGAAAGAGGACTTCAAGATATACAACTCTCATGAAGACCTTAAATATCAATTCTATCATATAGAGAATCAAATTTGGACAAGAAGATGTCCTAGCCAAATTGAGACGAATGCTGAAGTCATACTGAGACGAATGTTGACATCATAATGAGACAAATTAGAAAAATGGGTATCAATTTATGTACATAACTCAAGTTTAGGTGTTCATTAGATGAATAGAAAGAGGACTTAAAGATCTACAACTCTCATGAAGACATTAAAGACCAATTCTATCATCTAGAGGATCAAATTTAGACCAAAAGATGTTTTGGCCAAACTGAGATGAATGTTGATGTCATACTGAGACGAATGATGATGTCATAATGAGATGAATTGGAAAAATGGGTATAACTTCCTGTACAGAACTCAGATTCAGGCATTTTTTATATGAATAGAAAGAGGACTTCAAGATCTACAACTCTCATGAAGACCTTAAAGACAAATTCTATCATCTAGAGGATCAAATTTGGACCAGAAGATGTTCTAGCCAAACTGAGATGAATGTTGATGTCATACTGAGACGAATGCTAATGTCAAAATGAGACGAATTGGAAAAATGGGTATAACTTTTTAATTACAGAACTCAGATTTAGATGTTATTTATATGAATAGAAAGAGGACTTCAAGATATAAAACTCTCATGAAGACCTTAAAGACCAATTCTGTCATCTAGAGGATCAAATTTGATCCAGAAGATGTCCTAGCCAAATTGAGATGAATGCTGATGTCATACTGAGACGAATGCTGATGTCATAATGAGATGAATTAGAAAAACGGGTATAACTTTCTGTACAAAATTTGAATTCATGTGTTATTTAGATGAATAGAAAGGGGACTTCAAGATCTACAATTCTCATGAAGACCTTAAAGACCAATTCTGTTATCTAGAGGATCAAATTTAGACTAGAAGATGTTCTGGCCAAACTGAGACGAATGCTGACGTCATACTTGTTGGACCAATGGTGGTTGACAAATTAAATCCCACTTATATTTTGATAATAATAAAATGTATAGAATTGGTTAAGAAATTATTTCAGGTGATTTGGATTGAAATAAATCAAGACAGC
>JANIJH010000009.1:39423789-39450258 GCA_024520975.1 Erythroxylum areolatum | reverse complement strand
ATCTTCCCTTGTATGGCTTTCTCATTAGTTGTTTCTCATTTCGAGTTTGCTATTTCTAAGTTGTTGGTCCGTAGCTGTTTTTCTTTTTCTGTTTTTGCTTTTTTTTTCTTTTCTTCGTTTTTTTCACTTTATTATCTCCGTTGCTTGTTTGCTGTTCTGCTATTTTTGGCTTGAACATTTTTCTTACTCTAATTAGTGTTTGTTCTCTTTTCTTTAGCTTGGGCCTTTAGTTTGTTCTTACCTGCTTAGAAATCAAATCTCATTCCTTATAGAAAATGAAAAGATCCAAGTGTAGATTCTTGTACCTTTTCTTGTTATAACCTACTCACCCTTGGGAAAAACTGAACCAACCGGGGAAACAGTTGAGCAGTTCAGCTATGCGAACGTATTTAAGATTGGTTTCCTTGTCCTTTATTTTTGCTGCATTTTAGGGATGATTTAGAAGTTAAATGAGAATATATTTTTGTTATTTACAGGCATTAATATTTTACCGATTGTTTGATCTTCAAACGTTTTTATAGTCAATTTTTTTATCAGAGGGCCTTTCTGGATTTTGTGCTGGGTAGAATGTATAAGCTAAACCTTGTACCAGAATATTGTTGAACTAAAGACTTGACAGAATCTAGTTAGGTAATTGCAAATTTTTAAGATTCAAAGTAATTTATGTACCTGGTTTTTATTGTTTAGATGATAGTTGACTTTCCTGTATTAGCTTGGTGGCTGTAGTTACTTGGAAAGGGAACGTCGTTACCCATAAATAGTCGCGCGCTCTTTATCTATTTATTTATCTCTTTCTTTTTCTTGTTCTTTTCGTGGCAATAATTTCAACCGTTATCTGCAGGTATTTTGCTGTATAGATAGCTTTTACTCTGTTGAAAGTCAACTTGTAAAAGGGGTCTCATTGCTACAATCATTAAAGCGAATGGCTTCTGTAAGTGTTGCACCTTCTGGATTACAAGAACCAAATGGAAATGCAGCTGGTGTTGATAGGTTGCCTGATGAAATGAATGACATGAAAATTAGGGATGAAAAGGTAACTGCTTTATCTGATCCCTTTGTTTAATAATATCTCATTTCCTCAACGACTTTCGTTTAGTTTCCTGCTGTAAACCTCATTATACATGAAAGATGTTCAATAACTTTTAGGAACTTGAAGCAAGTTATGTTGATGGCAATGGGACGGAAACAGGTCATATAATTGTCACAACCATTGGTGGTAAAAATGGCCAGCCTAAACAGGTAATTCCTCATAAAAGTTAATTGCTTGTGTAGATTTTATGGTTGCTTTTGCTTTACCATGACACTACTTGTCTTTTTGATCGATACAGACAATAAGCTACATGGCTGAGCGCGTAGTTGGACAGGGATCCTTTGGAGTGGTGTTCCAGGTACCTTGCTGAGTATAAATGGTGCTGTTTATTTGCATGCTTGTGGGGGGCTTGTTTAAGTGTACTATTTTAAGTTGGAAAAGGGACGAGCAACTAACCATGCTAGTGTTGATTTGATTATCATATTCAGGCTAAATGCTTAGAAACTGGTGAAACTGTTGCTATTAAGAAGGTTCTACAAGATAAGAGATACAAGAACCGAGAGTTGCAAACTATGCGTCTCCTTGACCACCCTAATGTTGTGGCACTAAAACATTGTTTCTTCTCAACAACGGAAAAAGACGACCTTTATCTTAACTTGGTACTTGAGTATGTTCCCGAGACCGTACACAGGGTAATCAAACACTACCATAAAATGAACCACAGGATGCCGCTGATATATGTGAAACTTTATTTTTACCAGGTAAAGAATATTTGTGTACTTTTTTCTCTTTAGAAAAGATTTCTTATCTTATTATATTTACATGCGGCCTATTTAATCTCTAATTTATGGTATAGTTTTTGACATTTGATCTTATCTATCTGTTACCTTAATTTTCCACATATTCTTGTTTACGAGCCTGAACTGATCCTCATATTTTCTTGATTACCGGCAGATTTGTAGAGCGCTAGCCTACATACACAATTGCATCGGAGTCTGCCATAGGGACATAAAGCCTCAAAATTTATTGGTAGGTTGATGAGGAATTAAGTTCCAGAAGATGATTTACGGCTTTCTCTTTGTAATATTAGTCGCGCTTTTTGTTGCCTTTTCTTTGTTAAATTCTTTGGAACTTTGATATTTCTATTACTAATCCACTGGATATGAATTCTTATCGTTATAATAGGTCAACCCACATACGCATCAGGTGAAACTATGTGATTTTGGAAGTGCAAAAGTTCTGGTTCGTACATTGGCATCCTGGAACTATTTCCATATTTGACTTTGCATACCACTCCTATATCATACTGATTGTGCTAACCAATTTGGCAGGTAAAAGGAGAACCAAACATATCTTATATATGTTCCAGGTATTATCGTGCACCTGAACTTATATTTGGTGCCACCGAGTATACCACTGCTATTGATATCTGGTCAGCTGGATGTGTTCTGGCCGAACTATTACTTGGACAGGTGTGCAACTTCTTCTACTTCTGGTTGTTTCTACGTTTAATGGATTTATTGTTGTGGAATAGTTGATCCATGATTTTTCAATAATCCAGCCTCTGTTTCCTGGGGAGAGTGGAGTGGACCAGCTAGTTGAAATCATAAAGGTACTAATTGCTTTATACTTGCCTGCTTAAAAAAAGAATGGAAGATAAATTGTTGTGCCAGTTCTGTAAGTTCTTTCATTCCTTTGGCCAACTTATGCTATTTGTACGCAGGTTTTGGGTACTCCTACAAGGGAGGAAATTAAGTGTATGAATCCTAACTACACAGAGTTCAAATTTCCACAAATTAAAGCTCATCCATGGCATAAGGTACAAAAGTCGTTTTGCACCATTGGTCTATCGGCCATCTCAATATCTATGAATAGGAGGAGTTACTTATATGTTCCTTGTTATTAATTTCCAGATATTCTACAAGCACATGCCTCCTGAAGCTGTGGATATCGTCTCAAGATTATTGCAGTACTCTCCAAATCTTCGCTGTACAGCTGTAAGTGCCACTTTGTGCAACTAAATGTGTCGACGGAAGTGCAACTTTTTGAAGATTTACATTTCTTATTGCTACTAAATGCAGTTGGAGGCCTTGGTCCATCCATTCTTTGATGAACTACGTGATCCCAATAAACATTTACCAAATGGCCGCCCGCTTCCTCCTCTTTTCAACTTCAAGGCTCATGGTACTAAATCAATAGCAATGCACTTTATGGTGTTCAAATTTCCCGTTTAAGTGCTTGTAGCTCACTTGTTGTCCATCTTTGCTTCATTTGACAGAACTGAAAGGAGTACCGGTTGATATGTTGGTAAAGTTGGTCCCAGAGCACGCAAGAAGGCAGTGCCCATTTATTGGTTCGTGATGCAGTTTATTAGTAGTGTTAGCATCTGCATCGTGCAGAGGTCTGTGCTGCTATGTAGATAAGTAGCTAGAAATCCATGGAATTTAGGCTCGTCTTTCTTGTTACCTGTCGCTGTTCGTCTTTGTTTCAATATCAATTTGTTGTTTATCATTTTGGAGATTGTGTTCATCTTCTATCTCTTACAGAGAGCAGATAAGAAGTCTCTAATTTATTATGTCATTAAGTTCTCAATCAGTATTCTGACCTCCAATTTACAGTGAAACAAGTTGGTGTAAGACACTGTTGTAGCACGTTGAAGTCCATCTATTTCTATCAATTTTGTGTCGTGTTGAAAAATTTTCCATTTGTACCATTTCAATTATATTATAAGCTTCTCGACTCTTTGCTCATGAATCTTGTTAAAGTGGCCTATTGCCTGAAGCTGAAGTCGAAATGAAGAAACGAGTAAATGATTTACTGCAGAGGTTTTCACATATGGTGAAATCTAATTTGTGCACAAGTTTGGACACCAAATTTCAATCAACTAGATAATGACGTGAGGTTTAGTAGCCTATTCGACGGTGTCTTTCGGCAATGGCATCATAAGAAGTTTGATTTCTGGCGCCTCAAATGTCAAAAGGCAACAGTGGTATCCAATGCCCTACTCTTCATGATGCCATCCACTCATGCTTGGACCAATCTTAACCGACAAAACTACCCAACTCTCTACCATCTCATAAACAATAGCGGGCGGTGATGCGTGAAGCAAAGTAGCTGTGGACTTTCCTGTTATAAAAATAAAGATAAAGAGATAAGCAATTAAGCACCCAGTCTTATTCTTTTATTAAAATTTTTCCATAATTTAATGTTCTGACAAAATTGTATGTATCTTTTATCCTAAAAATAACATTTAAGTAGGTTGCTTTTAAAGATATTTTTAGTTTGTAATAGATTTCATTCTTTTCTAAAATACTTAAGATGGTGCTTAATTCAAATTGTCAATAATAATAGAAATGAGAATAAATATAATGAATAATGAATAATGAATATAATAATTATAATTACGATGATTGATTCGGACGAATAAATGATTACTATTACAATTGATAGTGGTTGGTTTGTTAAAAATTTTGAGAAATAAAAATGTTTGTTTTAAATGAAATTTTAATATATTTTAATTAATTATATTTAATTATTAAAAATATAAGAAGAAGAAGAAGCGGAAGTGTCACAGGCGGGACACTTCTTGTCACGCCCATGACATCCTTCTCACGGATGTGACATCCATGGAGTAATACTCCAAACTTAGGATGTAAAAACACTTTTCATTCGATGATAATATATTACTATGCAATTGTTTTTTATTTTTTACCCTTTGATATCTTCCCAAATCCTTTATCCAAGCAACCCAGTAATATTTGAATGTTATGAAAAGAAATTAAGGCATGGCATTACTAGCTTAGTAACTATAAAACTTCTATAACATTAGAATCATTAAGTACGTTACTCACCAGAGGTAGTGTGGAAATATGATGATTGATTTTGCTACCAAAAATGTTGAATGGCTTTCCAATCCAAATGCAACCCTTCGGCTTATAACTGAAGCAATCACATTCAGTTTGATGCAAGTCGCAATATGATTGGACATTCACCGAAAGATGCTAACTGTTGAAAAACATGGCCAAGCATGCTTTGCATATTCATTTGGTCGGTTATATAATAAGCTTCCACGAACACTGCATAGTTTCGGAGCAACCCCTGAAGAGCACTAACTGGAATTTCCACTACAGGAAGGAAAATAAACTGAAAAGCAAACCTGACCCTTCTCCACTACCCTTAACTTCAAAAGGTGGTGGCTTTGTCATGGACATACTCACATTTACATTATAATCCTTAATCTATGTTCATTATTCTATATAATATCAATTGGCGGCTAATAGATCTTGTTGGGAATGTAGCTGACGAGAAAATAAGTCTATTACTGTTTTCTTTGAGCCCTTATGTTTGGAATCTTTGATGACTCTGTTTCAGATAGCTTCGTTTAATCCAAGAAAATTACTTATTACTGTCAATCTTCTGATTATTCTTCAACTGCTGCTAAGCATATCAGGAATATTCTTAATGGTGATGATGATCATGTACATGATAAAATGCATGCAGTGAATTGATTTCCACAAACAGCATTTTTAAGTACCCTAATAGGTACGTTTTTTATAAACCTGAACCTGAACCTGAAGGGATATAATTTACAGCTTAATTTGACGAAAGGAATATAATATACTGAGTAGTACAGGGCTATATCAGAATAACTTGAAGCATTCCTAGTTAGTTATCAGCAAGCTCTTGCCTGTTATGCATCCATATACTACATTGTTAAACAACAATAGATTGGGTACCAATGGAAGTGAAAGTTGTGGGAAGAACATGGGGAACTTATCTAGTTATTTCTTTTACTTTTTTTCCAGAACGGCCATATGCAGACTCCACAATCTCAAAAAAAGGCCAATGAATATTGCTTGTATGTAATGTGGTCGGTTCCCGCCACCAGAAGCCACTAAAATATAACTCTACAGAGCGTGTGTTTCTTAAAGTTCTTCCCCACTATGCTCGTATATAAAAGGAATTCAGCCTTTATGATTTTGCATGCTTTCCCAAGACAAATTTGGTTAAAACTGTGCAAGTTGCCCAGGTGCAGTACTAGCATTGTTGCATAGGCCACCTTCCCTACTGATGGTCTTTCGTATCAGTAACTAGTCTTCACAGTGACAAAGCAAGTTGTACAAGGTTTACTGGGGTTCCCAGAAAGTGAGAAGCTTTCTTTAGGACGGTGAAGAGTTTATACTTACAGAGTTGTCCTTGGTTGTACTGTTTCAATCTTCCAGTAATTGAGGTCCAAATGGAGCATTCTTGTGTGTCGTTACTTGTCTTCGCAGTTTTGTTCTATACGTTCTTCCTCTGCTCTCAAGCCAGATGGCATCACCATGCAGAACACAAGCACACTCATTCTCACAAAATATCCACAATTTCAGAACCTCCCACTCCTCCACCTGAGCTTTCAAATCCGCCTGAGTTAGCTAATCCCCCCGGGGTTTCTAATTCACCAGAGCCTGCTTATCAGGCTAAGCCACCTGAATCTGCTAAACAACCTGAGCCTACTAATCAACCTGAGCCTGCTACTCCAGCTGTGTCTGCTAATCAACCTGAACCTGCTAGTCCACCTGTGTCGGTTAATCAACCTGAACCTGCTAATCCACCTGATGATGGCAATGTCTACAGCTCTAATGGGGTTTTTGACGTAAGAAAATTCGGAGCTGTTGGTGACGGCATAACAGACGACACAGAAGCATTCAAGATGGCGTGGGATGCGGCCTGCGAAGTTTATTCTGCAATAATTCGTGTTCCTAATGGTTTTAAATTCATGATACAGTCAACAATTTTTACAGGTCCTTGTCAAGGTGGCCTAGTATTTCAGGTATTGTACTGCTGTCAAGTTACTCTTTTCGCCTCTTTAAGGTTGAAGGGACTAACAGGGTTTTGGTACATTTCGGTCAATGAGAAGGTTGATGGGACCCTTATGCCCCCTGATGGACCTGACTTTTGGCCAGAGAAATATAGTAAGAGACAGTGGCTGGTTTTCTACAAAGTCAACGAGATGTCTCTCCAAGGAGGTGGTGTTATAGATGGTAAGGGACAGAAATGGTGGGATCTTCCTTGCAAACCTCACAAGGTACAGTTGAGTATTCTCAATGGCTTTGTTTATGATACAGATTCAATTGATGACTTCTTTTATCTAACGACACAGGGAATTAAAGGAACTACATTGCCTGGACCATGTGACAGTCCAACTGTACGTTTTACATACTCTAAAAACTTTAATTCTACACTCCAGAAGAGAATTTTTCGGTTTGAACATAATCTCGGTGTTGCAGGCTATAAGGTTCTTCATGAGCTCCAATTTAACTGTGGAAGGGCTTAGAATCAAGAATAGTCCTCGGTTCAACTTCAGATTTGACGGTTGTAGTAATGTTCACATAGAATCCATCCACATTACTGCTCCTGCTTTAAGTCCTAATACTGATGGCATTCACATCGAGAACACTAATGGTGTTGGAATCTACAATTTGGTGATCTCCAATGGTCAGAACATAAAATTCATAAGATTTCCCTTGTTCCATCATTAATTGTCTGAAGATTCTGAGCTTTAACAATCCTACTTGTTTCACTACCTGTTTGCAGGAGATGATTGTGTGTCTATTGGTTCAGGCTGCTATGATGTAGATATGAGGAACATCACATGTGGTCCTAGCCATGGAATCAGGTACTTCGGTGGATTCTAAAGAATTTCTCATCTAAGAAAAAAGTTCCTATCTTCTGCAAACCACTTACTATGAGTTCCTGTTACCTTCCACGCAGTATTGGAAGTTTAGGCAATCACAATTCACGGGCTTGTGTTTCCAATATCACGGTTAGAGACTCAGTGATCAGAGAATCCAATAATGGAGTTAGGATCAAGACATGGCAAGGTGGTTCAGGAGCAGTATCAGGAATTATATTCAGCAATATTCACATGGACAACGTTAGAAATCCGATTATAATTAACCAATTCTACTGCCTCTCCAAGGATTGTATCAATCAAACATCAGCAGTTTTCGTCTCAGACATCCTGTACGAGAATATAAAGGGAACCTACGATGTCCGAAGCCCACCAATGCATTTTGCATGCAGTGACTCAATTCCATGCACTAACTTAACACTCTCCGACGTTGAGCTTCTTCCTGCAGAAGGAGACTTAGTGTTGGATCCATATTGCTGGAATGCATACGGTAAATTACAAACATTGACAATCCCGCCAGTTTCTTGCTTGATGGAGGGCGCTCCTCGACCTCTCATGGATACTACCACGGATTATTGCTGATTTAATGGAGTCATTCTATAAAGCTTTTCAATATGTATGTGTATATAATTCAAACAGAGCCTTTATAATGTGCCTAGTGTTATTGTGTACCTCTGAATCTGATTTAAGTAACGATTGTGGAGGTATTTAAGTGTGCTCTAACTTCTCTTCCATCATATATAACGTAAAGTTTTAAAGCAAAACTCACTCTTCATACAGGTTCATGTTTAAATCATGATCGAATCATATGGTATACATTAATTATATCTACCAAATAATAAATGCCCAGTCAAGAAGAGATAGGACATGCGAGTAATACTCTAGGTTTGGCATGTCATGTGAATAGGAAAATGAATGGCGCTAAGTAGAGAATAAGAGTACTTGAAGATGAATTTTCTATTTTCCTATACAGCACTAACTTTTTGGTGTTGGATGAATGGTGAAGTGTGGGGGACAAAGCTCTTGCTCTTGGCTGCACGCGCAGAGCCAACTATATATATATATATGCTCTGAAAAAGTTTCCTAACCTTTTTCAACATCTATCTCCGTACAACATTCCATCTGTCGACCCAGAAATTCATGATCACGAAAGTATTTGGTTGTTCTGTATGAAGTTTCCAAGAATTTTAACATTGCCAAGTTTCCCCAGGTCCCCTGCACTTTGGCTTTAGTTCAAACAAGACTCTCACTTGGCATGCTGTGGGATTGAATATGTTGAATCTTTATTGCATATATCGAATCCCAAGACAAACTGTCACATAGTCAAAACATAGCATAAACTTGCACACATTACAATCAATGGCACTCAAGATCCAAGAAGAGTAGTGAGTGTACATTCTCTAAAGTGATGGTGACCACTTCTGTTTCTGAAGAAGAAGAACCTCTCATTGCACTAATGTATGGAAAGCTGCCTAATGTTTCACTGGGAAAAGGTGAAAGGAATCTTAGCCCATCCACTTGTGTTTCTCAAATCTACGTGTCTTTTAGCCGTTTAGTGCAAATAATCAAATATTGCTGAAAAGGAAGGGTAAAGTACCCCATACCCTCCATGCTTTAGAGATTGTGAAGTAACAATGAATCGGACAACAGCTAAACAGAAGCTCAGATCAGAAGTGGGAGAAAGAGCGTTTAAAATGCTGAAACAATAAAGTTTTCAGATATAGTATTTGTGAAATTCAATTCTATGTATTGTTAGCAACTAAGATAAACATGAGTAAATAATATTAAAACATAACTAAAATATTTATAGAAAATTACAAATTAATCAATGTGAAAATAATATCTTTTCAAAATTATTTTTAAAAATTTTTCTCTGCAGCTTTTCTCTTTTAATCTGTATTTAATAAATATATTAATTAAATATGTATTTTTAAAATTTTAGAATTTATTTGTTTCTTTTTTTTAATATATTTTTGTTGTGATTTTTAAAAAGAAAGACACCTACCACATTTATCTTATTATTGTCACAATAATTGTTACAATTTGAACAACAATTTTCTTTTTTATATATCCCCATTTTTATTTTTTTTTCTTCATTCTTCGTTTGCTCCTATCAGAAAATTTAGGTTCTTTGATTTGATTTTCGTCCTTTGGATTCCTTCATTCATCACTTTTATCTCTCTCTGTTTTGATCGCTAACACATCCTTTAACCCTTTCCATCGCTACAAGGACTTCACTTAGTGCCATTTATTTCAATCCTTCTTTCATACGATTGCGGGTAATAATAAATGTAATAGATTTTATGTATTCATACCTACAAGCATATGATCTCGCCCGCTCTTCAATTACCAACAAACAACTTTTCTGTTAGATTTACCAGCTTCATTTCTCTCTTAATCACCTTCTCCCTTGTATAACTAGGAAACTAAAGCTTTTTCAAACCTCCACTTAGAAAAAATGCATTGAAGGGCGGTGCTTCTTGTTCTTTGTTTCTTTATTTTCTTGGTTCTAAAACGAGGCTTGGGCAAAGGTATGTTCTCTGTTTTTTTGTTATTCTCTTTGCTCTTTTGGATGTTTTTGCATTTAAACGTTGGTCACTGTACTACTTTATTAGGTCTTCTTAATCAATTGTCTTCCATGTTGTGAATCAACTTGTCTAGTTATTGTTAGTTTGTCTTTTTAACTTTGATTGTGTATCATTAGACAAGCTAAGACAAAAAGAAACAAGTTTTCATAATTATTGAGCTCTATATGTCTCTCAACACATTGTAGTTTTACCATCATTTTTGTTTATCAAAAAGGATCGTTATTTTTTTATTTTTAATTCTTCAGATTGAGTTAGTCGTGATCTTCGAGAACAAAGTGTTGTCCACCACCAATTGTCTCTAAAAGCAATGGAATCTACAGTTCTTGGTTCTTTTTTTTTTTTTTTTGAAGAAAACAGTTCTTGGTTCATAAAAAAAGCGATTTGCGTAAGTTGTAGTATCTAGTCTACATGTATGAAAAGAGAGCCAAAAGCGAGGGAGCGAAGGAAAAAGAATAGAGAACACACCAAAGGGGGGATATACAATAAGCAAAGGAGGTGACCACGGCCAAGGAACATGAAAAATCAAGAATAACAGAGAGATGGGGCCCATCAAAAATAGAGTAAGAGGGAAGAAGAGAGAGAGAGAGTTATTTTCAAACATTATGATAGCAATTAGAAAACTAAAAATTTTCAAAGATTTGTCTGCAACATAATAACAGTTTGTGAGCTTAATCTTATTCTTTCATGACCTAACACGAATGAAAAAATTAGAATAGGCCTTTGACTTATCTTAAGATAATGTGTATAATTATGTACGTACATCCAGAAATTAGATTATCTGCTCATGGTTAATTTTCCTGTTGTATATTGTTTTTAAATAATTATATAAGATACTTTTTTATCACTCATATTTAGTGATAGAAGCTTTGGACATTATAAATTATTCTAATGATTATATAAAAATAAATTAAAATGACAATATATATAGAATGATGTAATAATAGACATTTAATTTTATTTATGGTTAAACTAGTGAAGAAGAAAATTTGAACAACTCCTATCTTTTTCAAATATAGTTAGAAGAATGTTAAGAAGAGTCTTCAAACAAAATTCAATAAAGAATATATTGATATCCAATTAAAGAACAAGTATAATGAATTGAGTATATTCAAAAATTTACTTAAAGAAACATAAATCAATTACAACTCTTTACCAATGAAGTTATTGCTACAAATGAATGTTGAAATTTTTATTTAAGGTAATTTTTAAAAAAGAAATATCATATTATAATTTTTGTATACCTTTCATTATTATAGATGCATAAAATATCTCACACATTCAACAAAAAAAAAAGAATGTAAGAAAATTTTCAGATTTATGTCAAAATTTTGGAGTTCTAATACTATAATTAGTTTGGGTGCACATTAATCAACAAAATTTTTATCAAACCATGTAAGAGAGCAACATAGAATTGAAGCCGATGAATTTTATTCCTTCAATAGAAAAGAAAATCAATTTTTAAGTTCTCCTCTTAAGAAAAGAAATCTCTTAAGAATAAAAAGGTAAAAAGGACATACTTTAGGTATTTTATAAAATGACTTGCTTACATTCCTTCAATAGAAAAGAAGATCAATTTTTAAGTTCCCCTCTTAAGAAAAAGAAATCTCTTAAGAATAAAAAGGTAAAAAGGACATACTTTAGGTATTTTATAAAATGACTTGCTTACAATTAGTCTACATTGGAAAAGAAAGAATAATTTATTTGAAAAATTGGGAAGACCATCATCCATTAAAGATGATGAATTTGAAGCTTTATCAATTAACTATAGGATTACTATAATGATGGAATGTTTGAAGCTTTTACATGATTTAGGTGTTGAAAGTATGCAATATAAAAAATAAGTGATGACTTTACATAGTTCTCCACTTATAGGGAGATCTTTATGAATATGACATATATAAGGAATATGAACTAAATTATATCTCTCCGGTCATATTCTCGTGTTAATGTATATTGAATTATTATTGGCTTACACATTTATATTAAAAAATATTTTATAGTTTGAACATCTTAAGTGTGTGCTTTGTATAAACCTTGTGGCTAAATATATGATATGAATTTAGATTTATGTTATATGTTTTGCTGTTTGAGAATAGTTTTAGCATTTATATTTTAGTATATTATTAGTTATTAAATATTCATATAATGATTACATGGCCTTCGTATTAGATTTCAAAACAAAGTCATTTGATAAAATGATTCAGACAATTTTGATTTCTTTGGTTAAGGAGGAATATGAATATTGTAATTTATACCAGCAACCATTTACAACTTATGCCTTATCAAGTCATCATTAAATATTGAAACTTTTAAATGGGAGCCTCCCAAAAATTTATGAGAACTTAAGAATGAGTAGATAATTTTCTTAAACTTGTATAATAAGTTGAAAAGTTTACCAGACTTAAAGCTAACTACTCTTTTGACTGTGGATGAATAAGTTACAATTTCTTGATGGCAATAGAGTACAGCGATACAACTAGAGTAAATACAAAGAACTTTTAAAATTTAACCTAGATAATTTTGAAATATTATTACAATTTTATATGTAGTTTATCGTCTTGTAAAAATAGTTATTACTGCATCATTCTTCACTAGTACATCTCTTAAGATTAAGTATAATTCAAAATAATTTTCATATTTTTAAATGTATTTATATAATTTATTAATTTTATTATGTCTTTATATTTAAATTATTTTAATAATATAATTTTATTATGTAAGATTTATAGGAGTAATAAAAACTACACATATTGATGTACATTTTTCAAGTGATGAATTAATATAAAAGAGGTAAAAGAATTGATCAAACCTAAAATATTATGTGTTATTTCTTATTTAGCACATGTTTCACATATGTAATGATTGGATGAAAAGATATTATAATTGAGTTTTGAGTTCGTTTAGAATCAATGACAAATCAAGTGAACCAATTTCAAGATATTACATTATTTTAAATAAATAAAATAATTATTATTAATTTTGTTATATTTTATTCTTTATATGTTTAAGTAAGTTCTATTAGGTTAACTCAGGCTACATTAATATGCTTGAATTTTTTTACTATATTGAGGTAAAAGATATCATTCGCAAGATTATAGAGGAAGAAAATGATCTTATGATCCATACAAGTTGTTTGACTATATGCATTTTTAATTGGGAAATATCGTAGAAATATATTTTAGTATTTTAAAATAAAGTTTTTTATATTTTCAAACATATTGTAATGATATGAAGAAATAAAAATGCATTGTTATTACTTGTTATATGATATATATAATTTTATTAGAATGTATGGATGGAGTAATAAATTATCTGACGGTTTTATTTAAAATAAATAACAAATTATAAAAAGTGTAAATGAAGATAAATTTTTAAATAGGGTGTAATATCACTTTAGCACAATTTTGGAATATATTTCAAAAGGAAACATTGTTAGACAAATGTAAAATTCTTATATTAATAAAAATTTTAATTGATTGATATTTCTTTTTATAAGTGATATTACTATTATGATGTAAAGGATTGTAGCATGATGAATACTTTTATCTATTTAAGCTAATATAATTTTCATATTTTATAAAACTTTTATTATATAAAATTGATGTAAAAATTTAAATTATATTAAATATTTATATTTATATTTTAATAATCATGACAATTAATTAATTTAAATATTTATATTTATATTTTTAATAATCATGACAATTAATTAATTTAAGAATACGATTTGATACATATGAAGATACAAAGTAAATTAAAATTTTGTATTAAAATATAATAATATAATAAGAAACTAGATATTATATGTATACGACACACATATATACCTTGCGACTCCTATTTTTAAAAAAAGATTCCTTGTATATTTCTTGTGTCGTATGTGCTCTCTATTATGTTTTTCAGTGTACTTCACGGTATCTCTCTTATCTCCATCTAATCAACGTATTAATTAGGTATCCCCACACTAAAATAAATGGTGTCACACGTTCTTGTACATGTTTTAAACATAAAAAAGAGTTTAATTGATTGGAAAGGACATATTTAAAACCCTCTTCAAAATGGGTGATTGCTAGTTTTCGCTTGGAACTTCTTAATTTGCCACTTCCTCCTTTCATTCCCTAAATAAGCAAAAACTAGAGGAGGAGAAAGGAATTAGTTCTTTATACGAAGTACCTGCCTAGTCTTGGGTTGTAAAGTAATGGTGAGATTTACGAGTCAAGTGTCAATAATAGCCAATTTGTGCCCATTTTATAGACACATTGGGCTGGACCAGATTTTCGTGAGATATACACTTTAAGGCCTGTTTTGGGTTGTTGCTCTGGACTTGGTAAATAATTGGTGGCCTTGGAGCTTAATCCATATTAGTCAGCAATTTATAGCCAGAAGTTTGTAGCTTCCAATAAATGTATTTATGAATGAAAATTATCCTTCATTAGAAAAGTACCCATTTTAGTTTTTTTTTAAATTTGATGATTACGTATTCTCTTTGGGCTTAGGTTTAAAAAAAAGCAGTTTAATCCTTAATGTAAAAATAATTTTAAGATCTAAAGTTTAGTTATCTTATTCAAAACACAACTAAGTAGCATATTGTTTAATTTCTTCTAATTGTGCAGTGAATTTTTAAGAGAAAGCGTAAAAAAAATAAAATTAGAAAAATTTATAAGGGTCAACTACTTTATAATAAACTAATTTTATGGAGAATGAATAAGCTATGTTCAAAAACTATACCAAAATATAAAATTATATAACGAATTAAATTTTAATTTGTTAAATTACTACGGATGACAAAATTTGTAGTTTGGTATTCTATTTTCAAATCAAATATTTGATAGATTTGATTTTGTTATTGGTATTATTTTTTTCTTGTTTATAGAATGTTTTGTTATTTAAAGATATGATTTTGAGCTATTGTGAGTTTATTTAGGTTATTGAAGTTGTTAAAAAGGAAGGATTAGACTAGATAGATATTTCAACTATTAGGAAATTAGGTCGAGATCTATGCTGCATGCAGTATAATAATTATAAAACTTTTCTATATTTGATTTCTAAATCACAATATCACTTAAAATTCTATAAATTAATTAACACACAAATCATAATAAAACATAAATCTTAATTCGTACCTTATTTTGAAGCTTGATTATTTTCTTGTTATATCACTCGCATTGTTTCTAAAATCGATCCATCTCAACCATCGTAGATGCATAAGTGTTCAGCCTTTAATAGTATCCATAGAACATGTTAAGAGAACTATGTAATTATTACAATGAAAGTTAGGCAAGGAGTAGTAACTTCCTTAGAGCTTAAACTCATTTATAATAAGTTTTGGACATCATAGTAATTTAATTGAAATTAAATTTATAATAGGTTTTGGACATTATAATAATTTAATTGAAATTAGGCAAGGAGTGCTAGCTCCCTTAATTTCATTTAAATTACTATGATGTCTAAAACTTATTATAAGTGAGTTTAAGCTCTAAGGAAACTAGCATTTTAATTTCAATTAAACTTTAATTATAATTATAGTTAATCAAAGTCAACATACACAGTATACAAGGCTCTCCACTTTGCGGGAGTCTAGGAAAGGTCATAATATACACAGCCTTCCCTTTGTATATTTACAAAGAAACTGTTGCCGTGGCTTGAACCTTTGATTTTATGGTCAGAAAGGAATAACTTTACCAATTATAACTATAAATAATAATAATTAATATCAATTATATCCACATAAAATCCAATATTTTATATTAATCTTATTTATTAAATATCTCATATTTAATCATAAAATTCTCAAACTTTACAAACAAATTCAACTTGATTAAAATATATATTCTCTCTTCAACTAGTCCTTTGTATGTGACATATTAAGTTTCCAAATATATTAACAATGGATATAAATTATAACCCTACATCATATTTATGATTTATAAATTAAACTGCTTTAATTTATCTTTAATTCTTTAACTAAGTAATATATCCACAGATCAAAATTGACATCTAATAACACATCATAATCACTTAAAGATTTAGGAATGCTAAAGTGGTTATTATCCTTTTTGCGCATGATTTTTTCATATAATTCAATTCTTTCGTCACATCATGTTTGATTAGGCATAGAGCATAAAATTAATATCTACTTTATTGTAGTCCAATTATGTTAAATATCCGCTATTAATAATTAAATCAATTAATGATATTTGAAAACTATTTTCAAAGTGTTATTCAACCTTATCCAAGGATTTTTGGAATTAATATTAATTGAGAACAACTGAATATTCTCCTAATTACTTTAAGGCGATGAATCATATATTGAGTACTCAATTACCTCCATATAATCCATGTTATATTCAGTGACTATCGACTGATCTACCATCGACTAGAATAAGTCATAAGTAGTATCGAAAATACCAATCCTTATACAAGATAACTTTAAAGATCTCAATTTAAAGGATTACTTATACCATCATCACAATGAGAATTTTCATAAACATACAAGTAATTTTTCAAATAGAATTCTTATATAGGGTTAATTCAGTGAACTTATTCTCTGATAATTGCCCACACGTTTATTTAAGTATATACTTTAGTCTATAAGATTGATTATTTCCTTTATAAGGAAAAACATAATATGTGTTAATCTTTTTACACTATATTATTACATCAGTTTAATAGAACAATGACTAGAAATTTTTTTAGGAATAATACATAAATATAATATAAATCTTATTATAATTTTATTTACAATGTATAATTATCCTATGAACTTTATCATATACATAAATATGTATAAGATAAAGAATGCTTTCAAATAATTACATCACTAAATTACAACTAATCGATTGGTTGTAAGGCATAAAACAAAAACTTTCCATTTGCACTACGCCAATCATTCAAGTATCTTATACCATATTATCATATGATTATTATGCTATTGCTGGGATAGTAGTTTAGTGAGAGAATTGTACAAGATTCTTTATAGTATTCACTTACTTAAATCTTACAAACTTCATCTTAATTATATCATAATTAAGAGAAACTGCTTAAATACATACTTAAATCTTTAATGAGACCTTAGTTTATTTCACATGCTCAATGACTCTAATGTTCTATAGTACTTTTTTTTTAATGCAAGGAACTATACTAAGTTCATTAAAGAACTTATTGATCCAATTTATCACCTCTACTGAATGAAAATTGTATTTTGGATCTATTACAATTAATGCTACGTTGGACTGTGTCCAAACTCAAAACAATATTGTTTCAGGTAAAATATACCTTAATTAGGATTTACTTCTAAAGTTAAAACCTATATGAACATGAACTCAAATATTAAGTCATACATAGAATAATAGATATCTTTAATACTTCAAAAGTATCAGATATCTCAAATATTAAACTCCTTTAGTACATTGTCTACATACTGGGACTAAAATAGGTAAATAACTTCACGCATCTATCTCTATATATATAATTTTTAAAATTAAGTTGCTAACTTTTTCATATCCAAATGAATTGATCTTAGATAACTATATTTGCAACAATTAAAAATAAGAATTATTATTCTCTTTATGATCAATATGTCTCTATATACTCCCACTAAATAAGACAACTATACTACCTCTAACCTTTTTCAGGACATGATAAATCAACGATAATCTCTAAACCAAACTTTTGAATTCATCATAAAAGTGAATCTTTTAACGTCTCATATTCTTTTAACTATACATTAAATTTATCATCAACGACACTAGTTCCAATTAGATGCATTGCCATGAGATTTGAACATTTCAATTTTCATTTTATCTTAAGAACCATTCTCTTATAAGCACATATTGAAACAAACAATTATTTTTAATGGGTCTGTAAGATCATATCCAACCATTTGGATATCTTGTAACCTATTATCCAAATTAATTCTAAACTTAGTGGATAATGCATGCTTTAGCTAAGCATCACATCTTAAAATCATTAACTTTTATTCTTATAGAGTCTTACCATTTCATATCTAATATGAATTCTCATTAATTGATTTAATTGAAACTTTCAAAGGTAAGTTGTAGTACTAGGATTAGATATAGAAGAAAAAAAATTATAACATACAATATCTCATATTGTATATTCCTCCTTACATAATTCCATACTCTTATGGAATTTAGTTTAGAGAAATTCACTAGAGAATCTCATTCCCTATAGATAATTGATAATTTATATCACACCACATCGATCTCATTGAAATTTTTTAGCATCATCAATGCTTAATTTATACTTAGATTTAAATAATTTAAACTTCAAAAAATTAAATTAATACTTAATTTAATATATATGACTATATTACATAGTCATTAGTGCATTTAATAAAATAAAAGTATCATCATTTTTTGAGTTGTTATTAAATCTAATACATCATATATATAAGACATAACAATACAATATCATAATCACTATTTCACCAAAGGTTGATTTAATTATTCTTCAACTTAACAAGTTTATAAATATATAGATATCTCCTTGTATGTAACTTTTTGATTCTCATTATATCGATTTAACCAACATGACATAAAATGATGGTTTTTATTATGTAGCTTTGTTTTTATGCCACTTATGTTAAGCATAAGTCTCCCTTTGATTCAAGCATACAAATTAGTTGTACAAAATCAAATCAACTACTTTTACTCAACAATATATTTGTTATCTTGCTTTAAACATTGTAATAGTGTTGAATATAAATTCAATATCAAATACTAATAGACATTAACTATAATTATATATGATCTCTATCGTATTTTGTATATGCAAGAAAAGTCATGAAATCATTTCTTCTAGTGATAACTATCATTTTTGTATGGAAAAGCTTTTAATTGTAGTCCATGTTTATAATTTTAGTGGACTAAATTGAATGAAACAATTTTATTGAACCAAGGAAGATTTCAATTGATATTTTTATGATAATAAAATAGAGTTAATACTAATGTGTTTATTAGTTTGATGAAAAGCAATATTAGAATAAAATGGAGCCATAAACTCAAGGAGATAGTGTATGAACTTGATAAAGAAAAGTTGAAGTTTGCAGCTGATGAAATAAAGATCAAAATAAGAACAAAAGAAGATCAAAGCTTATCAAGGTATTATTATTTGTAAGCCAACTTTCTTAATTTGATGATCCAAAAGGCTCATCATACATAATCATTCATTTTACTTTATTGCATGATTCTTTACATTTATTAAGAGACATTAAAGCTTTTGAGGAATATTTTAGGACGTATTTAATCATATTTGGACTAAACAAATTGGTTTTGAGCATTTAAAGTTATTAAAATCATGTTTTTGATGTGATTGGTCGACCATATAGGTTAGTGGTGATCAATATAGGTTAAAATTGTTAAAATTGATGTGACATGAGTTTGTACAAACATTGGTTGATGTATTGGTAAACTAATGTGTCTACTGGTGGACCAGTGTTTCCAATAACTCGTGAATCTGGTGCTATAAATGCATACTAGTTAACCGTGCATTAGATATAGTTGTTAAAATAGCTAGCTCTTGACTCCAATGGCTATTTTACGTTCTAAAATACTATAAATAGGTATCTTCTCATTGGTTTTAGTATCAAGAAAGTTTTGGGTGTTGTATACACACATTTTAAAGAGTTTCCAATCATTTGAGCATCATTGTGTCATATTGATGTGAGTGAGCAATTTTAGAGTTATTAAGTGAGTAAACGAGATATTTTTGAGTTGTAATACTTTATTGGGCAATTGAATATTGTACTTGAGGGTGATCTAAGTGGCATTAAAGTTCCTCTTCACCTTAGAAGAAGATTATAAGAAAGGTTTCTCTTTACCATGAAATATTATACAAAGGTTGTTTTTCCTTGAAAGAGGAATTAAAGTAAAATTTTAAGAAAAGTTTTGGGAGTGGATGTAGGTAAGAGTTATTTTTTAAACCATTATAAATTGGTTTACACTCTCTTTTTCCTATCTTCTTTAATTTATTACTTAATTGTTTGATTAATTTATATTAAGTAATTTTCTCATCCTTATTTATATTGAGTGTTATTAAATGAGCACATTGATTAGAAAATTTGTTGAATTTTATAAACACCTAATTCACTCCCCTCTTGGGTGCCATTAGGGACTAACATGTGGTATTAGAAAGGGCTTATTAGGTTAGTATTTCTAATGAAATCTTATAGCAAAGATCATAATGACATATTTAGAAGCTTTATCATCATTATGCAACCAAAAGGGACAAAGCATTAGTAGCCCACCTTTCTTTGATGATAAAAATTATCTTTATTGGAAAACTAGGATGAGATTATTTTTAATGGCTGAAAGTGTAAACTTATGGGAAATAGTTTCTAATGATCTTTTATTCCTAAAAAGTTGGAGATAACAAAAAGGTACCTAAATTAAATGAAGAATAGGAGCAGCAAGATAAGATATTAGTATCCTTGAATAGTAGGGCCATAAACATCATATTGTGTGCTTTAGGAAGAAATAATTTTAATAGGGTCTCTATGTGTGAAATGGCTTATGAGATTTGACATATATTAGATGAAAAGTGAATTACATAGCATTAAAGCATTTAAAAATGTGATTATTGATGACAATCACCTTAGATGCAGTAAAGTACGAGAATAAAACATTGAAAAAGGAAATTGATGCTCTTAAGGACTCTTTATTTTTAAGTTTACTAAGGAAAATGAGAAACTTGGAAACATGTTAGGAGCTCAAAAAGATTTATAATGATAGGCATGGAATTAGATATAAATGTGAAAGTGTTTCTAACGATAAAACCAATTTTATTAAAGGAAAATATTTACACAATGAAAAACCATTTCCTAGAAAGACAAATGAGCATGGAACATCCATCCAAACATACACATGCACATAACATATTCACTAAATCCCAACGTAAGAGCAAACATCATGCTTTCATATATGACTCACAACCTAGGCATAAAGTTCAATACACTCAAGGGAAGAATAGGCATAAATTTTATGATAACATGCAAATCTGCTCACACTCCTATAGAAGCATACATTATGCCTTTCTTCATAGTAGGCATCATACATATAATTATGGTATGACTTTTTACCACCCTAGGAGATCAATCAACTCACTTAATGCCCAACGAAAACTTCCTCATTATGCATACACACAAAATTTCAAGAAGAATCTTTATTCAAATTTCTTATAAGTAATGTTCAACATGTGGTAATTATTAGTTTATAATTTAGAAATATATGATTACTTGCATTTATGTGTCAATTTGAATATAAATCCTTAGTGCTAATTATTTGAGTTTGGATTATAAATAAATTGTTTTTAAATGATGAACCTTAGTACCTAAAATTAGAGACTATATGCAAAATAAGGTCACTAAGTTGGAACTTACATCAACCGGGTTATTATATCTCTAAACTTTTGAATAAGAATAAATTTTGCTTGATTAGAGGAAATTAGTTTTTGTCTAATAGGAATTCTTTTTGATAAGATCCTTTACATGATCAAAATCTTTTTTATTAATATTTATTTAGTTGATATATGTTTTAATATTATTTTTTGAAGTTTTGATACTTTAATTTGAGTTTTAAAGGTGATTCCTTAAGCTATCTGGTTAACTGATCGACCAATATCTTTAAAATTCACTGTTTGTTTTCCAGTGAGTTTTTTTGGTTTATTAATTGCTTATGTGGTCGCCCAAATAGTCACATTGGTCGATCAAAGTCTTTTAATGGTGAACCAATGTCCTAATATTTGACAGTTTTTCAGCAAGTATATTTTTTATTTGGTTGAAGATTTGGTCGTTCAATTACTCACACTAGTTGTCCAATATTACTAGAGTGGTCAACCAATATCTCCTTGTCTAGGGAACTTTCTATTTCTAGTGAGTTTGTAAATTTAATAGATGCAAATACTAGTCAATCATACCAGCCATCAATCGACCAATACAGCTCCACAAGACAACAATGGTCGACTAGACTTTGTTTTGAATATGGTATATAGGAACAGTTTTAAATAGATAAAAGACAAGGCTAAAATTTTTCTTTAAACTTATTACATTGATCGTCCAATACACCTTTATGGTCAGTTTAATGAACATGTTCTCTAATAAGCACCTATACGCTTGTTTAAATATCTCCATACTTTTAGCTTATGAGATTGATTATTTCTTTTATAAGAAAAACATAATGTTTTTTTTAACGTTATATTAATATCTAGTCTTAATAGAACAACAATTAGGGACAATTTAGGAATAATACATAAGTGCAATATGAATATTATAATTATAATCTCATCAAAATTTCATTTGCAGTGTATAATTATCCTATGGAATTTACCATATACATCAAAATATGTATAAGATAAACAATGCCTTCAAATAATTATATCACTAAACTTCAACTAATTGATTGACTGTAGGGTATAAACCAACATCATCAACAACAATAAAAAAATTTAATAGGAATTCTGTTGAGATGCGGAGTTTAGGGAGGTCCAGAAGTAAACAATTTTATCCCCTAGTTAGTAGAGAGACTATTTCTAATAGATTGACTGAATAGATATTTCAGTTTCAACAAATTGTGTATTTAAATTAATTAGGGGAGATATGTCTTTTTTTAAGTAGGCATCATAATTGAGATATGTGCAAACTTTGAATTGATAATAGAAATCACATGAATAAGAGGAGTGGAGTCAAGACTTGTATTCAGAACAGAGTACCAATGACAAAAATATGATGAGGATTAAGAGTCAAGACTTATATTCAGAATAAAGTACCAATGATAAGAATACGATGAGGATTAAGAGTCTAATATCTTTTTTTGGTTGAAAAATAATAATTTGATAAGTAAAAATATCTTCTTGAAACTTTACATGTCGTGAACTATACAATTATTTGATACGAGATCAAGATACAAATATACATTTTAATGTAAGGAGTAAACAATAAAAACACAAGGCTTGAATCGATGTTCAATTTTTGATTTAATATAGGACCCTAGCTAAGGATAACAAATACAACCACGTTACAGCTCGAGCCACAACATCTAGTTTTCCCATGGGGCGTGCTTTGATTACTGTTAAGTGTTGAGTAATTACCAAAACTTAAGCTCTGGAGCAAGGCTTTATATCTGACGTGAGGGATAGCGGTGATAGCAATGGCGAGGCTCCAGATTTGGCGATAGTAAGGTGATAGAGAGTGACAGCGACATGAGGGGGAGCAAAGGAGATTCCTCTCCTTCTCGCGATCGAGCCTTAACTCCAAATTCGACAACGATGACCCATCTCCAGCTCCATATTTGACCCAAATTAGGATGTGAAGAGCGAAGAAAATGGCAACCAACATGCGAGCTTACCCATGCAAACTTCGGTAAACTTGGTACGACCCAAATCTACTTGCTAAGACCTATGCGAGCTCTATGACAATAGCCATAAAGCTGGGTTCACCCTCCCTTTTAAAAAATGATTTTCCCTACTCTCTATAAAGAAGCAAAAACCTTAAAAAAACTAGGTGCGATTAGGACAAATTTGACTAAATCCCAAAGTAAGGGTGCTTGGTGAAACAAGTTACACACTCAACATCACAAGGGTACCCTCAAATATTATCAAAATGTTTTGAAGGTTGGAGTATTAACACCTCTAATTGAGCTCCTAAAGGCTGGAGCACAAGCATGGTTGTCGACCTTGATTGGGTTTTTTTGGCCCAAATGACCAGCCTTTCCTGTAGTGAATGCATAGGCTATGGCCAGATAGGGCAAGAAAAGGCAACAAAAAGTGATGTTACGTGAAGATGATACGTTATTCTTCAAATTTTGCGATGATTCTCACTTGAATGAGATTATGAAACAGGCCGGGTCCATGGCACTTCAACGATCAACCAATGTTTCTCCAAAAGGGCGGCCGAGAATGAAGAGAGATCGGGGGCAGTTTAATGTTCTTCCTATGCGGGTTCATTTTTACAACTTACTATTAAAGTTTTGGGCGATCGAGGGTTTAAGCTACTTGGCCGATGAAACCTTAGCAACTGCCAATGTGTATAGACACACAAACTGCCTCTATGGAAAATATTTGCTATGTGAAACTTTATAGTGAAATACCGAAGAATGCTCCTCTGCCAGATTGCCTTCCTGTTCTTTAGCTAGGAGATAATGGAGAGTTAGAGAGAGTTGAAATACATATCAGCTATCCATGAAACCTTAGCAACTCTACTAGGAAATGGGTTCCTATGGGTAGAATCTTTCAATCAGGGTGGCACGATGATCTTCTTAATCCTGCTAAATTCGATCCTCTAAAGGAACATGCGAGTGCTGCAAAACCTGTCTCAATTGAGGATGGAGTTATACACATTAATGGTGAAGTCAGCTCACAAGTTCTTGCTGAAAAAATCGCATAAGTTATAGACAATGGTAAGCAATTAGTTGTTTTGAGGACTAAAAAAGTTGTTGCAAATACTTCCCAATCCCAAGGAAATTTTCAAATAGGTTGTGCTCACATAAAGACTCCGTTAGAACATGTTAAGATAGTTAAAAATACTGCTGCTAAAGCATTTTCAAATCAGCATGCAAATGCAAAATAGTCAACTATGGACAACTCTATTGCAGACAATGTGGAGATTCTAGACAATGAAGTGGATCACTTCACCTCACGATATTTGGAGCATTGTCAAATAGATTGGATCAACATGTTGACTCCATTAGAAACTGTTGGGCAAAATAAGAATTCTAAGGCTAGGCTGGAGCATGAAGAACAGATAGCAATGATAAACTCTAGTGATAACTATGTGGAAAATCAGGGGACTAGGGATATCGGTCTAGATTTGGCAATAAAGGATTGTGATTTTCCATCAGTTGCAGCCTAAGTCCTTAACATTTAGGAGATTTTTATGTGCATTTAAAAATTGTAAAAAGGAAATCAGCAAGGAAGAGAAAGAAAAATCTCAAATACCAACAAAAAGGGTTAGACGACCCTTATAAACAAGAAAATGTATCTTGACATGGAATGTCCAGCCCAATCTTTGCATGGAGATGAAATATAAGTGGTGTCTTTAGTTATTTCTTTTTGTTGACTATCTTGCAGACAGATATATTGTAACGTCGGACTCTCTGAGTCCTTTTGTATTATTCTGTACTTGAAGATACTACTGTATATTGATATATACATGGTTGTATATGAGTTCAAAGATGTATTTAAATCATTTTGGGTATATATGTCAGTGATTTATAATGCTATATGTCCTTACATGAACTTAGAGTTCATCGATATACGAAATCTTAGAGATTTCTGACATATAAGCTTTTAAATATATAAAATCGAGTCTATTGGATAGATATGACCATGGTGGCAGAGTTAAATGTGTTCTAATGCCGTAGAGAAGATTAGAAATGATTTATAGACTTATTGGACACTTAGAAAGCTTAATTGGAAAAGCTGATGTATATAAGGGCTTATTTCCCAATTGTTAAAAGTCAAAGGACTTAAATGTAATTTTTCAATTCTTGGAGGATCAATATGCAATTTTATAAAGTTAAGGGACTTAATTATTATTTTCAAAAGTTTGGGGACCAAAATAAAAATAAAAGTTTTGATCATTCCCTAATTTTGGGCTTAATTGCAAATTTAGGAAAAGTTTGGAGGGTATAATGGTAATTTCACATAAGTTAAGGGCTAAAAAGGTAATTTAACCATATTTGGGTCAAAGAAGAGTCAACATTCTAGACCCTTCTTCATGTATGGCTGTGCACCCCACCATTAAAGACTTAAAACATTTTGTTTTAATTAAAAGAAAGGAGAAGAAAGGAGAAGAGAGGAGGATGAGACCCATTTTCGGCTATCACTAAAATCCTACCCTTTTTTTGATTCTCCAACCCAAATTAAGGTGTTCTAAGTTAATTTGAGATCAAGAAACTCAAATCTATCATTAGATTTGGGAAATTCTCAAAGGATTTTAAGATATCACTAAAGGAAGGTTTAGGTAATTTCACACAAGCTAAGGGCCAAAAAGATAATTTAACCATATTTGGGAAAGAAGAGTCAATATTCTAGACCCTTCTTCATGTATGGCTGTGCACCCCACTATTAAAAACTTACAACATTTTGTTTTAATTAAAAGAAAGGAGAAGAAAGGAGAAGAGAGGAGGAGAAGACCCATTTTCAGCTATCACTAAAATCCTACC
>JANIJH010000009.1:39331192-39341404 GCA_024520975.1 Erythroxylum areolatum | reverse complement strand
TGTTTAAAATAAATAAAATCATAATTACATTTACATTTCTCCGTCGACCACTGAGTAGCTAACAAGGAAATTCCGGTAAACAAGAGTCCAAGAATGGAATCGAATAAAACAAGTTTTTAATAGAGTGCATGATTGGACCGACCCTGTTAGGTGGTAAAAAAGAGAGTAAGGAAAAGGCAAAGAAACTGTTTTTAAGGTATGCAAAGTTCTTCGACGAATTATATCTAAACACTCCATTTCATCTTCATGTCGTTAGTTGGGAATGGATACTCCTATCAAACCACTGAAGTATGAACTAAGTCTGCCCTCTGAGCTTCAGGATCTACCAACCAAATACAAACCCTTACCAATGAAATTTGTCCATGCTAGAATCTAGTCACATACTAGACGGAGAGCTGAACAGCTCAGAAATGACTTATTTAATAATTTATAAATTATTATATATTCTTTACATTTTATTTTATTAATTGTTCAAAGATTAAGACACAAATTATTAGAAATAAAATAATAACTATGCATGTTTAAAATGAGTGACAGATCAAATATACCAACGTTGACATTTTGCCTAGCTGAACCAATCCGATTCCACTTCAAGCTTCAAGTAGGCCACCTTGTGGCACATCTCCAAACGGCTGGCTTCCCATGTGACCGATTTTCCAAGGATTAGAAGTGCATTAGAATCCCAAAAACCTGTTGGCATTTATCCTTAAAGCAAGCCCATTCAGCAAAAAGACCAAACTGATGAAAACAATGAAAACTAAAATCATTATTTTTAATTAAGTAAAATGATCAAATTGAATTTTAAAATTTTGAATTTTCGTCAAAGTTTAATTTAAACTATATCATTTCTAAATATTCAAATCAAAATTTAACCTTTTTCAAAAATTTAACATAATACAAACAATTTCATTTTAATATAAGATTTTATTATTTTTTAAATGAATGTTTTTGCCATATGAATCATAGCTAACAAACTTCTGGGACAAGACGGCTGAAAAATCAATCAATCAGAGAACTATTGGAGGCCTACCAATCTCTGCAAATGCCTCCCTGATACGAAAACAATCAAATCTTTTGATGTTATATCCTGCCTATATTCAGCCATTTAGAATGCTAAAAACCCTTGTCAGCAGGGATAAGATCTTCTGTCCAATTTTATGGTGTCTTATTCTGTCTCATGAATCTCAGCCATTTATTTAAGCGGATCTCGTGTTCATTTATGTGGGACTCACGTGGAGCTCACATAAATAAATGACTGAGATTCATGGGACAGAATAAGATACTATAAAATTGGACAGAAGATCCGGACTCTTGTGAACAACATCCTCAAACACTAGGGAAACTTGTGGTAGCTTCTCACATTATCTCATCACATCAACACAACGTCAACAACGAGACAAAGGTCCAAGGGTTTTATAAGCGTACTGTAACTCTCACGCTCCACCAATTTTCTTGGACAAACTATGATTGTACCAAACTCCAATACCTAGAACCTTTGTCCCGTCTTGTTAGGAACTATCGTTTCCAAGTCGAAGAACACAATCTCTGATCATGAGCAAGAACTGTTAAAGTGATAAAAATAATTTTCAAAGAAGAAACAGAAGAAGAATCAAGAGACTAGGTTGAAATAATTCTGGTCATATCCCTCTATTCCTCCCTTACAATGGCTTTTTATAAGCTATTTATCGCAATGGTAAGAATAATGGAACCTAATATTTAGTAAGAACTGGTCCTACTTTGGAGGCCAACATTTATCTACTTACAACAGAAATTAAAGCGTTGTCTGGTGAGAGAAAAGGTGACAGGATCATTTTCATAGTTTTTTTCGTAAGGAACTGGTAGCGGTGTGTTTCGCCATGGGCAAGGCCGGAGTTTAGTGGGTCTATGGCGTCATTGGACCCGGAGGGTCACCTGGCGAAGAAGGGCCGAACACACAAACGTGAGGAAGATCCTCCCCAGCCTAAGTCGTCCTACATTGTGGCTGTCACAGGGGGCCACGTCGAGGGCAGAAACACAATGCAAAAGGGCTAGCCTAACGAGGATCACGTTGAAGTTGAAGAAGGGGACATCACGCCCGTCGTCGGTGAACAGGGTAGAAGCCTCCTCCTCTCACAAAACCTGAAAGTCAAGTTAGACAAGCAGTGGGAGAGGGCGGTTATTCTGAAAGTTCTGGGACGTCGAGTGGGTTTCTCTGTACTAAGCAATAGGCTGAAGCTTCTGTGGAAGTTGCGGGGAAGGATGAAGATGGTGGACCTTGAAAACGATTTTTTCTGGTCAAATTTCAAGAGGAAGGCGACTACTTCCGAGTCCTTATCGAGGTGGTCGTTGTTCAGAGGTGAAGCCCGACCTTTCGCCCCTCCTAAGTCGCAGTAACCAGAGCTGTCGTATGGATTCAGATACCAAACTTACTGATTGCACGTTATCATCCGCGTATCCTCTATGTGCTGGGAGATCTAGTTGGCAATACCGTTCGACTCGATGAGGAGATGTTGCTTGCAAACCATGCAAAATTTGCCAGAATCGTGGTGGAAATTGATTTGCACCTCCTGCTGATGCCGAGCATCGACCTGGATGGCGAAACGCTTCTCATCTCCTACGAGGGACTTCCCCAGGTTTGTGTTAAGTGTGGCATTATCGGGCATACTCCTAGCGCATGTGCCAGGATCGCCCTTCTGAGACTCAAGCTGCTACGCCAGAGAGTAGCATAGGCGCAACAAGAACCGAGCATAGAGGACCGTTGGCGGCGACAGGAGGGCAGCAGGCACTAGCGTCTTTTAACGGCTACGGGTCGTGGATGCATGTATAAAGGAGACGCTCAAAAGCTACAACAGGACAGGGGCAGGCACGGGCCAGTACATCATAGGTGGGGAAATCCAAAGGAGGATCAAGGTTTGCTGTTTTATTAAATGAGGATACTATAGAAGAGGAGACAACCACTAATTTAGTACCGAAAGATTACCCATTGGATTTGGACAGCGCCTCAATTTGTTCAGTTTCAAGGGAACAGGACGGTCTCCACAATAGTCCGGGGCTTCCAAGACAGCTGTGTGATCCCGAAGCTCTCCTCGAGGTGCTAAGGGCAAAGGTATTATAGCAACGTCAATGCCCCGGGAGGAAACGGGCCAGTCTAGCGTAGGCCCCACAAAAGATTCCGACCTGAGTTCCATAATTCACCTTAAACTCACGACCTCTGATCGAAACCTCGTCGTCACCATCCCGACCCACTTTGAAATGATCTTTGACAACTATATCATAGCGGATCCACTTCAGGAGATCGTGGAGGGCCCCTAGGGTATGGAGGGGGTGGAAGATTCCGGGGTAGATTCTGACATCCCTGACCTTCCCCTACAGAACCGCCCAATATCGTGATGGCCTTGGTGGGGCAGGAGGCTTCCTTAGGCCCATGCCCGACTCAGGTCAAGGTACTGATCCTTATTTTCGGGGAGCCCCAGGATGATCAAGCCACGAGCCCGGTGGATTCCCAGAGGTAGGGTTCCTATTCCTTTCCTTTTTATGTCGATATTATTCTGGAATTGTCAAGGAGCAAGTGGGATTAAGTTTTAGACCCTCCTGCGAAACTACATTCGTAGTTATAAATCGGGCGTGTTGGCCTTGATGGAACCTCAGATTAGTGGAGTTCGAGCCCAGGATGTTATTCATACCCTAGGGTATGATTTCTTCTTTAGAATCGAAGTGGAAGGTTTTTCAGGAGGTATTTGGCTCCTTTGGGATGAGGCCTCTGATATCTCTGTAACTATAGCTCATCGGCAATTCTTACATTCTACCGTTAAGTATAGGTCTCATTCTTTTAACCTTACCGTTGTGTATGCTAGTCCGCAAGTGTCCTCGCAGTCCAGTCTTTGGTCCGCGCTCAATTGGATTGACAGCTCTAGCTCTAGACCGTGGCTTATAGGGGGAGATTTCAATGCTAAACTAAAACTCTCGGACAAAAGGGGAGGATCCCTCTCGGCTCCGGTAGTGAGTAGGCGGTTTAGGGATTGAGTCCATCAGTGTGGGCTCTACCATCTAGGGTACTTCGGGTCTAAATTTACTTGGCAGAGAGGGCAGGTCCAAGCTCGACTCGAGCGGGTGTTTGGATCGTCTGACTGGGTTCAGTAATTCCCTCATACGGTCAATCAGCATCTTCCTTTCCTAGGCTCCGACTATAGGCCTATGCTTCTCCATTTATTCCCGCCTCCGTCAAGGTTTCCCGGCGAGCCGCCGTTTTGGTTCCAGAATGCTTGGTTAACCCATTTAGGATTTTAGGACATTGTCGATGCGTCTTGGAACCCGTCGGTGGGGACATTGAGTCGCTCTTTAACCCAGCTTTCAGGTCACCTCCAGAGATGGAACCGACAAGTGTTCAACAACATATTCTACCAGAAGAAGAAACACGTAGCCAGATTGGAAGGGATTCAGCGCGCTATGTCGGCAGGCACTCCGGACTCATTACTGGAGTTGGAGGACAAGCTAAGCAACGAGTTATTACAGGTCCTGTGTGAGGAGGAACTGTTTTGGCACCAAAAAGCTAGATGCGAATGGCTCTCCAAAGGCGACCAAAACACCAAGTATTATCACACTATCACCCTTTCCGAACGTCGGAAGCTACGTATCGAGAAGCTCACCATTCTGATGGCCATAGTGTTTCTGATCCGGACCAGCTGCGTACACTTGTTAACGACTATTTCGTCCAACTCTACAGCCTGGACGAAGGGCCTCCCGCACGTTTCCCATTATAGATGCATTCCCGCCTCTTTCTGAGGCCCAAGTTCAGGCTCTTAGCCTCCCTATTAAGGCTATCGAGGTCTCTAGTGCTATTTTTGCAATGAATCCGAGCAAAGCCCTTGGAGTCGATGGTTTTAATGCTCTCTTCTACCAGAATCAATGGGGGAAGGTTGGGCCCGCTGTAGTGGATTTCATTCAGCAAATTTTTAGACAGGAATGTTGGGACCACGACCTCAATAGGACGCTCCTGGTTCTTATCCCGAAGACCCTTTCTCTGACTCAGGTCTCCCAATTCCGGCCGATTAGCCTTTGCAATGTGTTGTATAAGATCGTTTCTAAAGTTCTAGTGTATCGCCTGAAAGTCCACATGAACCATTTAGTAGTTGCGATCCAATGCAGTTTTATTCCGGGCCGGCATATTATGGATAATATTATTATAGCCCGGGAGGTGATCCACTCTATTCTGAAGAAATCGGGTAAAACCGAATATCTGGCCATCAAAGTGGATTTGGAGAAAGCATATGATTGACTTAGGTGGAAATTTATTCAGGAGACTCTGGAGGATATTCGCCTTCCGGATAATTTGATTTGGGTCATTATGAAATGTGTCATGACTACTTCTCTTCGAGTTATTTGGCCAGGCTCCGCTTCGGTGCCGTTCCAGCCTTCGCGTGGTATCAGGCAAGGGGACCATCTCTCACCTTATCTTTTTGTTCTCTGTATGGAGAGACTAGGTCACCTCATTTCGGCGGAGGTAAACCGGGGGGGCTAGAAACAGATTAAGTTGGGCCGCATGGGACCTCCCATATCCCACCTGTTCTTTGCCGATGACCTGGTGCTCTTCACGGAAGCTGAGGACCGTCAGATACAGATTATAGCTAGAACGTTGGACACATTCTACAGTGCGTCTGGGCAGTAAGTTAGCAAAGCCAAAACCCGGATTTATTTCTCTAAGAACGTTTCTCGGGAGATTGTGCGGTGTCTAAGCCACGGGCTTCAGGTTGCGAGCACGTCTAACCTAGGCCAATATTTGGGGGTTCCCTTGATCCACGAGCGAATGTCCAGGCACACCTATCAGTATATCCTGGATAATGCTCAGAGGAAACTTACAGGGTGGCGCGCCAGGTTGTTGTCATTAGCAGGCAGGGTTACTTTAACTCAGGCAGTCCTATAGACGTTGCCCATGTACACCATGCAAACAGTTCGGCTTCCGCGTTGATTGTGCGATGATCTGGAAAAAATCATGTGCAACTTTATTCGGGGTTCCTCGACTGCTCACAGTAAGATACATCTGGTCAACTGGGAGTCGATGTGTAAGTCTAAAACGATGAGGGGCCTGGGCATCAAACGCATTCAGTCTACGAACGACGCATTACTGACGATATTGGGTTGGAGTTTGCTCACTAAACCTATGGCTCTTTGGGTTCAGATCTTTCGGGCTAATATCGACTCGATACCACCCATCTTCCCCTCACGCTCTCTAGGTCAGGGGCTTCATCAATTTGGAAAGGGATTTCGGCGTCCTGGCAATGAGTCCGAAAGGGGATCAAATGGACTTTGGGGAACGGGAGGAGGGTGTCATTTTGGATGGATAACTGGCTGGACGGTTGGGGACCTCTTATTCACGTGGCGTCCTCTTCGGTCCTGGATAACCTTCAATTTGCTACCGTTGTGGACCTCCTTAATAAAGGCGACGGGTGGCTCTAGCACGAGTTCCAACAGTACCTCCCGTCCACGGCTTGCTTGGCAATTGCGAACTTATATTGAAGGGAGTCGAGGGGAGGATCGCCTGATGGTTCACTGTCGCTTCTGCATATGAGGTTATCGAGGACCACCCCACGGACAACAGGCACAAACTATGGGAGATCATCTGGAAATGGGCGGGCACGTAGCGCATTAGATCGTTTCTTTTGCTTGTTTCTAAACGCAAACTCCTGATGAATCAACAGCGTGTGACTCGGCATATTGCCATCGACAATAGTTGCCCTTTCTGTGGCAGGAAGAGAACCACTGCACATGTGATCCGAGACTGCACACGGGTTCAAGCTATTTAGAGTCATTTTCCACAGGAGGTGGTGGATAGGGATTTTTTTCCAACAAGAGGTAGATACTTGGTTGTCGTGTAACCTCACAAAGCAAGCTCAGGTGCAGCAAGAAGCGTGGCCCACGGTCTTTGATGTTGCTTGCTGGTTCCTCTAGAAATGGCGGAACAGTAGCATCTTCAAGCCGACATTTGTTTGGCCAAAAGCGGGGCACAGAGTTATCATGGATTACGTGGGGTGGATTGCCCGAGCCAGGATGATGGAGCAGTGTGTTTTTCCAACTCAGGGCTTCCCGGTGGATACCTTCATGGGGTGGAAGAAGCCTGAGGAGGGTTGGGTGAAAATCAATTCAGATGGAGCTATGAACCCCGCTTCTAAAATGATTTCCTTCAAGGGTCTGATTCGGGATTGCAATGGGGAGTGGTGTGGAGGATTTCAACAAAACCTCGCTACGGGTTCATTGTTAACTGCAGAGTTATGGGGGGTACTCTTGGGTCTCACTCTAGCCTAAGACCTGGGATATTGCCAAGTTGTGATCGAAGTCGACTCCCTAGAAGTTATTAATATTCTTTCTGCTCCACTCATGGTACTGACTGAGGTTTTTGTTTTGGTGACAGGTATCCAACAACTGTTGCAACGAGAATGGACAGTTCAGATGCAGCACGTGTTTAGGGAAGGAAACCAGTGCGCGGACAGCCTCACTCGACTCGCTGGGGTGTGCAACCCGAGCCTTTATGTCCTACACGAGCCCCCTTTTGGAGTTCAGGAGATCCTCCGACGAGATGCGCAAGGCGCTATGTACCCCAGAGCGTTGATTTAGGGTTGTAGTTTTCCTTTTGTAAAAAGAAAAAAAAAGAAAATAAAGCAGCAAGAGTCTTATGGTATCTGAAATGAGACCCTATGGAAGAAGAGCGACTCTCGATCAAAATAGATGGTAGTAGTGAGCTGTTAGGACTCAAATAAACTCCCTTTTATAGAATGGATCTTGATGTACTTTGGTTTGAAGTATTCCCCACCAATCAGCGAATGGTAAGGAGACTGCTGGCATATTGATTTCAAAACTACGGGATAGAGCATCAACCCCTTATTCTCTTGTCGTCGCTTAGACTCTACCAAAACCCAAGAGTTTGGAAGCCAACGAGCTTAAGCAGGTGTAGTAATTCACTATTCTAAAAGGAGTTTCAAGCTCCTTTAATCAATCTTGATCGTGAAAGTTTGTCCCAAGAGGTATGACCGCCATTTTTGGATGACTTTGACAATAACCAACATTTCTTTTTCGTATGTGGACAATGTGAGAGCTGACCTTTTTAATGCTTCACTGGAAAAAAGCAATTGGCTGGCCTTGTTGAGATATAATAGCACCAATTCTTGATCCACTAGCGTCACTTTCCACAACAAATGGTTAAGAAAAATCAGGAAGGAGAAGAATAGGTGGGGAAGACATCGCCTCCTTAAGCTTATTGAAAGCTAACTCTACTTCCTTTGTCCAAGAAAAGCCACCTTTGGTTAGAAGTTGGGTTAAGGGTGCAACGATTCCTCCAAATCCACTTATGAACTTCTTGTAGTACCCAACCATTCCCAAAAATCTGAGGATCCCTTTGGTAGTAGTTGGCATGGTCCAGTCCTTGATCACTTGAATTTTGTAAGGATCCACCGCAACTCCATTTTTAGTCACAATGTGTCCCAGATAGTTCACTTGTTGTACTCCAAAGTGGCATTTTGGCTTTTTAGCAAATAATTGGCGGTCCTTTAAGAGTTGTAAGACAATTCGCAAGTGGAAGAGATGATCCTACCAAGTCTTGCTATATACCATTATGTCATTAAAAAACCTAGATGAACTTACAAAGATATGGTCTTAAAATATCATTCATTAGGCTTTGGAAGGTTATTGGTGTATTGGTTAGCCAAAATGGCATAACCACAAATTCGTAATGCCCTTTATGAGTTTGAAATATTTTCTTTAAAATGTCACATTCTAGGATTCAAATTTGATGATACCCATACCATAAATAAAATTTTGAATAGAACTTAGAACCATAAAGTTCGTCAAGTAATTCATCAATCAAAGGAATATGGTACTTATCTTTTACGGTGATTTCATTTAATGCTCAGTAATCCATACAGAATCTCCATCTTCCATCAGCCTTTTTAACTAACAAAATTAGAGATGAGAATGAATTGTGACTTATACAGATGAGACCTGATTGCGACAATTCACAAACCATTCTCTCAATTTCTAATTTTCGGTAGTATGGTATCTATATGGTTTGACATTAATTAGTCTACCGTTAGGTTGTAGTGGAATGTGATGGTTGTGATTATGAATTGGAGGCAGGTGAGTGGATGCTTCAAATATTTGTTGGTACTCTTGTAGGATATGAACAATGTTAGGTGGATATTGCTTGGCTTCTATCACTACAAGAAGAAAGACAATTACCGACGGAATTTTTCAGCAGAAACTCTGAAGATTCCGTCGGTAACTAAATTTACCAACGGAATAGTGCGACGAAGTCTGACGTCGACGTGGGCATGGTCGATATGTATTACCGACGGTTAGACAATACGGTCGGTAATATATTACCGATGGAGCAGAAAAACCATCGGTATAGTTGGTAGGAATTTACCGACAGAACTGTCAGAACGGTTTCGTCGGTAAATTCCAACCAAACATTACCAACGGTGGTTCATGCCGTCGGTAATTGCAACCCTTCATCAAATATACCCTTAATTGCTTAATCTAAAGGTGGAAGCTATTAGATCACTGAAGTCACCTTTAATTCTCTGTAAATGTCTTGTTGAATGACAAGTTTCCCAAAATTTGGTCGTGAAATTTGATTTCGATTTAAACAATTATATATTATCGTTACATAAGTTTTGGAATTTTGAACCTATGGAATTTGTTTATAAAGAAAGTTAAATGATCATAAAAAGAAATCTTTCCTAACTAATAATTAAAACATTACACTATACATAAATGAAAACCAAATTAAAGACAACAACAATCCTATTTTCCTGGTGAGCGTGGCTGATGTGAGTCTCTATCCCTCGATCTCGTTTGGTCCATGTCATTTCTGAGCTTACTTATTACCTCCATCAACGTCGGAACTGTAGACTCAAGCTGATTGATACGTCGCGTTATCGGCTCTGAAATAGATGCTACTGTTATCAACATAGTAGAGGAGTGCGAATAAAATGTGTTGACACATGAGCCTAGGCCAAAGATCCTTCCCCAACTGTCCCTACCACCCACTACATCAAAATATACCTAGGTCTAATCAACAGGATGTTAATTTCAACACAAAATATATAACTTATTCATATTTAAAATAAATTCATCTTAATTACTATTCATTTATTAATAACAATACATATAACAAATTATACCAATTTAATTAAAAGTAAGATTGTTTGTTTATTTGAACACAAAATATATTACTTATTCATA
>JANIJH010000009.1:39057284-39076438 GCA_024520975.1 Erythroxylum areolatum | reverse complement strand
ATTATACCTTAATTACTAATGTAAAGATTGCTTCCTAATAGGACCAAATACAACAAAATATTCAGCGACAGTCTCAGAAGGAACAACCTGTAGACGAGACTCAGACATATCTTGATGTCGTGGGTGGTAGGGACTGTCGTGGAAGGATATTCGGCCTAAGTTCATATGCAAACACCTATTATTCGCGTTCTTCCCTGTCCAGTACAGCAGCATCTGCTCGGCCATCTCAAAGTAATGAAGTGTCCGAGCTCCGGGCCACAGTGGACACATTGAGGGAGCAGCTAGTTAATCAATGTACGGAGCATATGGAGGAGATAGCTAAGATGAGAGAAGAGATGAGTCTGAAGATGAGGGAGGAGCTGGAGCAGGTAACAAAGATCAAAGAGTCAATGGAGCAGATGGAGCAGGCAGCTAAGATGAGAGAGGAGATGGAGCGGCTTGCTAAAATGAGAGCAGAGGTGGAGCAGATGACTAAGATGAGAGGGCAAATGAAGCAGATGGCTCAGCTTAGGCAGGAGATGGAATAGTTAAAGAGGGGGTTAACAGTTCAGAGCATTCACAATCACCACGACATTAGCTTATCCTTGTCATTTGTTTTCAATTAAAAAACATAAGATTTGTTCTTTGTTATGTTTTAATTATTAAATTAAATACTTTATACATTATATTATTAATTAATTTTCTCATTCATCAAATTATATATACACATTAATAAATTATGAACAAATAATATAACGTAATACAAATAAATAAATTATATATATAATATAACATTGTTATAACAATAACATAACAATGGAATTAAAAAAAATACTCAGTACTTACCGATGGAAATTTATTCCGTCGGAAATGTTGAAGAGATTTACCGATGGTAAACTCAACCGTCGGAAAATTGGTTGAGGTTACCTTCGGATCACCGACGGAAATTAGTCCGTTGCTAAATTTCACCGACGGTATCTCACTTGACCTCTTTCGTCGTTAAATTGATTCCGACAATAAGTTATCGTCGTTAATACTATCGGTAAAATACCGACGAAATTTGACTGTCGGTAATTTTAACTACGACACCTTTAGCGACTGATTTTTGGGGCACCAAATTTCGTCGGTGATGAAATTTACCGACGGAGATGTCTCATTTCCAGATGGAATTTTCCGTCAGTAAATTGATTATTTCTTGTAGTGAACATTATACAAAAATGTAGTTGGTTCCTTGCTTTATCTGTCAATTACTAGACTTGACATTATGTTTGTCACAAGTCTACTGTCTAGATTTATAAATTCACCAACTGAACTCCATTTTAAGGCTGTCAAAAGGATTCTGAGGTACTTTAGAATATGGATTACATTAGAAACTGACTGGTTGTGTGAATTTAATTGGATTCACTGATAGTTATTAGGCTAAATCTCTAACAGATATGAAAAGCACTTCAGGTTATTGTTTTCTCTTAGTTCAGTTATGATTTATTGAAACACCAAGAAGCAAGGCTCAATTGCTCAATCTACAGCTGAAGCCGAACATATTGTTGCCTCTACTGCTGTAAACCAATGTTTGTGGTTAAGGAAAGTTTTGCTTAATTTAAATTTCAATCTAGCGAAGGCAATAGAAATATTTTGTGATAATAAATCTGTTGTGGCTATGGTGAAGAATTCGGAGTTTCATGGGAAAACTAAGCATATTAAGATTAAATATCATGCCATACGTGAAGTAGAAAAGGAAAACCAAGTTAAACTACTGCATTGCTCTTCAGAAGAGCAAGCAGCAGATATATTTATCAAATCTTTGCAGAAACATCGATTTGAATATCTCGGGAAGAAACTTGGAGTTTTCAACAGCACTTACATCAAGGAGGAGTGTTAGAATGTAATTTGACTTAGTGCTGTTGTTAAGTTTGAGTTGAGTTATAATGAAGTGGTTAGCTTATCTTGTATTAGGTATGCTTTAGTTGTATTAGTTTTAATGACAGTATGTCAGTTCACTTCAACAATCATTATATTTTTGAATTTTAGTATGGTGTATTTGAACATTGTTGTTATATATTTTCTGAATGCAATGAAAGAGGGTGACTCTTGATCGAAAATCTCGTTGTCTGAATTACAAGTCCATTACATTGTTCTCTGCATTTCTTCACAAACCCCTTTTGTTGTTTTTGCCCTTTCCAACTTTCTTCTGTAAACCTATTTTACTATCAAATCTTACGAAGTACGTTGCTCTTATGAACAAAACAACGAGGATATCGCAGAATAATTATAAAAAAGCACCTGCCCTTCCCGTTTATCAAGTGACATGACCGTTTTTTCCCTTTCCAAACTAAGAGAATACAGGAAAATCTACTGCTATTAATATATCACTCTATATCATATACAACACCCACTAGTAACATAAACACTAGGCAAAGAACAATCAGGGAAATTTCTCTTTGGACATAGAGATATATGTAGTAACCTTGATCTGCTTCCTTCAGAGATGACCAGCCTATATACAGTTTCGTTCTTATTGTTTTAGCAATCTTTTCTCACTAACTTCTCTCTGTTTTTTTTTTTTTTTGAAAGGTTACTAACTTCTCTCTGTTGATCTACAAGAAAACGAAGAAAGTATGTGGGTGGGGTCAGGTGACTTGTAATTCTAATTCCCGAAGAGGTCAAGACGTGTATCTCCCAACCGAAGTGAGTATGCTGCTTTCTTAAAGTCACTCCAAGTGAAAGCCTTATATAGACTTGGATTCTGTGGTGTCACTAATTCAGGTAGAGGAGAGATCCATGTGTTGAGTTTTGGTGCTCCAAAGTACATCATTGACATTCTTGCCTTGTGTGAGCTTGCTAATACCCTGTGCCTCACGCTCGTAAACCTCCCATTTGTCAATACCTGAGAATTTCAAACCTATGTTAATTAATTACCAATAAATATCGATTAAGGTTTTCAGGGAAAAAATAAATAATAAATATGATAAAAAATATAAATAATCATAACTAATTGGATAATAATATCTATTAAAATAATTTGATAGATATTAGATATATAATGGTTATATTTTATACGCTGTAATTACTACCAACCTGTAAGGCGTCACCAACAATCACGTAAAATCCAGTGGGGTCAGGAGGGACTGGGACCCACAAAGCATCCTGCAAACGGATTTGGAGTCCCGCGACGTCGTTTGATCGGAGGATGGTCAGGATTTGAGGATCGGAGTGCTCACCGAATCCAATCGCTTTGGGGGATGGATCCCATTCTCTGATCTCTTTGACTGCGGGGTAGTGATTAATTCTCAGAAGCGAATCGCTATGGACGTCCCTGATTAACCTACTGAATACATGCTTGTCTTGGACCCACAAACCCTCAGCCATTAGATCAAGGATTTCACAAGTTAATTCTGTCACCCGTTTCACGTAATCATTCGCTGCACGACTGCAACCATTGTGATTTGTGAAGCTAAATCTCAGCGATCAGCGAGTTCGACGCAATATCAGTCGAAGAAAAGAAATTGAATTGTCTCTCACTTGTCTAATCTCAGTACACTAATGTACTAGGTAGGACAAGGACATGCAGTCTTTTCTACATATAGACAAAACCATCATCTTAAATTATGTTCCTCCGTTGGGTTTTGTCCGATTAAGATAGCGCCGATAATTGCAAGATAGAATTAAACATAATCTTGGTCTGAAAGCAGCTAGCTACTAGAACACTATAGTTTTCAACAAAGTGGACATGTATATACGCTTATAGCTTGAAACTTCTGAGACAAAACATTGTCAAACGTTTGGAAAGGAATGTTAGGTTATGCTGACTCTTCGGAGCTTAGTTTCTAACATTGTTTCCCTAAAGTAGGGTCCTGTAGGCCTCCTCGGGTATAAATAAACATGCCTTTGTTTGCATATAAGCCCACGAAGGAGATGCAAAAGAATTGTCTACTTCAAACGTCTACTTCGGTGGGCAGAATTCTAGGTTATGTGTCATTAAAATAATCGATTATATGTAAGGAGGTAAACCATTAGATCATATTATATTTGCCTAAAAGGAAATGAAAATCAAGAGTTGTAAGTTGATTTCAACCATTTCTCTTTCATAAAGGAAAGATGTCTTTTTCTAAGATGCCAAGAATTCTACACTAAAATGTGTTCCACATTTAATTATACTAAATTTCCCTTATCCACCTGCCCTCGTGCCATAAATTCAACCGAAAAAACAAAGGTGCAACAATAAACACGAAGCTTGAACTGAATCAGACACCCCACATCAATGGAGCATGACCCTCGCTAAACGTTGTATGAGATTGAAGTAAACAGAAACCGGAAGCCCTTTTCTGCTCTAACCTCATTGTTTATATCATCATTTCTCTTTAATGTGTTAAAAGACGCAGGATAATCTCGACAAGTGATAGAAGAATAGAGTATTGCATGGCGTATTAGATAAAATACAGAAGATAATTTTACGGTCAAGGCGAACAAAAGGTACCTGAATTCTATAGGGTCACTGGAGATAGTTTCCGATCTCTCCGATATGTGCAAAGGATTGGCCTGAAGGAGAAGGTATTCAAGCTCACCCGTATCGCCATTTGGGCCGATGTTTTTGCAGTCATAACCAAAAGGGTTAGCAGGTCCAGCGCGCTGCTTCTCGTTGGCTGGTTTGGCGAAGAATTCAGCGGCCTCACCCTCTAATCTGGCGGCAACCTCCTTGTTGATCCCATGATTTGTGACCTTGAAAAAGCCGTACTCTTCGCAAGCTTTGACGATCAATTCTATAACAAGTGACCTATTCAGAGAAAGATCAACAGCAGGGATTCTTACTGCCTTTGTTTTCCTAGTTCTAACTGGAGTTGGAGAAGGCATTACCATTATGTTTCACTATCAGATAAGAAAAGGGAAGAAGCCTTGATATTGAAGCAATTCAGCTTAAAACTTGAGCTCTGGAGGACGTGAGATCTCTATGAATATTTAGGGTGTTACACCTCTTTATATACTAGCATAAGGAGGGTAGACGCATATATAGTAACTAAAAATGTCATTTCATATATTAAAATAAAATACAAATTATAAATTACGATTTGGTGGAAATAGAAAGGCCTTGAAATTAACCATAATCCCTGCACCCCAAGTACTTTGTTTTTTTTTTTTTTCTTTCATTCAATCCAAGGATAAATTAGTGTTAGGAGGACGAACCAATGAAGGTTTTAACTTTATTGTAAGTTCCTATAGGTGTAAGTATGGTCAGACGTGATGAACTTTGTAACGTTACTCATGTATGACGGTCAAAAGGAGAATATCTAGAGATCGTTTACTTGGAAAAAGTGAAAACAAGGGAAGATAAAAATATTAGAGAGCGTGAGAGAAACGAACACGCGCCCAAATAATGCTTTGTGGGGAGGAATAGTTGGAGGGATTGGGGGGTTCATAAGGTGAGAGGTGGCTTACGTTAGGTAGAGAAGAGGTTGGTTCCAACCTGGTACTGGCTGTTCCTGTTTCTGTCCTCTAATTGCCAATTTGTGGCCCTAAACGGTTAAACCTCCTCATTGGCCGTCTTCGACTAAGGAATCACGTGTACACACTTGGACCTTTTTCATGTTTGTACTACTCGCCGTTCATTTTCAAGCACCCGTTATTTTTTATTAAATAAAATTTAAAATTATTAAATATATAAACTTACTAAATTAGAAATGGCACTTTTTTAGTTTTAATATTGTTTTCAAATTTTAATTAAACTGAAACTTTTAAAATTGAATAACTTAATTTCTTTAATATTATTTTTTATTATAATTGACAAAAACCATAAAACTTACATTTAGAGGAATTATTTGAATCTTCATCTTTATTAATATGAATTTTAAATTTTAAGTAACATATAATGGTAGTTATGTATTTAAAATGTGATCACTTATTTAATATTTAAAAATTATGTGAAGAAAAAATATCACATAACTCCTTAAATATATATTTTCACTCAATAAAATTAATAAAATATTAATGAAAATAATTTTTAACATTTAATTGTCATAGTTTGACCTTTAAAAAATTGGATCCTAAAATTAAAAAATTAAAAGATTGATATTTGTAATTCATTATCTCTTAAAAAATAAGATCAACTACTATGTTATTTATAAAAAGAATCAATTGATAATTAGAATGTAAATAATGTGTTAAGACTTGATTCGAAACCTTGGATCTTTCATATTAGTGCTAGGTTTTTTATTTTTGAAGTGACACCCTAAATAAATCTCAATATATAAAAATAATTCTGGATTGACCGGTTCAACCAAATTAAGCATGAATTGTACTAATTTTTGGTTCAACTTTTACTTTTAATCGTTATAAATAAATACCAATCGGTTAAATAATAATTTGTCGGTTTCTTTAAACTGTGAATAACTGGATCAATAATCACTTAGTCTACTCGTGCCTTCTCCTAACGTAACAACATCTTCTTCACTTCTCACTCTGACTCTGGACTCTTCCCTCGAAATGTTGTCAGAACCCCAACGCAATCTTTCACTTCAATGGATTCTTTAACATTCAAGAACCCTTCTTTTAACTCTTTGTCCCTCAACTCTCTGCTTCCTAGTCCCAGAGCTAAACTTCTTTGCAACGCACAACTTTCATTCATCTATCCTTATTATAGAAATCCCAAAACTCAAAACCTAACTTACAGTGTTTACAGGTTTTAGATGAACTTGTCATGGGGTTCGATAAAACAAAAAATGAGTTTCTAGGATTGCAGGCCTGCAGTGACAATTCAGTGAAGGCAGTGAACTAATACGGTGGAAATCACTTGCAAAATGGGTCTTTTAGGTCAACTTTGTTAAGCCTAACATCAAATGCTAAGCACAGGTAAGTCTGCGTAGCGACATTAGCCACAAACCCAACGTCTATATCGGCTTTGTTTTCGTGGATGATCGCGCAATCGATAAAAGTATTTTTGAATTTCTTTATTGAAAAGAAATGGGATTTGATAACACTTTTTGCCACTGGAACGATGCCAACCTCGTACTCCGCTTTGTGCATGTTAACGTAATATTAGCCTAAATTATAATGATATGATATGATTGTAATTAGCTTATATTTAGTGATACGATTTGATTGTAATTAGCTTAGATTTAGCCTACTTTGTTGCTAGGTTTCCCTATTAGTACCTATGACTCATGTATAAATACCCCACTCATGTGCAATTTACAAACACACCTCAATATACAATATACAATACACTTCTCTCTCCCTCTTATTTACATTCTCAATTCTTCTCCTGGCTTTTGTAACATGATATCAGAGCTTAGGTTTAATTCTTTTCTATCAATAGTTGATTTTTGGATTCCACTGCATCTACCATATTAGCATTTGCCACATCACCTTTGACTACCACATCAACAATCAACTTCCACATTAGCATTGCATCTGCCATGTCATCGTTGACCTTTGACTTTGATTGTTGACTTTCATGTCATCTTTGATTGTTGACCTATGCTGCCACATGTCTTGCCACATCAACACTACATTCGTTGACTATTGACTATTGACTATTGACTTTTTCTGTAAGCACTTCTCCTGCCTAATTTTGACCACTTAAATATGATTTTGCTCTTTATTTAGCCTTGTTTTGCCTTACAAATGGAGAAAATGGATATTTCCTAGCCAATCTCAACAATTTTGGATGGTAGCAACTATAATTTGTGGGTCCAAGGTATGAAAACACTTCCTGCCTACACATAAACTCTGGCATATTGTTATTGGTGACATTATTCAACCTAAACAGAGTCCAGAAGAAAGTGATGTCAAATTTGTTAAACATTTTGAAGAATAGGATGTCAAAAACCATCAGATTATCACCTAGTTTTACAACACCTCCATCCCTGAAATCTATGTCTAGTTTGAAACTCTTGATACAACAAAAGAGGTTTGGGATTTCTTAGCAACTCATTTTGCAACTTCTGGTCTTACTCATTATTATCAACTGTGGAATACTCTTCATTCCTTGAACCAAGCTCCAATCTAGTTAGTTAATGCCTTCATAGGACAAATTCAACCCATTTGGAATCAAATCACTCAAGCTAAGATCAGTGTAGAACATCTTCAATTGATCCAGTTTCTTTTGGCTTTTAATCCTGCATACGAGTTTGTTCATTCCTCCTTATTGTATCGCACTCCATTTCCTACTCTAAATGAAGCAATCAAAGAAATTATCTTTGAGGAGACTCATCTTGGCCTAAACACATCCTCCCAATCTAATGTTGCTTTTGTTATTGCTTACCCCTCTTCCCAAAAGTCAGGTACTCCTTTATGCAAAAATTGTCAACAGTTCAGATGTCATTTTTTTTTACCTATCCTAAGATTAAATGTCGTTATTGTCATAAAACTAGACAAATTCTTAGCAACTGTTCTGTGCGACCACCAAAACCTAAGGAAGGTTCTTCTAATACCAAAGGAGTTGTCTCTTAACTTGGTTCTTCATTTGTAGCTATTGTTGATTCTAAGGGTCTCGCCAGTTTTACCATGAGTGATTTTAAGTCCTTAATTAAACAAATTATCTCTACCAATTCTTCACCCACTACACTCTTTGTCACTCCAGGCACTTCTTGTTTTTTTTTTTTTTGCTTGTCATAACCATATGTAATCTGATTTTTCTGTTTTTTCTTATAAAACACCTTTTTCGTCTCTTCCTCCTATTCATATTATCGATGATCCTATAATGCATATTTTCCTATTGATTATGCATCAAGTTATAATCTTATTCTCCTTGATACCAACTATGTACCTACCTTGGCCTTTAATCTTATTTCTATTGGACAATTATGTGACCTTGGGTTTCATGTTATTTTTTCTCCTTCTGTTTATCAGGTACAAGATCCACAGATGGGGCAGACTTTTGGGACAAGGAAGAAGGTTGGAAGAATGTTTGAACTCTCCTTTCTCCAGCTTCCAAAACGAGTCTAAGCTATAACCATCTCTAACTCCTCTCTTTATCAGTAACATCTTCGTTTAGGCCATGTTGCTGCTAGCAACTTCTTCTTTTAGTTTCTAGTGGATTGTTAGGTTCAACTAAAAATGAGTCTTTTCAGTGTTTTCAATGTCAGCTAGCTAAACAACCTACTCTTTCCTTTAACAATAGTACATATGTTTCACATTCTCCTTTTGATTTTATTCATAATGATATTTAGGGACCTTTGCCTATTTTATTTTTTAGTATTTATCAATGTTATGTGATCTTTATTAATGATTTTTCTCGATATACCTGGATTTATTTTTTGAAACACAGATCTGAACTACCACAGAATTACCGCAGATATACATCAAGTTTGCCACCATGGTCAAAACCTAGCTTTCCCATACTTTCAAAACCTTTAGAATATATGATGCAATGGAATGTAAAGATTCTTTTGTACTCCTTGCTTTCTTGGACGAATAAGGTACTATGGTTGAACATTCTTCTCCTAGTACATCTTAACAAAATGGTAAAGCTGAACGAAAACACCACCACATCCTTGATTCTGTCCATGCCGTTCTTCTTTCTGCCTCCTATACTAAAAAACTCTAGGGAGAAGCTGCTTTAACTATTGTTTATACTATCAATCGCACTCCTACCTCCATCTTTGATAATCTTTCCCCTTATGAACAACTCTTTTGTAAGCCTCCTAACTACCATCTTCTTAAACATTTTGGATGTGTTAGTTTTGTTCTTCGACAACCTTATGAGCATAATAAACTAGAACCTCGTGCTCGTCTCTGTTGCTTTCTTAGGTATGGGATAGAACATAAAGGTTATTGTTGTTAGGATCCATTCTTTGATAGAATTCATATTTCATGACATGTTACCTTTTGGGAAGACACCTCATTTTCGTCCCTGTCATTCATCTCATATCAGTCCTTTTAAATTCTTTACTGACAACTCTGTAGCACTATTTCCAAGCTTTGAAATAAAATTGTCTTCTACATCTGACCATCTTCTGTCTTTTGATCTTGCACTTGTGGAGTCTGCTCCGCCTGTTGAACCTCGACCAACTTCCGCTATTCGATTTCAAAAATCTTCCTGGGTAAGAAAGACCCCTTCTCATCTATAAGATTATCATTATTTTTCTTCTATTATCAATCTGCATGAAACTCACTCTTGTCAAGAAGCTAGCTCTAACCCTCATTGGCAACAAACTATGAATGAAGAACTTCAGGCTCTTGAGAAAACTCATACTTGGGACTTAGTTGATATTACTTTAAGCAAAACTAATTGGATGTAAGTAAGTTTATAAAATCCAAACCCGTTTAGATGGTTCTATTGAGCAGTATAAGGCTCGTCTAGTGGCTAAGGGCTACAATCAAGAGTATGGATAGATTATGAAGAAAATTTTGACTCAATTACTCGTATCACTTATGTACACAATCTTTTAGCTATTGTCGCTGTCAAAGGATGGAAACTTCTTTAATGAATATGAAAATGCCTTTCTTAATGGGGACATGTAAGAGGAAGTTTATATGTTGCCTCCACCTGGTTACTTTTGTCTTGCACATAAGGTCTATAAGCCAAAGAAAGCCCATACAAGTATGGGCTGAAACAAGCAGCACGGGTTTGGTTTGTAAAGTTTAGTTCCACCATTATCCAATTTGGCTTTCATTCCAATCCTCACGATTTTGCTATGCTCATTCGTCATACTGATCAAGGGATTGTTATTCTTCTTCTTTATGTGGATGATATGGTCATTACTAGGGATGATACTGCTTGTATTACAGAGTTACAGGGATACCTTAGCCACCACATTAAGATCAAGGACCTTGGTCCTCTTGGCTATTTTGTGGGCTTTAAAGTTTCATCTACTTTTGATGGTTATTATCTCTCGTAAGCAAAATATGCATCTCATCTCATATCTCGAGCTGGCATCATTAACAATAAAACTGTATCCACTCCTTTGGAGCATAATGTCAAATTGACACCATTTGAAGGTATCTCATTTGATGATCTCACCTTGTATCGACAACTTGTCGGTTGCTTGGTTAATCTCACTGTTACCAGACTTGTTCTTGCATATGTTGTGCATTTGGTTAGTCAATTCATGGTTGGCCCTCGATCCTCTCATGTCTCTGTTGTGCTTCAAATTCTTCGATATGTTAAAGCCACACTATTTCATGGTCTTCATTTCTCTGCACATTCTTCTCTTATTTTGTCTAGATACTCTGATGTTGATTGGGTTGACAATCCCACTGATCGACGCTCCACCACTAGATATTATTTTTGCTTCGGAGATTCTCTAATTTCATGGTGAAGTAAGAAACAGACAATTATTACTCGTTCTAACACTAAGTCCGAATATCATGCTCTTACTGATGCTACTGCAGAACTATTGTGGCTTCGTTAATTACTAGAAGACATAAGTGTCACTTCATCTTCTGCCACTATTCTTCATTGTGATAATCGCAGTGCAATTTAAATTGCATATAATGATATTTTCCATGAGCGTACCAAATATATTGAAATTGATTGCCATTTCATATGCCATCATGTTGCACAAGGCACTATTCATCTTGTATCTATCTCCTCTTCTCATCAAATAGATGATATCTTTACTAAGACGCACTTACCTGGCAGATTTCAGGATTTTGTTTCCAAACTCAAGATGGCCTCTAATGTACTACCTTGAGTTTGAGAGGAAGGGGGTGTTAACGTAATATTAGCCTAAATTATAGTGATATGATTTGATCGTAATTAGCTTAGATTTAGTGATATGATTTGATTGTAATTAGCTTAGATTTAGCCTACTTTGTTGCTAGATTTTCTTATTAGTACCTATGACTCATGTATAAATACCCAACTCATGTACACTTTACAAACACACCTCAATATACAATATACAATACACTTCTCTCTCCCCCTTGTCTACATTCTAAATTCTTCTCCTAGCTTTTGTAACAGTGCACAACTTTGACAATGTCAGTTGTTTTTGTCATGGAAAGGCAAACTCCTTATTTCTGGTTTGTTTGGGGTTTAGTCTTATAGTTACGTACAATGCAATCAATGTCAGACAACACGCAAGTATGCAAGCTGAGGTGAGACCTTAAATTTCGTTTTCTTTGCAGGTTGTCTGTGTTTGGTTTTAATAGGTAATGTCTTGTTGTACTGCTATTTGTCATCTTAGTGTTTTTATTATTATTGTTCTACTACTGGACAACTTAGTTATGCTTCCATGAGTGCACAAATTATTAACTTCTTTCTCATTGTTATTCCTCATCTGTGCTTCCCAACGTTTTGCTTGGAAGAAGTTATATTTATTGACAATTGATATATCTTAGAAAGGAGTAATGACATAAAAACATGCAAGAAGCTAACATTTATACTTATGTTCCCCAACAATTTGGTTAAGGTTGATGTTTTGTCCACCAACTCATATACAAGTATAGTTCTTCTTCCATAAAGCTCATCTGATTTCCCAGATTAGTTGATTATGATTCACGAAGTACAACATTATATAAATGTGGACAACAATGCAATCTTTACTTGGTTTACAAGTGTAACTGTAGTTAAATTTTTAAACAACATTTACGATTGTCCTGTTTTTTCACCCTTAGAATACCAAGTCTAAGAGAAGTAGAAGATAGAAATGAGAGAAGACAGGGATAAGCATTAGGCAGAAATGAGTGAAGACGGAGATAAGCATTAAGCTTTTAGTACTAGAATGGGAAATTTAATAAAATAGGGAGATATTTTGTTATGTTCTCATTTTTCAATTTTTATATAATAATAAAGATTATACTTGAAATAAATAGTAAAATTCTAAAATAATAGAAGAAAATATAAATTTTTAATTTTTTATGATATTAAAAATATTAGTATTTGTTGATCAAATTTCAAAACAAAATATTTTATTTTTTTACTTATTTTTATAATTTTTATTTTTTATTTATTATAAGATATAACTGTTTAGTATACCGATTGAACCTTTAAATTTTAAACATTTTCTTTGGCCAGTTTGATATTTGATCCAGTTTTTAAAATATTGATAAATCTACTTCATGAAAAGATGGTGAAGTATATATAATGTACTTTTTATTGAATAAGATTGAAAGTAATTACCACTAACTGCTGCTATAATACTAAGACGTAACGACGACTTCTTCTAGGTTAAGTGACTTGAATGTAATTACAAGGCGTTAACCTTGATGGCATGCATTCTCTTGTCTTTATTTATGAGTTTTGTGTTCAAATTAGCTTTGGTCGCATAACAATACGGGAATAACTAAGGAGTCGGATTGCTTAGGTATAATCGATCGATATCATAAGATTGTAAATGACAAGAATACACGAAGATGTAACAGATTGGAGAATTAACTTGTTCGATAACTTACTTTTAAAAAGAGTGTAAATAATAGTATATATTCATTTCTGTTAATGGTTTTTCATATGTTATTTTCTCCCTAAGGAAAACCATTCAAATTGTTCTTTAAACTGATTTCATCAATAGGACGTCCGAACATTCCTATGGCTAGAATTCACCTTTTGTAGGAAACTGACAGCAACCCCGTGGTATTGACAGGGTAGCTGATTGAGACTGAAAGACCTTTATTAATAAGTGCAATATCCCAAATTTGAAGTTGGATCTGGTAACTGCATGATTCTCTATTTTAACTTACCCTGGAAAGTGGAGACCACCTTCTTACCAAGAAAAGAAAATTGTGAAAATAGTAAAGTGATAAATTTGAGATTTTTTTTGGTTATTATAATAATCTTCGTTCATATAGTCTTTATATTTAATTTAAAATCTTATTTTGACATATAAATTAAGAGTACCATGATTAAGTAAATAGTCATATAGTAATATCATAATTTAATTGAGTATATATATATAAAATACTATTTCATGTATTAAATTGTAGTTGTTTGATTACTATTATTTACTCAAACCTGAGGGATGTTAAGAAACAAAGAGAAGTATTTTGTTGCTTTTTTAGAAATAAATAATCACAATAAATTCACGAATTAAGACTACAACATTAATATGGTAATTAATCATCTAAGAGCATATCATATTCAAAGCTGTTTGTTTGCTCGATTCTTCAACATGGACAGCCATCTCTGTCCATTTAAAAAAAAAAAACTTCTCATCAGACTTGTTTGAACCAATGTAATTATTAATACATTGTATCTAAATGAAAAATTAAGGAAACTATTATAAACTCGAAAATAATTAGATGCATCGATTTTGTCTTAAGCGTCAAATTCCGAAACTTCCGAGACCGGAAAGAAAGACTACTCACGCTGGAATGGGAATGGAATGGAACATTACTTATAATAGCCAACCAAACAGAACCAACTACTTGGAAAGAGAATTATCTCAATATGAAATTGCGGTTGGTCCCAACTCTCAGACCCCATATGGGTTGGAACTAAAGCCAACTATTTAATCGAACCCTTTTGGAGCAGTAAGTGTCCTAAACGTGTCACTAAACTACTGTATGCGCGTGCACACAAGTTCTCGAACAAGTGGACGTGTTCATAGATTCAACAAAAGACGATTAAAGAAGAAAGCTTAGAAAGGGTCAAGACATAACTACCTTTCTGTTACTAAAACGGAGGGAATCTTTACCATATAGGAATCAGTTGGAACTAATGCGGGTTTTATGGCACAACCACCGCCAATGTGCTCGACCTTTTCCATTATTAGCATAAATTTAATAAATAAATAATAATTATTCTTCTTTGAACATATATTAAATAAATTATTAAAATTGTTTAATCTGAGTAAAGTAAACCAGTGATTAGGATATTTAACGCAACCCTTTTAAGAGGCAACGTAAGACAGGATAATTATTCTTGGGACGTGTGGTCTTGTAAAGCGTAAAACCTTGATTCCATGAGAAACATTAAATTAAGGAGGCTAGTGTGGGAGATTCCATAAGAGACTGGATTCATGGAGGAATATCAGGAATCACGGTGTGTTGTGGATAGAGAGAAGGCTACTCATTCTGCGTGGATGAAAAGAACACTGGCAGTGGATGATTTTTGTAAGAATTGAATGCGTGAAATTTAAATTTCCTTTAATTCAGGACTTTTTCCCTGGAACAGAGGGCCGTGATTTGGTGGTGCAGCCGGCCAAGAGCCACGCATGTAGACAAGATGGACGTGTAAAGAAGTCAGTACGAGTCAGCGCATTCAACCGTCCAATTATTTTCTGACAAAGAGTGGGTCCTCTTTTGTTCCTTGATCTCCACATGGCATCCTATGGAATCCCCTTTACGGACAGCCCTTTGTCACTCATCCACATTCCACAAACTTACTTCATTGTATTCATGCCAACAGGATCGACACATAATGGAATCATGGAAGTAAAAATTGAAAAGGGGCTCTAATTCACATTGTCGATTGTATACTTTTTCTTTCTTTTTGCCATTTTCTTGTTTGTCAAATGCAATTTGTAGTTCATATGGGTGGTTATTAATTTACAAAACTAATAGTTTATCATTTGATATAAAACTTATTTAATTAAATTTAAATTTAAACATCGAAACTAATAAATTTTTTTCAAATTTATTTAAGTTTCAAATTTAAGATATTTAAATTTTATTCTAAATTTAATCATATCTTATTCAAACTCAAGTTTTTAATTGGATGTTGCTTTTTCAATAAGTGATCAAGATTTAAATTAAATTTGAATCTATAATTAAATTAAAGTTTAAGATCCTGTTCAATCCATTATCATCTTAAATTATATATGAAAATGGTTCAACTTTAAGTTGTTTATTATTTTGATACGGTCGTAGCTGTGTTAGAGGTCGCAATCGACCGTTTGGATCAGAGTTTTACGTACAGACTCCAAGATTTTTTGGGAATTACAAAAGAGACTGTTTTTTTTTTTTTGGTCATTAGAAAGCACTTTTAGTTCAGTTGGGTAAATGTTTATGAAATACTATGAATTAAGGAATGGTCTTTGATTGTCTATAAATTTTTTATTGGTCAAATGAATTATTTTAAATATGTAACTAACAAATTATTTCTTGATTATCAAACATTAAAAAAAGGTATTAGGTTGGTCAATAATAAAACAAATAACATATTGCATCAACAAGATTTGATAAATGTTTTTATTATGGACAATCATATCTGAAAATATCTCAGTGATAATGATATTATGGTAATTAAATTATCTGGATTTGACAACTACTGTTATAGTCTTTGGGATGAACCAATTAATAAGAAGTAGCCGTTTCACAAATTTTTGTCCAAGTTAGGAAGACGGCTTCAATAATCAACACAGGATCTCAAATGTTGCTTATTGTCAAGGATATATGTTGAATGTGAGGAGTATCAAACCGCTGAGGTCTGACTCATTCAATCTCGTGCCAAATAACACGCAATATGTCGCAATATGTGGGCAGTTGACATATATAGTCAACACTATTTAAGCAAGTGCCGATGACTTAATGATAATGACGCTGATAATAAACTATTAATTATAGAAGGAGAAATAAAGGGCAGATTGTAGTTTTGAAGGTGATACCTTGCCTTTTTCTTTTTCTTATTAGGGTAAATCTAAACCAAATCGAACTCTCTTTAAGTAGAGAGTCATGCCTCCAATCGATTCATTATGATAGGTCTGCTATTACTATATCCCAGTAAATCTTGGTTCTCATTTTAAAAGAAAATTTGACAATTTTTTATTATTTTAAATGTTTGATTTATAACAAATTATTAATTAAGAAATTAGATCATGCTTGACATAAGTCAAATCCTTAATCACTTTGCAAGCCATCATTGACAGAATTTAGGTCCTTAATCACGTTGCAAATTGGGTTAAAATCTATTTGTAGAACTACTCAACTACAACTTTTTTTTAAACGGAGAGAATGGCGGCCATTATTTTTGTGATACAAGTAAAGCCAACTATCAAACTACCCAATCAGAACTAGAGCTGTATATAACTTGTTCAGTTAATTTAACGAGTCCCAAAGACATCATAAATCGAAGTATATATTAAACAGTCAAATATGAACATAGAATGATGTTATGAAACCACAAGGTTCAGACATCAACTATGAGACACCAAGAGAAGGGTTTTCGCAAACAGACATATAACGAGTCCGTCTGTTTAGGAACGAAGTCTTGAGGATCACAACACAACAGCGTAAAGACAGTATCGTAAATTCTTTACTGTCACACCTAACTAAGAATACTTCGTCTCTTTGAATAATGGTACGGGACAATCTCTTTCTACATTTAATTAATTCGACGTTTGGAGACTTGCCTTTTTGTGCATGTATTTATCTAACGACCCCAAGCACGCAAGCCATGACGCATTGTGAGAAGTAAGTACAGATGGTGGTCAACTATAATTGGGATTGGTCTAATCGTTCCTGTAAGAATGATTCCAATAACAACCATGACATGTGCGCTTCTTCTGGTGAAAAGAAAAGCTGGTGAGAGCAGAATCTTTGTCGTGGGATAACAAAGTTTAGGAAAATCTTGTCAGGGCTTAATGGGCAAGAGTCGATATGTATTGAAATGAATTCCATAACTATGCATTAAACTAGGTTGGTTAGTGGGCAAGGAAAGAAATAAAGAGATCGGCACCATAACAGCGTAATAAATTCTATTACACAAAAGGGACTTTGTTCAAACTACTAACTAATTTGTAGATGTGATTTGTCCACGATAGAACCTGCAATCTGTACCATCCATGTCCTGTCTGTAACTTGACATGTGCAGCCGTCCTGTTATTGACAGAAAGGGTTCCCTTCATATCGGAAGAATACGGTCTAGTATTTCACCACCTCACATGCAATGCAGTCTGTTCTTTAAGAATTTTGGGTAAAGTTTCATCGATAAAATTAAATTATACATTTATCCCTCATTTGAGGCTCGGGTGATATTAGAGAAATTTAAAAAATATTTTTTGAAGCAATCAATAAAAGTTGCCTTTTTTTAAAATAATAAAATTACAAATTTAAATCACAAAAATTCGAAAAGAGATATATGATATTGTTTTGAATATAAATTAGAAGGTGAAGAAGAATTAGTCCCATAAAATAATTCAATGAGTCCTCTTACAACATAGCTTTGAAAGTTTGAAGAGGGGATGGAAAAGAGAGCCTGGCTAAGTTATGGGATCATTAGATCAATTTGAAAGCCCAACGATTAGCAACAACTTGTTTTGTAATTCGCTTTACAGGTCAACTCCTCGTAACGGACACAAAAACAAAACCGTTAAGCTTTATAACGATTATTCAGTTCAGAGGCTTTCATTTTCGCAATCAGAGGCACAATAACCTTTGATTGATCACCTCATGTACTCTGAATTCGAGGAGGGAGGTTCTCTTAAGTGGTTTGATTAGTGAGGGAACATAACCATTACATGATTGAAGACAGCCTTCGCTTCGCGTTGGTTGGTTCATAGCAGTCACCAGTACTTGATGTGATTTTGCAATTTGCTTCATGGAGACATGAGTAAATATATATCACTAAAAATGCGTTTCCTACGCACGTTCCTTTTCGAGTAGGTCTTATCTAAGTTCATCAAATATGAAACTTTAGGCTCTGTTACCGATTCTAGTAACAGTTCGGTTTATGATATACGATCTGTTTTTCGCCAAATTGGAATCATGACTTGATATCACTTGGCAATGTCTTATTTTTATTAGTTCAACAAGAAAAGACAATTTGGGTAAGTTTTTGTGTTAGTTGAATAATGTCTCTCTGCTGATTTTCTTTATTTGTTCTGATTTACATATGAGTAGTCTTTGGTTCTTTTAAGATTTCCAGCCCCAAATTGTCAGTGGTGTTCTACCAACCGGTGATTGTTCGTAATTCGTCAAGTACAACAACTGGAAATGATTTTGTTTAATATAAAGGAGAAATACACAGCCTAAACAGTGGCCCTTGGCGTTAAAACCCCACACATATCGTCTTGGAGGGTATGAAGACATCCCGAAGGAGGACAATGCAAATAAGTAATTCCTAAACCAAAAGACTCCGCATTAATAGCTCACCAGTCAGCGCACCGATTACCCTCACGAAACACATGTCGAAGCTGAACCATCCAGGATTTAGTTAACAGAGCCTTGATTATAGCATCCCAATCCTGCAAGACCCGAACCCGATATCGATGGTGATATTCGAGCCCTTGCCTCACGAGGGTGATATGCTAGAGCAGTCAAATTCAATCAGAAACTCAGTAAGACATTTTTCGTTTCGAAAACAA
>JANIJH010000009.1:38795878-38807219 GCA_024520975.1 Erythroxylum areolatum | reverse complement strand
AGGTCTTAGCACCGAACCTCTATAAAAACAGTGTTTGATCTTCTTCCCTACACTTTTCATTTAATTTTATTTAAATTATTTTTGTGTGTATTAACTTCTGATTTTATTGTAGAAAATTTCAAAAAGTTTAAGATCTATTCAACCCCCCCTTCTAAATCACTTACAGATTTGGCATACTGTAAGAGCACACAGTCTCAACAATATAAAAACGAATGTGAGACTCATACATATCGCATCCGCATATAATTTGAATTCATTGAATGATTTGCAAAGTTGTGTGAATGATGTTATATGATTTAGCTGTTTAACTGAGCAATGTTTTATTTGTGATAGTATTTGATACCTGTTAAGTGGATCTAAACTGTATGATTACATGCTATGATTGATTTTGTTTTATGACAAGAGTGAACCGTTGAGGATGGTTACTCTGTTGAGTTCGCAAAACTCATCAAAATTACAACATTATTTTTCAGGTTCGAGAGTAAGATGACCTAGCTTCTAAGACTCCTTGGAAGCATATTTTGTGCAACTGTTACAGTCAGATTTGGCTCAAAGGTCAGTCAGCTAGGATTGAGGATATAGTTGTTTCTTTCAAGTTTATAGTATTCAATGTGTACTGAGTTGTTTATGTTCATAGGACAATGTTGTATAATCATAGATGATATTGTATTATCTGAGACAATGTTAATTATGGTTTTGACATAATATGATAACATTTTGGATTTGAGAAATTATGTGATTGATGGTTTTGTTTGTGATTCCATGTTATGTACAATGAAGGTGAGATAATTAATGTGTCATTTCTATCTGGCATTTACTCCTGCATCCGATGGACGTACGTGCATATGTCAAATGGGAATGGGGCGTTACATGTGAGCTGGGTGTCTAAACTACAGACAATTGTAGTATTATCTATAGCATAAGCTGAGTATATAATAGCTACCCAAGCTTGCATAAAAAGGTTTTAGAGGAGCTTGCGCACCAACAAGAGAAAATCCATTTGTATTGTGATAGTCAGAGTGCCTTGTATATTATAAAGAATCCATCTTTTCATTCCAGAACTAAACACATAAGAGTTCAATATCATTTTGTTCGTGAAGTGGTGCAAGATGGAAGTGTGGACATGCAGAAAATTCACACAAAAGAGAACCTAGCAGATGCACTAACAAAGCCAATCAACACTGATAATTTCATATGGTGTAGATCCTTGTATGGCTTGGCAGAGACATAGACAGCAGAGAAATGGCAAGATAGAAATAATGATATGGAGATTGATTGGTTCTCAATCAACTCTCCAAGTGGGAGATTGTTGGCTTAAATCCCATATTGGTAAAGAGAGAACATAATAGCCTCCATTAAGGCTATATAAGGAGGAATATGTTTAAGGTTTTACATATCCCAAATTCTCTTTCTTATAACCTTGTGTATTAATTCTTGGTGTGGACTGTGAGATCTTCCTCTTGTAATCTTTGTTTATATAGTGGAAAGTTTTATGTTCTTGCCCATGGTTTGTCCTTATATTCGATAAAGGGCTTTCCACGTTAAATCCCATGTGTTCTTTTTTTTTTTATCTCAATTTCTTTTATTGATGTGTTTGCTCTATCCGGGTGGAGTCCATCTCCCATCACCTTATTCCAGGGAACCAAATCTTGTTAATAGTTTCTTAAACGATTTTTTTAATGGAAACAAAGCGTATATTTACTGCTACATCATGTTATATTACTGTGACATTTGTTCATTTAAAAATAATGAAAAATGGGAAGTAGTAACCCACACAATTAGTTAGTCAAGTTAAGCTTCATGTTAAATAAAAGAATCAAAATTCGGTTGAGTTTGTGAAAAAGCTATGAAAGATTTATGCTATTTTTCATTATTTTTGTGAAAAGCTCGTAAGCCTAAAGCCTTAGTAAATAAGTTAAACACACTCAAAAAAATATTTATAGTGATTATAATACAACTAATAATCCTATTTGCAATAAAGATTAAATTTTTGAGATACATATATTATTGCGATATGGTGTATATATTTTGTATATTTACTTATCTTCTTATTTTGGTCTTTACCTTCTTTAGGACGCTTAAGACTTGTATATATTTTGTATCTTGGTTGTACATTATTTTCCAAAAATATTCAGTAATCTAGTTATTCCTTCTCTTTGCTCTTTTCATGATACCATAAAAGGCTTAAAAAATAGCCTCTCTATCTACCGCTAATCTCAAATGTAACCATCATATCGGTGTCAATCCTTCAGTCAAAAATCTTATTGCTTATTCATCTCTGTAGAAGTCATATCCCCTCCCTTATTCAATGGAGGAAAAGAAGGTGGTCGACATGTATTCGCCATTTTTCTTGTCTCCTTCCGATAACCCAGGAGTGATGATCATGACGTGTGTGTTGAACGGAGATAATTTTGATTTGTGGGAAAAAGCTATTATGATTACTTTGAGAGCAAAGGACAAGTTAGGGTTTATTAATGGAACCTTGAATAAACCAACAACTGATTTAGCTAAAGCGAGCAATTGGGAGGCATACAACTCAATGTTGATTTCATGGATTTATGGATTTTCAATTCGATTGACAATTCCATTCATCCCAACATTGCATATGAAGAGATCGCTAAAGCAATTTGGGACGATCTACAAGACCATTTTTTAGTTGGCAATGCTCCACAAATTCATGAATTGAAAAGAGAAATTGCCTCACTTAGACAACAAGGCATAAAGTTCATGGCTTATTATACCAATATGAAAAGAATGTGGGATGAACTGGGCAGCTATACAAAGGTTCCGAACTACATGTACGGAGCAGCGCACAAATTTATCCGTAAACACAAGGAAGAAAACTTACACCAGTTTCTAATGGGGTTAGATATCGTTGTGTTTGGTACTTTCTATTCTCAAATTCTAAACATGGATCCTCTTCCTGCAATTATTAAAGCTTATGCATTAATCACTCGGGAGGAGCAACATAGGACCATTGTTTGAATCCAAGAAGAGTAGGTTAAGGTTGTTGCTCTAGCGATTCAGGCTGCGGCCAAGCCCAAATTTGAACAATGGTATGGGTCGTGGAAACAAAAGGAAAACGTTGACAAGAAGTGTAGTCATTGGGACAAGGGTGGCCACGAAGTCTTAGAGTGCTTTGAGGTTGTCGGCTACCCTTCCTAATGAAGACTGCGAGGTTAAGGACAGGATAAGCAGGGCCACGCTAGCACTAATATCAGATGTAACCAAGGTCAGGCCTCATCCTTTCAAACTATGAGTGGGCAAAGCCAAAGACAACAATGGGATCCCAGGTTTGTCAAATGATCAGTTTCAAAGGCTATTAACACTACTGGAGTGAGATAATTCCGACAAGCTTTCCGATAAGGTCTTTAGTGAATTTACATGGATTTTAGATAGTGGAGCATCTAACCATATGATAGGAAACTTGGGACTCATATACAATGTTGGAGAGGCAACACTTGTACCGATGATCTTGCCTAATGGGACAAAGACCAACTCGACGATGAAGGGTCATGTCAAGTTGAACGATGACATAATTTTGACTGATGTGTTATATGTTCCTACTCTGACTTACAACTTGATTTCCATATGCCAATTAATTTTTGAGTTAAATTGTCAAATTTTGTTCACTAATGAGTTTTGTGTAATAAAGGACCAAACCTTAAGGATGCCAATTAGAATGGGTGAGCTTCAAAGTGGGGTCTATTACTTGAAGTCCAAAAGGTTTCATTCAGTCTTCAAGATGGACAGAGTGGACTCATTCACGACTTGGCATCGACGTCTTATACATTAAGCAAGTCAGCACCTATCTTATATTCCTAAAGTTGGTAGATTAGGTTCTAAGGAAAATAATGTTTGTGAAGTATGCTTTAGAGCTAAACAAACATGTTCTACCTTTCTGTTGAGTAATAAAAGTGTCGAAAGTTGTTTTAATCTAATTCATTGTGATTTATGGGGCCTTTATCGTAAGGCGTCGAGTTGTGGTGCTCATTATTTTCTTACTATTATTAATGATCATAGCTGTTCAATTTGGGTTTATTTGATCAAAGAAAAAAGTGAAGTAAGTTGATATATAGCACTATACTCCTACATGACCCGAACCCAACATCGATGGTGATATCCAAGTCCGTGCCCCGCGAGGGTGACGTACTAAAACACTTAACATATTCATAAATCAATATAAATTTTTTTCTTTTCTAAAAATACCACAAACATTTTATGTAGAAATCGATACTCAAATTGGGCCCATTTCATTCATAAACATTTTTAATCCACACAGTAAAGTCAATAAATTTTCAATGCCATTTGGGCCCATTACAAAAATAGAAGACTTGTAATCATAATTTCATTACACTTCAAAATCATTTACTAACATTTTCAATTTGGAAAGTTGATACAATCATTACTGAAAACACAATCTGATATAAATATAAGAAATAAGAATGCAGACGCGAATTGATCCCAACCTTTATCCTTCAGTTATGCTGTAGGTATACTCCCGTTGGCCTAACGGGATATTCTTCTGATCTGAAAAATAATTGTAAATTTTGGGTGAGTTTTGCAAACTCAATGAGTGACCATCATCGATGGCTCACCCAGTCACATAACACACTAAATCACATTCACATCAGTTCACATTTCACATTCAATGAATATCAATCTTATAATGCTATATGTATGAGACTCACATTCATTCTTATTGTTGTGACCGAGTGCCCATCTCACACTTATACAAATACTGGCCCATAGGGCTCAGTTAAAACAGAATTATAGAGCATAGCTCTATGTACAGAACACATATCACAGAGCATAGCTCTACGTGCACAATCGGAAATCACAAAGCAAGGCTCTACGTGGAAGTGCTTCTTACTAGCAACTCAAGTCACAACGCCTTTATCTAAACATGCACTTTATGAAATGTATCAATCACATTTGCACATACCAGAAGGAACAAACCCAGAAGAAGATACGTCAACAAACACAGAAGAAGATGCGTCAGCAAAACACAGAAGATAGCAAAACACAGACGATAGCAAAACATAGACGATAGTAAAATACAGACGATAGCAAAACACAGACGATACAAAAGGTAGACGATACAAAAGACAGAAGATACAAAAAGGCAGACGATACAAAAAGGCAGACGATACAAAACGCATAAGAAATGAACAAAACACAGAAGAAGTTCATGAACAGAAACACAGAAGAAGTTCATGAATAGTAACACAGAAGAAGTTCATGAACAGAAACACAGAAGAAGTTCATGAACAATAACACAGAAGAAGTTCATGAACAGAAACACATAAGAAGTTCATGAACAGTAACACAAAAGAAGTTTATGAACAGAAACACAGAAGAAGTTTATGAACAGTAACACAAAAGAAGTTCATGAACAAAAGCATAAAAGAAGTTCATGAACATAGACGATACAAAACACAGAAGAAATGAACAAAACACAGAAGAAGTTCATGAAGAGAAACACAGAAGAAGTTCATGAACATAGATGATACAAAACTCAGAAAAAAGATGACGTCATCACAGAGGAAGCAAATTACAGAAGAAACATCTTCGCTTACAAGGACCTTGACTTTCAGCTCAGACGTCCAAAATTTCTACAACTTCTGAGAAGAAAATTTCTCTAATCTAGCCTAGATTAATCCAGATTTTCCCTCGAATACAGGACATGAATTTTCTACATTTATTCATTGTACTACACCCAATTCTCAACTTTATGACAAACTTTGAGATTCTTAAAGACCGAATTTAAATTCGATGTCTTCATAAGAAATGTAGCCATAGGTTTCTAGTTTAATCCCAATCCAGAATCATCATGTCTGGATTACTAAAGAACAAGTTATGGCTAACAAATTCAAGCACACTCAGTGAACATTTCCAAATCACTCTTTCAACTCCCTCTACTTCTCATTTTCAATAAAATCACATTAAAAAACAATCATACCCGGAAGTTGTCAATGCATGCATGTACAATTATTTTTATGTGCAGGAACATTGACTATTCAATATGTATGCACATGCCATCTTATGCATAAGCATGGAACGTGTTTCCTACTTCCTCAGCACTTTCTCTCATCTATAAAATTTGCCTTTACTAGGGTAACAGGATGTTACATGATATCTCATGGAATTTAGTAAACTTGGTAAAACTTAATTAGGAAGAATGGTTAAGCATGTACTGAGTGACAATGGATTAAAATTCAATTCTAGCCTCATACATGATTTTTACAAAAAAAGCAAGGTATCATACATGATACAAGTTACATTGAAACGCCACAACAAAACAGGAGAGTGGAACGTAAACATAGGAACATCCTTAAGATAGCGCAGGAGTTGCGTGTTTAAACAAATTTACTAATTCACCTTTGGATGAGTGTATCCTGACTGTCATGTATCTCATTAATCGCACACCTATTGTTAAATTAAGGAGGAGGTCACCATATGAGATTTTGTTTGGTTTGAAACAATCCTATGACCATATTCAAGTATTTGGATATTTATATTATGCACATCATTCTCCGAAACAGAAAGACAAGAGTAGGCAGTGTGTTTTTATTGGGTATTTGCATGATAAGAAGGCTTGGAAACTTTATGATCTTGATAGCAATGTTTTACTCTCGTGATGTCTCTTTTCACGAGGATATGTTTCCGTTTGCTACAATACAAAATCCAATAGAGGAGTATCTTTGGGATTCCTGCCATGCTTCCAAAGGAGATATTGGCATATCAGGCGTGAGGGGAGAGGTTAAGAAGAAGACCAAGCCTAGTAGTCCAAAGTTAAGTAGGAGTGCCCTTCCAGCTTTAGATGATAATGAGAACCGATCTGTTAAAGGTGAAGAGGCAATCATTGAAATAGAATCTAGATCGCGATGGGTAACACGACAGCCCATAAGGCTCGATGATTATGTGGTTTACTCAAATATTACAGGGATTATTGCATCTTTTTTAACCACTGTTGAGAATCAACCGAGTACCAGATCCCCCTCCACGAAGCCCCCATTACATGAAAACTCCTTAGATATTCCTTATCACCTAGCTCATTATGTGACATATGATAATTTTTCTCAGGGTCATAAGGCTTTCTTGGCAGCGATTAGCTTAAACAGTGAGCCTACGAATTAGGCAAAGGTGATGAAAAGTGTAGAATGGGGGTTGTTATAGCCCATGAGATTGTAGCTTTTGAGGCAAACCAAACATGGACATTGGAGACTTTACCACTAGGAAAGTGACCCATAAATTGTAAATGGGTCTACAAAATTAAGTACAAGTCTGATGGCACGATTAAGTGGTACAAGGTACTTTTAGTGGCAAAAGGCTTTACACAGATCGAAGGCTTAGATTTCCATGAGAATTTCGTGCTAGTGGCCAAGTTTATGTATGTTCATGTTTTCTTGTCTGTTGTATTTATGAGAGGATGGCAATTGTACCAATTGGATGTCATAATGTATTTTTGCATGGGGACTTGGACAAGGAGTTCTACATGAGTTTATCGCTCGGATTCAAGGTTGGTCATGATGACAAGTTTTTTTGATTGCGCAAATCTATTTACGAGTTACGTTAAACATCTCAAAACTGGTTCACGAAGTTAAGTGATGTATTTTGGATGTATAGCTTTGTTCAATCCTATATGAACTCCTCGCTATTCACCTTCTGCAAAGGTAATGTGTTCTTGGTCCTTCTCCTTTATGTGGCTGATATCATCCTAATGGGCAATGATGGAATTGCTTGTTCAGATTTCAAGTCATATTTGTATAATTGTTTCAACATCAAAGATTTGGGGGCCCTAAAATAATTTCTAGGTATCGAAGTGGCCCGATCATCTAAGGGGGTCTTTTGCAAATATGCCTTAGATATTTTATCCGAGACAGGACTACTTGGGTGTCAACCAACAGACACCTCGATGGAAGAGGACATCACTTAGGCTTAGCAGATAGTGATTTAGTGGAAAATGATGCATCTTATCGAAGGTTTGTGGGTCAAATCATTTATCTCACCATCACATGGCCTAACATCTCTTATGTTGTCCATGTATTGTCTCAATTTGCCTAGGCCCCATAAAAAGGGCATTTTGAGGTAGCTATGTAGGTTGTTTGTTTTCTTAAATAGAGTCTCGGGTAAAGGATTTTACTTCATGTTGACAATGATTTGCAACTTCGCGCTTTTTGTAACTTTAATTGGGTGAGCTACCTCATTACTTGACGTTTTGTGACAGGTTATTTTGTTATGTTAATCGCCCATTTCGTGGAGGACTAAGAAACAGAGCATAATATCTTGCTCCTTCAGGAAGCCGAGTATTGGGCCATGGTTGTGGCTACAAACCAATTGCTTTAGTTAAAATCCTTTTTGGCTTTTTTGGGCATTGTTCATTTTGAGCCCATAAATCTTTTCTATGATAGTCAATCTGCCATACACATACTGGCTAACCTAGTGTTTTGTGAGTGCACCAAACATATTGAGATTGATTTTCATTTCGTTCAGGAGCAAATATAAGCAGGCATCATTGTTATGACATATGTGTGATAATAATAACAACCAGTAGATATTTTCACTAAGGCATTTAGACGTTCACAATTCTTGTTCTTATTGGACAAGTTGGGCATCCACGACGTGCACATGCCACCTTGAAGGGGAGTATTGTGATTTGGTGTATATATTTTACATATTTGCGTATCTTCTTATTTTTAATAGTATACTTTATATAGGTCTTTACCTTTTTTAGGACTCTTAAGACTTATATATATTGTATCTTGGTTGTACATTATTTTCCAACGATATTCAGTAATCTAGTTAAGCATTCTCTCTGTTCTTTTCATATATCAAACATTATCAATCCTTTTCAAGCTCATGATGGTTTGCAATCGTGAGCTTGTGATGAAGATGTTGGAATGTTGAAGCAGATAAAAAGCTTGGTCATAATATTAGCAATTTGAAGAGTAGATAAAGTGAGTCTGATGAAGAGTGCTTTATTAGCTGCCAACTCACAAAAAAAAAGGTATATCAATTTCAATGTCCTTAGTATAAGCATGAGTGATCAAATCAAAAACAAGGAATGTAGCACCAAGATTATCACACCAGAGGGTGGGTGTAATATAAGATAAACTAATTTCTCCCAGAAGAGAAGTGATCCAACAGAGTTCCGTTGCAGCAGAAGCAATGCTCCAATATTCAGCTTCAGTACCAAATCTAACTCCAACATATCAAATTAGGCCCAAAATAAATTCAATATCCAAATGTACATTGACAATCGTCTAGGTAACCAACCCAATCAACATCATAGTAGGCATGTAATGTAAGTGAGGATGATTTGAGAAAATGAATTTCGTGAGATGATGTGGAACAAAGATAACAAAGAATCGGCTTAACTATAGTCCAGTGTACATCAGTGGGGCAACATAAAAATTGTGAGACTTTATTCACAACAAACTAAATGTCAGATCGAGTAAGATAGAGATACAGAAGAGCACCAACAACTCTTTAGTACTCAGAGGGATCAAAAAGTGGTGTGCCATAATTTTTAGATAGAGGGAGAGATAGAGTAATTGGAGTGTGAACAAATTTTGAATTATCAAGATCTGTATGAAGAAGAAGATCTTTGGTATATTTAGTTTGGGTAAGAAGAAGATCGGTGGATCTTGAAATGGCTTCAACACTAAGAAAATGATGTAGTCGGCATAAGTCCTTAATGGAGAAAGTACAATGAAGATTTTGGATAAATGTGGAAATGAAAGATAGGGACAAACCTGTAACTAAGATATCATCCACATAAACTAGGACAAAGGTTGTGTGAGAGGAAGTGGAGTTCATTAATAGGGAAGGAACATATTTAGAGGAAGTGAAGTGGAGGCCAATAAGTTTTTAACTAAAACAATAAAACCAATCTCTAAGAGCTTGTTTGAGATCATACATGGCTTTATAAAGATGACAGAAATGATGAGGATATTGGGAATCTTGAAAACAAGAAGGTTAGGACATGAAGACTTATTCATGAAGATGGCCATAAAGAAAGGTTTTATTAACATCAAGTTGGCGGAAAATAAACATAAAGAAAATTATGTTCAAGACAACATGCTGAACCTCACTTCCAGAGCCCAGCGTTCGAAGACAAATAACAGTCAAATCACATTGTAAATTTAAAAAAAAAATTTAACGCATACATGAAAAAATTGATAATCAAATCGGCCCGATTTATTTAAAACAATTTCAGTCACAAAGATGCAAACATTATTGAACACATCAGAGTTTCGGTGATCACTTGGGCCCATTTCAGAACACAATGCTTGTTTTCATAAGATCTTTACTTTTCAAAAACCACCCCTTTGCTTTAATACAAATACAAAAAATACACACAATACAATTTGAATGCTTATGCTTAAAATGATTCTAAATTACAAAAGTTCCTGAGCTAACTTAATTACAAAAGTCTTTAACTATCTTAGAGTTCCAATGCCTTGCAAAGATTGCTAATCTTCTCTTTCTGCACCTGAGAAGGGAAGCGTGAGGTGAGCTACATAGCTCAGTGGCTAATATATTTATAGCCATTGGCAATTGACCAAAGTCAAGCATATGTATATATATATGTCTAGCAATTCTAGCATTCATTCTTTATTCAAGCAATTTAAACATTCATCAATTTAACTCAAACTTATAACACATAACACTCAATATGCTTCATACTTGACAATTTAAAATGCAATGCACAAACTAATGGCTCGAGGGGTTCCATGGAACAAAATAAAGAAACCAAAGTTTACTCTGTGAACAAAATGAGTCCATCTTTCGGATCTTGTGGCCACAAGCGGGCAGCCGGGAGAAAGCTTTACATCGAGGTGCATGTGACTACGAAACGATTCCTCTCTCGCCCAAACAAAGTACATAATCAATGCTCAAACTCATTTGATCAAAATGAAATACTTTCATACTTTTCATGCTTTTTCTTCTTTCCATTCAAAACAAAATGCCACGATACAATTCAATAGCAAAATATTGATCAAAATCACAATTTAATTTTATAAAAATATTAAGCTTCTTTCACAATATAACAAAATCAAAGTTATCATGTATTTTCAACTAATTAAATTCAAACAATTTAACACATATTCATACATAGGCAAGAATTTGCCCAATCACACAATAACTGTAAATACATTACCCACCCAGTTCGCTTTCAAAAATCCAAGTCAATAGGATTCTCTTGGTTCCCTAATACAAACCAAGTTTCATTCAATAAGAATCTAATAGAAAATCCTACAATGCAAAATCACTAAAATTGATTCTAGAATGCTTAAACCCAAGCATTTTCTAAACTCCATGGACTAAAATCCTT
>JANIJH010000009.1:38766695-38776814 GCA_024520975.1 Erythroxylum areolatum | reverse complement strand
ATTTATTATTAAGATTTTTGAAAGCATGGTTGACATTATACAGTACAACTGTATAATATACCAATATGGACTATTTTACCATTTTTAAAAATTTTAGGGACTATTTTATAAATTTAAAAAATTTCCTGAAACAGTACTCGGTATCAACCGATACCGGTACAGTTCCGTTTCAGAGCTCAATCCGGTACCGAGCCCGATACGGTATTCATAACATTGATTTGAGTGATATATTTTATTAAAATTTCAAAAAAAAAATTATGCATATTTTGATATGTTTAAAATGTAATGGGAAGAAAATACTAAAACATTAGCAATGTAAAATATGCATAATTATATATGAAGATCAAGTTGCTTACAGCAAACACGATAAAAAAGAGGTTCAGGCTTTTGTGCCCTTTTTGTTTAGTATATGGAGCAATTTATATTGAATTTTCATTTAGTTCATGGCTTTTACTTTTTACTTTATACTCCGTGGAACGGAATCCTTATCCAGAATTGTCTCTGTCACAAGGTTTGGCATTGTTTGTTTGCAACAGCGTACGGCGGCTAAATATGCTTTCTGAGGTCCCTGTTTTACGAGGTTTTAATTCAATCTACTAACCATTCATTGACCTTTTCTATTCCAGGGTGTATAAGTGCGTCCCATTGCTTCTAATTAATAACACAATAAGTGAAGAACCCGGTTTTAGTGGCCTAAAACCATCCACAACCAATACCATCATCTTCCAACTTCCACCTTCCTGCCTTCTAACCAGAAAAATATAGATTATATTCGCGGAGTTTGTGTTTGGGATTCAGGAACAACTGTACGCTTATTTAAGATTGATTTTTTCTTGTCTTCATGCGTAGACACGTCGCTCGTTAGTTGGTCCACCCCATCCAATTTGCTTTGTCAAAACCTCATATTGCTTTCCAAAGGGGGTAACGATATTTTTAAGGACCCTTCAATATTTAATATTTTTCTAAAGGTGGTTCCGATTTGATTTTTTTTTTAATTTTTCTTAAAGCTTTGTGTTAAAATTGCAAATTATTTTATGCCAACGTACATCACCAATCACTTCAATTGAGCATGTTGTTTGATTAGAATTACAAATTTGTGAGAAAATTAACAAGAATATTACATATTTTAAATTTTATATTTACTATAAACTTAAAATTTATAATTGCAATATTTTTATTATAAAAAGAGAAGATAATTTTTTATTTAATTCATTTACGATAACTTCTCTATAATTTAATATTGAAAATTTTATCATTTTTATTAAATAAATATGCATATATTTATGTTAATTTTTCATTAAATTTTTATGAAACTAACACGTGAGTATATTTTTAACTATATCACTGATCAATTTCTTTAAATATTTTAATAAAAAATTTAGCTTATGTAACAAAGTATGAGAATTCTTTTAAAATATTAATCATGTTTATTTTAGCATTAGGTTGTCATGATATTACAGGTATTCGCAATGATCATAAGAGTGCACATTAAAGGAACACCCCTCTTTTGTCGATTATTAACCTATCTATCCGTTATTAATTAACCTAACCTTTGGATTAAGAAAGAGGAGACCAGATCATATGTTCTTGTTATTACGTGCCTATCATATTCTATAAGCATCCATCCATTCAATAGAAACAGGTAATTTGTGCTTAAAAAAAAGGAAAAGAACAATGTCACCCACAAAACTCATCTATTAATTACAACAAAGTTTGTGGAAGAGGTTTGTAGAAAGAGGGTTGGAACTGGAAAAACGGTATTGACGATTTGGTCCCAAGAAAAAGATCATCAAGTTCTTCCTGCGTAACAGTTTTGGAAGCTAATTCCTCTTCAAAACTCCACCACTGAAAAAGGAAAAGTTTGAAGGATTACCCTTGTGTAAGATTTGGATATTCGTGGTGAAGTCAAAATGTATGTCCATGTCCCTTGTACCTGAACAGCCCAGTAGATGGTTTGAGTCGTTGTAATCCTTTAGCCCATGGAGTCAAACAGCTGATGACAAGAATTTGAGGCTTTGGTGCCGCAATTTTCTTCTCAATTCCTTGAGATTTTAGAACTTATTTCTAATTAATTATCATCAAATTCATGCTTAAGACTCCTAAGTTGTTCCAGACTCTGGTACTGGAGTTTGTACAATTGCTCAACTGTTGGCCTACGTTAAGACTTTGCGTTAGATATTTTTTTCTCTTTTGTACAGTGATTATGGGTTTTTCCGTTTCAAAAAAAATGTAAGAGCCTATTACTAACCCACACGTGAATTCGTTGAATATATTACTTAAAGCAAAAAAGTAAAGGGTTTATTCTTTATGTCTATTATTTTGAATTATTAAAAAGTAATTATGTATTATCAACATTTTAAAAATAACCTTTTGTTAAGTTTTTATCCAAACAATTAACAAGTATTGTTACATAATTATTAATTATGCAGTTAATGATGTTTATATAAACACAGTTACATGTAAAATAATAATTACGTAATGATCGGTATTAAATAATATGACAAACATTTAATAGAAGGCCTAAAACTTTTAATACTGTAAGATTCTTTTTGAATAATTTAAAATAATAAAGAGAATTTTTAAATAGGTGGTCACTTTGTGTCTTTTACTTATTATTTTATTATTTGTTTTTTTTTAAATTATGTAATAGTGTTTCACAAGGTAGTTCAAGTTCCGATTCATCATTTAATGAAACGAGTGGTTTCTTTTATTGTTGGATGACATTTTTCTGCCCCCTTGCAAAGGAATTTAACCATAAATGACGTAAACCATCGACTAAAACGAGAGTTGAGTCACTTTCGATTTTTATGAACCATAACCATGGTTTTCAGGATTTTGAATTGCAGGTCAGTCACATAATTATTGCGAGACAACTATAATTGCGGAATGCAATTATCTAAAACTCACGTGGGAGACGAAGTACGCCTTTTAAAGTTATAAATATCTCTTTTTTATAGATGCATTTTTCGAACACGGAAAAAACAAAACCACAAGAGTCTCGACCTGATAGATAATTCAAAGTTAACAATATATGTATAACTCAAAATTAACAATATTTATAAACAGGTAATCTGGGTTGTTATAAATGGTATCAAAGTAGGTTCTCAACCTGTTATGTCAGCAAGGACACTAGGCCTTAAGGGGAGTGGGTTATGAAATCTCACGTCGGATAGAGAGGAGAATAAAATACACTTTATAAGAGTATAGATACCTTTTCTTTATAAATGTATTTTTTTGAGTACAGGAGAGTAAAACCGTAAGGGCATTGACTCGAAGAGCAACTCAAAGCAGACAATATTTGTAGGCAATTCCTTAAACTCTTTTAACATTATGAGCCAACTTAATAGTTGAAGAATTTGAAATTACATCATTTTGGCAACTAGCTTATGCTATCAGATTAAATGTAGATCCCTGTGAGGAAAGGACCACAATGAACTTGAACGGCTAAATCAATAGTCACGGTAGCTTTGATGAGGCAAATTTTGGGCATCACTTTATTTGTGCAAACGGATTCTGTCAAGACTTAAATTGGCAATCAGAGAAGTAGTTCTTGAAACAGAACAATTATGGCATTCGATTTCGGCTTGTGATGTGTTGAAACGTCGACATGTCATAGCCTCATAGGTCTTGAAGAATACTTAACAGTCTGTAAAGTAACAGGAGCCTGATTAAAGCCTCCAATCCTTTAAGTTGATGCATTAAACAGGAAATCATGGCTGCAATAGGTACAATGTCCTTTGTCTATTAGATATGTACAAGTCCTTGTAAGTCTTTGCCTTCGCGTGCAGTTCACTAGTTAAATGAAGCCTTAAAGCCCGAAGTATCTGGTTTTTATTAATTACTTTTGCAGGTGGTAATGCATGTGAATTTGTTCACTTTTTAACGTCAGATTTAGCAAGTATCAATGCATGAAATTTCTGTTGGAAAACTTAAATCATGAAGTGTAGATTTCCCTCGTTAGACCTTAGAGATTCTAGTAATCGGATCTACCTACTCCAGATTCACGAGATACTGCATCGGATAATGATGAAGTTAACGTTCTTACACAGAAAAAGACACGGTCTGGTGTCCTGTAGATGGCAACCGGTGCCGGAAAAGGCCATCATCACTCCACCCGTTTCTGTTGAAACGTTAGGTACTGATAAATTAATTCATGTTTGATGAGTTGAAAGTGCTACAACAGTAGCAATCCCAAGGTAACACAAATTGTGGTAATTGTGATGGAGAGAGCGTATTGAAATAGCTACCAACATAATTTTCAACCGCTCCAACTAACAGCATTTAACACACCCCACGATTAAGCTCTCCACCTTTGCTCCATAAATTGTCATTATGCTCGCCATCACTGCATGGTTCCACTCTCCTAGTCCTTTTGTAAGCACCCCCCACTACTATCTTTGTCTATACGCGTCATTCACATAGTGCAGAAGCAGCTACTTGTCATCCTTGCTTTACCATTCTTTTTAAATTTATTGTGGGTTTGCTAATGACGGGTTTAATGCATTTGCTAGTTTTGTTGGAGTGAAGATCCTAGTTTTGTTTAAGACAGCAGAATCTGTGGGAGACTGGGAATTATTAAATATAATAAATTCTACTTTTCACTGTTATGATGGCGGCTTCAATGGAGTTATGCATGTCTGATTAGATAGCTACGAGCTAAAGGGTTTAGTAGTTCTCTCTGTCCCAAATTTAACAGTTCGGTGGGTTTTTATGCACTGGTAGTTAGTTTTCTTGTGTCTTGCTTTCTTTTTCAGTTACCAGTATAGAGTTAGTTAGCTTAATTCGCTGTCCTAACCTGGGTCGATGTCAGCATCACTCCTCCATTATCTGTTTATTCTTCTTCCTTTCCTTCTTCTTCTTCATTTTCTTTACTCTGTACTTGAGGTATTCGTTGCTTGGTAAGAACCCTGGATTCCTTTTCTCTTTCATTTTCGGTTCCAAAGAGGTGAGTAGATTGAACAAACTTCTTTCTGCTTTCGGCACGCCATTCATTACTTAATCAACCTTGATCGTAACATCTGGCTCAATGCGAAGAATAGTCGTAGATGGGCTCATTGAATGCTTTATCTAAAATGCTAGTTTAAGCTTGTTGACTTGTATTCCTGTGCAAATTTTATGCATCTCTCTCTTTTCTGAACTGTTCAAGATTCGTACTTCATTATCTAACTATAAAGTACTTGCTCCTTCTCCCCGCAGTCTGGTAAAATCTGCATGTTTTGACTTTTAATTTTGCATTTGATTCCGACTATGATGGAATTAGTACAACCACCGTTGAATATTTTTGGACTTTCATTTCTTAATGTCTGGGCTATAATGTATCCAACCACTTGATCGTAATCAAGAAGACTGACTTTTATTTAGATGAAACAGACCACCAACTTTGGACGCGTTAATGAAGATGAAGAAGACTTTTAATCTCCCACTGACTTTTCTTATATCTTAGTCTCTTTACCTTCGAAGTGCAGGTTCCGGTTAGAGAAAATGAAGACTTTCGCTGTTCAGGTCGAGGGGGGTAAAGAAGGAGGAGACGGAAAACTTTCTCTTGGTCCTATCTACCGAAATTTACTCTCCAAAGATGACTTCCCTCCCCTTGATCCTGACATCTCCACTACTTGGGATCTTTTCAGGTGATTGAACATATTTCTTCCCATTAACCTTATCATAACTCGAATTTAACTTGCAAAATGAGCACATTATGTGTATGGAAAGAAAAACTCAAATTCGGTCTAGTCTCGGCAGCTTTTTAGTAGATACGTTAGTACAATGTGGTAACCATTGACATAAAGGATAAGGTTGTACATCCATAGATTGTCACTCTTCGCAAAGAATCATTATCTGTCTGAGGGTAGATTCGAATGTAGTCAATCTATCTTTTGATGCGCAGTGTTTCCGTGAAGAATTGTCCAGGAAACAACATGCTTGGATGGCGAAAATTTATTGACGGAAAGGTAAACATAGTATTGAATTCAAGTAGCGTTCAAAACTAGACATGATCAGCTTCCAATTCCATTCTAATGTTGACGGTTCTGTAGTATGGGCCTTATGTCTGGAAAACTTACAAGGAAGTGTATGAAGAAGTTTTGCAAATAGGTTGTGCATTACGAGCTTCTGGCTCTGAGCCTGTAAGTATATATATGTGAATCTCTCAGGTTTATTGGTGAAATACAGGCTTGACAAGATTATTCTGTTTCTTTAGTAATATTGTTCTGCATCTTCTATTTTTCGGTTTCTTCCCCTCTCTTGATCATAGGGCTGTCGGGTTGGGATATATGGATCAAACTGCCCGCAATGGATTGTTGCAATGGAGGTCTGTTTTTTAAAATATCCTGAAATAGTTATTTGTCTTTTTTGTTATTTCCAATCACTAACCACTTGTCTGAACATATTCGGTAGGCTTGCAGTGCCCACAGTTTGGTTTGTGTACCTCTCTATGATACTCTTGGTAAACTTTTATTCCAATCCAATATTTACTAGCTTTTTTATATTTTTATCACCTTTTTGTTGATTTTCCTATCAATGAGCTCCTTATGTTGAGTGTAGGTCCTGGTGCTGTTAATTTCATTGTCAACCATGCAGAAATCGACTATGTCTTTGTCCAAGATAAAAAGGCCAAAGAAGTGAGTTTGATAATATTAAAATCATCTTTCCAGTTGAATCCCATCGATTCTTCGAAGGCCTTTTGCAGATAGAAGCATTATACTTCACTAATTCTTCATTTAACTATGCCCCGCGCAGATACTAAATCCAGAATGCACATCTGCTCAACGGATTAAAAGTGAGAATTTTTAGATAAATCTGAATTTTCTGAAATACCTTAAACGACTTCCTACTTCTAAATCAGGCTATGGTTGCAGCAATGGTTAGCTTCACCTCCTTGACAGAGGAAGAGAAAGATAAGGCAGCAGAAATGGGGATAAAACCATATTCATGGGAAGAGTTTCTGCAGAAGGTCAGATTTTCAGCTTTTGTTGTTTTTTCATCTTCCTGATGTTATCACTTTTTGTAAAATAAAGTTTGAGATACTTGTGGGAATTGCAATTTTTTACATTAGTAGAACTACTGAAACTTGCTATTCCTGTAAAATTGGAGAAACGAGTTGTTCTTCATGCACTGCACTAGGATGAATCTTTAAAATACTGTCTTCAGGGGAAAGAAAATCCATACGAGATAGTACCACCTCAGCCATTTGACATATGCACAATTATGTATACGAGTGGTACGAGTGGAGATCCCAAAGGTGTTGTTTTGACACATGAAACTGTTGCTACTTTCATAAGAGGCATTGACCTGTTTATGGAACAATTTGAAGACAAGGTATTAATAAACTTGTTGCTATTAATGATTGTTCCTCACTGGGTTAAGATCTTATTGTTCATGGCCAAGATAACTCATACTATTCTCTTAAAATACTGTTTCTGTTTATTTCTGATAATTGACATTGAACAGATGACGTCCAATGATGTTTACCTATCATTCCTGCCCCTTGCTCACGTTCTTGATCGAGCAATTGAGGAATACTTTTTCCGAAACGGTGCTTCTGTTGGCTACTATCATGGGGTATGCTGTTGATGCTCTATAATATAAGTAATGAAACAGTTTATGCTAACAGGAGATGGGAAGCAGAATTTAGGGGAGAAAACAATGCTTTAGACATTTATTGTAATGAGGTCAGAATCACAGAAATGTTTCTGATTAAGTTTATCTGAAGGCTGTTGAAAGAGAATTGTATGGATAATAACCCCCACAAGTGCATTTCTTAGATTCAGATGCTTGTGTTGAACTATAAATTTCACCAAAAGCTGTTCTGTTTTTATATGGATTAGCTATTTATTCTATTTTTGCAGGATTTGAACGCATTAAGAGATGATTTGATGGAGTTGAAGCCAACATTTTTAGCTGGTGTACCTCGAGTCTTTGAGAAAATACATGAAGGCATGGAAATTTTGCCGAGTCCTCTGTCATTATTACTGACGAACTTATTCTTCTTTTTCTTGGACAAACTCTCAAGGGGTTTATTCCCGTTTCAGCCATAAACAAGGCACTGCAGGAGCTCAATCCAGTTCGGAAGCGCATTTTTGATGCTCTCTATAAATAGTACGCTGTGCTTCTGTACTGAATATGTTCCTCAAACGTTGAGATTTCTTCCCCAAGCTTATACAATTGCACCATTTTTATAATTAAAAAGTGGATGTGCTTCTATGTTTTTGTGCAGCAAACTTGCATGGATGAACAGGGGATACAAACAGAAATACGCATCACCATTGGCAGATTTGCTAGCCTTCAGGAAGGTTATATCCCATGTCCCACTTCGTGTTTATAAACAAGCATAATCTGACTGATCTGATTTTACAATAGTACTTGTAGAACTTGCACTTCTCTACCTTTCTGATTTGATTTTGTTATAGATACTTTTTCCTGATGTCCTTTTGTGATTTTATTAGGTCAAAGCCAGGTTAGGAGGGCGACTTCGGCTGATTGTATCTGGAGGTGCACCCTTGAGCTCTGAAGTGGAAGAATTCTTGCGTGTTACTTGCTGTGCCTTTGTAGTCCAGGGCTATGGTAAAGTACTATGTTGATTAGTGAAGTATAGGTTCTGCGAAAAAGTAATATGATTTAAATTCTAGGCATTGTTACTTAAAACTCTTGATGGATTGAACCATTCAAGTGGTGGTTTACGCAGGGTTGACAGAAACCTGTGGACCAGCTACACTTGGATTTCCAGATGAAATGTGCATGATGGGTGCTGTTGGGTCTCCAGCTGTATACAATGAGGTACGCCTCGAAGAGGTTCCAGAGATGGGGTATAATCCGCTAGGAAATCCTCCTTGCGGTGAGATATGTATCAGAGGGAAGACTCTATTCTCTGGTTATTACAAAAATCCTGAACTGACACGAGAATCCGTGATCGACGGGTGGTTTCATACAGGTCAAGCAACCCGTTTCATCCTGAAAATAGCTTTTCTACAATTTCCTACATCGCTTTGTTCTTAATCATCTGTTCCATATACCACTTCAGGGGACATAGGGCAAGTTCTTCCAAACGGAGTTTTTAAAATTATTGATAGAAAGAAGAATCTTGTGAAGCTGTCCCAAGGAGAGTATGTTGCTCTTGAACATTTGGAAAACGTTTATGGTACCGCTCCGATTGTTGAAGAAGTAATTGCCCTTTCCCAGTTCTTTTGCTTTTTGGTCATTGGTTTCGTAAAAATTCCTACTAATGCTCTAATTGTAATGTTATTGTTCCTAAGATCTGGGTCTATGGAGATAGCTTCAAGTCGATGCTAGTTGCAGTAGTCGCATTGCATGAAGAGAACACAAGAAAGTGGGCAGACTTGAATGGTTACACGGGTTCTTTCTCTGAACTCTGTTCACTTGATCATCTTCGCAGATTTGTCCTCTCAGAGCTCAAGTCTGTGGCTGAAAGAAACAAGGTAGTTACTACGTTTCTGCTATTACCTTTCATTTCTGGCAACCAAAAAGCCTTTGCATATTTCTTTAAACACCATCCGATTTCAATTGCAAATTTAGATGCTTCTTGTTTGCTTTTACAATTTCACTGTAAAGCCATATTTCTTTTGGTGTCACCAGCTGAGAGGCTTTGAACATATTAAGGGAGTGATATTGGAATCTCGTCCTTTTGACATGGAAAGAGACTTGGTGACCGCAACTCTAAAGAAGAAGAGAAATAAACTGCACAAGTATTACATGGTAATGTTAATGCATACTACCTCGAAGGCATACCAGCACAACTCAGACTGATGAACTCACTGTGGCATTTAATGCTTTACAGGTGCAGATTGATGAACTTTACCAGAAGCTGGGTCCTGGGCGAGTGTGATTGATGGATTTAATGATTTTACGGAACTGATCGATACATTAATAGATATAATCATTTGGTTCCGGAAATCTGTGAATAGGATTATCTGCTTTTTCGGTACAGGATAATGTCATGAATACTTGTGCCATTATTGTAAGAATAATTCTGACATCTTTTGAATGTTGTAACTAATATTTTTAAAGACAAAAAGATAAAATAACTGCAGTTGTTAGAGCAGTGGTAGATAAAGGCTGCGCTTGGTGAACGAAGGTGATGATTGGTTAAGGGGTATAAGAATAAAT
>JANIJH010000009.1:38202857-38214843 GCA_024520975.1 Erythroxylum areolatum | reverse complement strand
ATGTTCAGTCAATAATATGCGGTAAAATTCCTATCCCGTCCCAATTTACCAATATAACCTTCCCATCAGTGACGGGATGTTACATAGCCCCCTTTTCCTAGTCGATTTGTCAAGGCAAGGAAGGAGGAGCAAGAGAAGGAAATATGGGAGACTTTTAGGAAATTTCAGGTAAATATTCCTTTACTTGATGCAATAAAATAAATCCCATATTATGTGAAATTCCTTAAGGAACTTTGCACTTGAAAATGGAAATTGAAATTTGATGAGAAAGTGCAATTGGGGGAGTATTTCTCAGCCATTTTGCAAAAGAAAAGGCTTCCACCTAGTGTCAAGACCTAGGTATGTTCACTATCCCATGTTAAATTGGTGATTTGAGAATTGAAAAAGTGATGTTAGATTTGGGTGCATCCATAAATGTCATGCCTTACAATGTTCATAAATATTTAAACATGGGACCTCTCATAGAAACTAACGTAGTGATTCAATTAGCAGATCGTTCATATGCTTATCCAAAGGGTGTGTTAGAGGACATTTTAGTTCAAGTAGGGAGATGCTTTTTCCAGCTGATTTTTATATTTTGCAGATGAGGAGTGATGATGTGTCTTCTTCAACCCCGATTTTATTTAGAAGGTCGTTCTTAAAAACCACTAAAACAAAAATTGATGCTCATGATGGGTCATTGACTATAGAATTTGATGGTGAATTAATTAAATTCAATATAGACAATGCCATGAAATTTTCGAACGATAAAAAACTTGTTGTTTCTATGGATTTTATTGACACATGGGTACAAGAAAATTCATTATTAAGTGGAAGAGATGAACTTGAAACAATTATGGGGATAGGAGATGCATCACAATGGTATGACAGTAAGGAATTGTTATTGCCCAACAACGAATTGGAGATGTTGTTTTGTCAATTGGAGAAAACCAAGCAATTGATAAAACAACTGCCATATGTAGAGCTATCTAGAAACAACACCATACTGCTGCCGTTGTTGATCCAGCCACTAACATTGGAGTTGAAGAGTTTGCCTAGCCATTTAAAATATATCTTTTTGGGTGAGCAAGAAACATTACCTATCATAATATCTAATAGACTTACTCTTTTACAGGAAAATCAATCGATTCAAGTGCTAAAGGAGCACAAGGAAGCCTTCGGTTGGATAGTGGCAGATTTAAAGGGTATTTGTCCCACCATTTGTATGCATCGAGTATTGATGGAAAAGGAAGCCAAGGAGGTGAGGCAACCCCAACGTCATTTAAATCCACCCATGATGGAAGTAGTGAAAAGCGAAATCTTGAAACTTCTTGACGTTGAAATCATTTATCCAATTTCGGATAACAACTAGGTAAGTCCAGTCTAGTTAGTTCCGAAGAAAACTGAGGTAATTGTGGTAGAAAATAATGATGGTGAGTTAATACCCACTTGTGTTCAAAATAGGTGGAGAGTTTGCATAGATTATGGGAAGCTAAATTCAATTACTAGAAAAGATCATTTTTCGCTTCCGCTTATTGATCAAATGCTTGAAAGATTTGCAGGTAAATCTCACTATTGTTGTTTAGAAGGTTATTCAGGATATCACTAGATTTTGGTTGCACCTAAAGACCAAGAGAAAACAACCTTCACATGTCCATTCGGCACCTGGGCTTACCGAAGAATGCCATTTAGGTTATGTAACGCACCAACAACATTTCAAAGGTGCATGGTAAGTATTTTCTCTAACCTTGTGGAGAATTGTATGGAAGTTTTTATCGATGATTTCACGATTTATTGAGAGTCTTTTGAAACATGCATTATCAACTTTAAAAAGTGCTTAAACGTTTCATTGAGACTAATGTGGTTTTAAATTATGGAAAGTGTCATTTCATTGTTGATCAAGGCATAATTTTGGGTCATACAGTATCTTCTAAGGGAATTGAAGTTGATAAGGCTAAGATAGATGTTATTCGATCTTTATCTTACCCTGTGACTATACGGGAAGTTCACTCTTTTTGTGGTCACACAGGATTCTATCGGCGATTTATCAAAGATTTTTCAAAGATTGCGCAATCCATGTATAGATTACTCCAAAAAGACGTGAAGTTTGATTTTGATGAGCCATGCAAGATTGCATTTGATGAACTCAAGGAACAACTTACTATAACTCTAATTATTCAACCATCGAAATGGGACATTCCATTCGAGCTAATGTGTGATGCTTTTGATTATATAGTTGGAGTAGTGCTGGGTCAAAAAGTGGACAAGGTATCTCATGTCATTTATTATGCTTCTTTGACACTTAACGATACTTAGAAGAATTATTCCATGACAGAGAAAGAGTTTTTGGTTGTAGTTTTTGGGTTGGATAAGTTTCGGTCCTATTTATTGGGCACTAAGGTGATCATTTATTCAGACCATGCAGCTTTAAAATATTTGGTGACTAAGAAAGAAGCAAAGCTAAGATTGATTTGATGGATTTTACTCCTCCAGGAATTCAATTTGGAAATATGCGACAAGAAAGGAGCTAAAAATTTAGTGACCGATCATCTAAGTAGGATCATTCCAACCAATGCATCTGATGTTCTTTAAGACAAATTTTCAGGTGAAAGTCTCTTTGTAATTCAACAGGTAATTCCATGGTGTGCTGACATAGCAAACTTTTTGGTGACTAAGTCTTTACCTAGTGATTTACCTGGAGCTGAAAAAAATAAAATTAAATGAGAGGTTAAATATTACATTTTGGATGAACCTCATCTTTGGAAATTTTATGCTGATCAAATTGTTAGAAGATGTGTTACAGATGATGAAATTCCTTCCATACTAAAATTTTTCCATTCATCTGTATAGGGGGACACTTTGGTCCCAAAAGAACAGCTCGCAAAATTCTTGAATGTGGATTATTTTAGCCTAAGCTATTTTATGATTCCTACATGTTTTGCAAGTCTTGCGATCATTGTCAAAGAACAGGTAGCTTGGGATCAAGAGATCACATGCCACTTACTAACATCTTGGTATGTGAGATTTTTGCTGTCTGAGAAATAGACTTTATGGGTCCTTTTCCTTCATCCTTTGGTAAGAATTATATTTACTTGCTGTGTATTACATTTCGAAATGAGTTAAAGCTAAGGCTACTTTGTTTGACGATGTTAAAACTGTGATAGATTTTGTTAAATCTAACATTTTTGTCAAGTTCGGAATGCCTTGAGCTATCATTAGCAATCGAGGGACCCATTTTTGCTACAAGATTTTTTAGGCTTTGATGAAGAGATATGGTGTCACACATCGGGTTTCTACAGCCTATCCTCCGCAAACAAGTGGAAAAGTTGAAGTGTCCAATAGGGAGATTAAGTCCATACTAGAAAAAGTGGTGAATCTGAATAGAAAAGATTGGAGCTTACGATTAGATGATGCCTTATGGGCATACCGAACTGCTTACAAAACTCCAATAGCCATGTCGCCATACAAGTTAGTTTTCGGCAAGCCTTGTCATTTACCTGTCGAAATAGAGCTCAAAAGAATAGCTCGCAAAATTCTTGAATGTGGATTATTTTAGCCTAAGCTATTTTATGATTCCTATATGTTTTGCAAGTCTTGTGATCATTGTCAAAGAACAGGTAGCTTGGGATCAAGAGATCAAATGCCACTTACTAACATCTTGGTATGTGAGATTTTTGATGTCTGGGAAATAGACTTTATGGGTCCTTTTCCTTCATCCTTTGGTAAGAATTATATTTACTTGCTGTGCATTACGTTTTGAAATGGGTTGAAGCTAGGGCTATTTTGTTTGACGATGTTAAAACTATGATAGATTTTGTTAAATCTAACATTTTTGTCAAGTTCGGAATGCCTCGAGCTATCATTAGCAATCGAGGGACCCATTTTTGCTACAAGATTTTTTAGGCTTTGATGAAGAGATACGGTGTCACACTTCGGGTTTCTACAGCCTATCCTTCGCAGACAAGTGGAAAAGTTGAAGTGTCCAATAGGGAGATTAAGTCCATACTAGAAAAAGTGGTGAATCTGAATAGAAAAGATTGGAGCTTACGATTAGATGATGCCTTATGGGCATGCCGGACTGCTTACAAAACTCCAATAGCCATGTCGCCATACAAGTTAGTTTTCAGCAAGCCTTGTCATTTACCTGTCGAAATAGAGCATAGAGCTTACTGGGTTGTGAAGCGGTTGAATATGGAACAAATAGAGGTTAGTAACAATAAGAAGTTGCAATTACAAGAGTTAAAAGAGATTTGTAATGAAGCTTATAAAAATGAAAAAAATTATAGGAAAAAACTAAAGTTTTTATCATAAAATGATTTTTGGGAAACAATTTTCAATAGGACAAAAAAGTTCTTCTTTATCATTGAAAACTTAAGTTATTTCTAGGTAAATTATGATTCCACTGGCTAGGACCATTTATTATTATTAATGTTTTTTCTCATGGTGCATAGAAATTCAAAGCTTAGATACCTCTAAGGTATTTAAAGTCAACGGACACCATTTGAAACCATGCTATGAGAACTCTCCAGTTGAGCATGTGGAAGAGATAAAGTTGGTATCCCCATCCTATCTCTAATCAGTTAAGTCGTCAAATAGGTCTAGCTAATGACTTAAAGAAGCGCATTGGGACAACCTGAAAAATTTTCAGGTTTATTTGTTATTTTTATTTTTTAATGGTTCCCATTTTTATTTTATTTTGTTAAGTTTGTTTTATTCTAGTTATGAATTTAATTTCAATTCATTTAGCATTTTAAATTTTCTTTTAACTTATGCAATTTTATTATTTTGTTTTAAAAAAGAAAAAAAATTTCCTTCCTACCATTGCCACCATTTTACTGCCCACATTTTTATTCTTCCTCTTTCACTTACCTTTTCTTCCCATTTTCACTCACTTCAGATTTTACACCATTATTGTTAAAATGGTGAACACCCACACCATTCCCATACAACACCCAACCTTCTACCCTCTTCTTCACCGTAAGCCACCCATTCCCAATCACGATTTTATTGATTTTGTGTTCTTTCTTTTGAAGTTTCCAGACTGCAATTTCACAAAGCTTGGAGTCAAGCCATGGAAAAAGAGTGAATCTCACAGGTTAGCTTCACCAATCACGTCATTTGTCGACATCCAATCTCCACTGAACACCACTATGAATACACCCACTGCTGTGACACCCACCCCATCCACACCTCCGATTTTGGCTACAACACCAGGCCCTTCAACATGAAACAGAACAAGGAAGGGTAAACAAGTGAAAAACTGCAGCCAATGAAACTCAAGAAGTGGAGGCTTCACTTCTTTTCAACTCCTAGAAGACAACGAGCAATTTCAGCAATTTAGCCAACATAAAATCTATCCTTGTAAGTATGTTCTTACCAACACTCTTGAAGCTTTACAAGTATATGATCCCTTTGAACAAATGATGGGACCAATTTGCTGGAATGTATTTGCTAAAATTGACTACCCTACATATGTTGAACTAACAAGAGAATTTTGCAACACATTTCAATTTAATTCTCATGAAGAATTTGATTTGTTTACTGAAGGACTTGTTGAATTTAGATTGATGGGAAAGGAATTTACTTTGTCTATTGTTGATTTTAACGTGACCATGGGTTTTGTTTCAACCAATGAAGTTAAAGATAAGTCATTTATAAGTTTCCGATGTGATTATCATGATGATTTTAAAGCATCTGAATTATGGACTCAATTGTCCATAGACCCTAATCCATACAATGCTAGTGTATCTAAGAGTTCGTATTTGAAAAATCCCATTTTCAAAATTATTCATCGACTCTTAGCATATACTTTTTTAGGGTGTTGGGATTCTACAGGAATACTTTCTAAAGTTGAAGTTTATTTTTTGTGGTCCATAGATAGAAACGTTCCTGTTAGTTTAGATTTTTGGTTTCTAACAGAATTGCAATCTGTGTTGAATAAAAAATCTAAACCTTTGATATTACGATCCTACATCACTCAATTAGCCATCAATTTGGATTTATTAGATCCTAACAATACTGACATGATTGTGGCTTGTGTTTGCTAATCCATAGTTGCAATTAGGATCATCATCTTTACGTTAGAGTTTGGAAATTCTAAGAAGATGCTTGACTTGATTAAATGCATATCGTACGTGTATTGTCTTGTTCATTGGTTTCTTAGTTCTTAAAGCTATTAATCAATTAAACTTAAGATTATATCTAACTTGTTGATTAACAAAAATGTTTAGGATACATGTTTCTATTCGTTTATTCTTAAGAGGAAACATTACCCAATGAATGTTTGTTAATAGACTGAATTTTATATCGAGGATCCATATTACTTTGATAACGTAGGTGACCCTATACCAAGGTTTGTAAATTGAATTTTCATATTTGACTATTTTTTATAATTCTTGACTTCTATCATTTTTAATTTCTTACTTTACGCGAATTAGACGCCCCAATTTGTTTTAGTTTTAAACTCATATACCCTTTACCGTTAAAATTTCTCATGGGAACGATCTCAACTCTTTACTAACCACATTTTTCATTGTTAGAGTTGTTATTAATTTAGTTGCAGGCAACAACAGTACCAAAAAATTGCACAAAAACAAGGTAGCTTAGAAAAGATGGTTCTTAAACATAGATAGAGACAAAGCACTCAATTGAAGGGGAGTAAAAAAACATAAAATCTTATATGGAACTTTTAGTTTAAAAGAGTTAAGCTTTCGGCAAACGTATTGCGTTTCATTATAACAAATTGAAAACTATAGGATCAGTCCTTACTTTACATATGCTAACTAATTGAATAAATTAAAGGTATAGTATGTTGATGCCTTAGATAATTTTCTTTAGTTACTCATGAGATGATCTCTATTAGGCAATGTCTATCTTCGTATCTTTTATATTAGGCAATGTATATCTTTATGCCCTTAACGTATATCTAAGTGAGATATTCTAGGCAATTTCTTTGGTGATTGTTTCCTACATTTCGTGTATATATTGGCTGTAATATGTGAATGAAGAAAAGGATTTTTTGACTCTAAAACCTTTACATGGTATCAAAGACACATGGTGGTTAAGGGTACACAAACGAAAAAAAAAACAATGAGAGACAAAACATCGAGAGATAGAGATGACAAAGGATGGAGAATAAATGAACCAAGGGACTGGTGGCAATGAAGGCAAGAAAGTAGAGCAACAACAGAAACCCCTCATCCCCTTATATCTTGCACAACTCAGATATTGTCAGGCTAAATATCTGTGGAGTCGCTCTCAAAGGTGAGTCCAATTATTGTGAATGGGCTACGACCATGAAAAATTCTTTCTAGGCAAAATGAAAATTCGATTTTCTTGATGGTATGATAAAACCACCTATGGATGATAATGAAGATTTTGATGATTGGCTTAGTGTGAAATTGATGTTAGTAGGATGGATTATGACTTCGATTGATGTTGGCCTGCATTCTAATATATCTTATATGGATAATCTATGTGATTTGTGGGATGATTTGAAATTTTGGTTTGATGTTAAAGATGTGATACGTATGCGTGAATTAAAAGAAGCGATAGGGAACTACAAGCAAGTAGGGCAAACTATGTCTAGTTATTTTGGTTGTATGAATGCCTTATGGGATGAATATGATGGCTATCATAATATACCCCAGTGTAGTGGATGTTTGTGTAACTTAGGCAAGTAATATTTGGAGAAAGTGGAAATTGAGAAAACACATGAGTTTTTATAGGTTTGGATGGAACATTGTTTGGGAGCCTTAGAACCAATATCTTGAGTATGGAGCCACTTCCTTCACTTAGTAAGGCTTATCAAATGGTGACAAAGGAGGAATGACATAAGAACTTCAGTCGGGTATCGAAGGAGAGGGTTCAAGCAACCTTTGCTGTCCAAGGGGGAAGGGGTCATGGCGATTCAGTGCAAGGGGGAGACAAGGAGAAGGTTGCATTCTCTTATTGTAAAAAGGATGGACATGATGTAACGAATTGCTTCAAGCCAACCGAAAAATACCCCAATTAATGGTTCAATAATGCATACAGTAGGGGCGGAGGTGGACGAAGTGATACTCAGGGTCAAGGACGTGGTGGCATAGGCTCATAACGAGTCGTGGCAAACATTGTCTAGCTTACAGATTTTTTGTTTGCAGCTGCAAGTAGTAGTGGTGATGCCACAACACAACAATCGTCAGTGCCTATGCTTACCAAAGAATAGTGGAGAGCTTTCCTCACTATGATAAATCAGAGTAAGCAAGCTCAAGGCCTTGAGAAATTAACAGGTATGCAGACCTTCGTTAATTGGCTTTTTGATATAAGGGCCTCTTTTTATATGATTGGCATGAAGTCGTGTCTTGTGGACTTGGCTAGATTGTCTCTTGGCCAGTTACTTTGCCTAATGGTGAAACCACGAATGCTACTCATATTGGACGTGTGATTTTGGGTGATAATGTTTGATTAGACAATGTTCTTTATGTACCATGCCTCACTTATAATTTGATTTCGATGGGTCAACTTATTGATGCATGGAATTGTTATGTCATATTTAGTAACAAGTTGTATGATACAGGACCACACTTCGAGGATGCTGATTGGAGCGGGTGAATGACGTGGTGCGGTTTATTACTTCAGTGGTGCAAGGCAAGTGCAAGTACATTGGGTGATTGAAGTAGATGCCTCTGATTCGTGGCACAAGCGTTGGAACACCCTTCTTCAAAAATAATTTGTCTTCTTCCAAATTTAGTTAATTTTGGTGATATTCATCATCATAATAAATTTTGTAATGGTTGTATGTGGGTAAAATAAACAAGAGATGTGTTTCCTGTTAGTAGTAGTTGAGCTACTACTTCTTTTGAATTGGTACATTGTGATATTTGGGGATTGTATAAAACTCCCTCTTCTTGTGGCGCACATTACTTTTTGACTATTGTGGATGATTATTCTCATGGTGTTTGGATTTACTTGATGGCTAAAAAAAGTGAGGTTACACAGATTTTTTAAATTTTTTGTTCAATGGCTCAAACTCAATTTAATACACGAGTGAAAACTATTCTAAGTGACAATGGTACTGAGTTTAAACCTCTTGGGTCTTATTTTGTGAAACATGGAATTTTGTTTCAAACTTCTTGTACTAATACTCCACAGCAAAATGGGCAAGTTAAAAGAAGACATAGGCACATTCTAGATGTAGACCGAGCTTTACGTTTCCAAGCTCATCTTTCAATTAAGTTTTAGGGTGTGTGTGTTCTTGCAACTGGATACGTGATTAATCAAACCCCTTCTATGGTAAATGTAGGAAAGAGTCCTTATGAAATGTTGTATGGGAATCCCCCTTCGTATAGCCATCTTTGTGCTTTTGGGTGTTTATGTTATTGCACTTTCACGGACCCACAACGAGACAAGTTTGGTTCACGAGGTAAAAAATGCTTATTTTTGGGTTATTCTCATTCACAAAAGGGATGGAAGGTAGCTCTTCTTTGTATCATGAGATGTTTGATTTGATGAGAATTGTTTCCCATATGTGCTGCTTAGGTCCACTGACTCACTTTTTTGGTCATCTTCTGAGCTTCCATTTGAGTTCATACATCATACTGTGGATGATGAATTGGATGAAGGTGCTACTCCTGCTTTATACATTAACAACCCTCTTGCTCTCCATCAAATACTTCGCTTGTTGATCCCGCTGCTTCTTTTCGTCAACTTTGGATCCTTCTACTAGTAGTGACTCGCCTGTTACTATAGCTCTGCTTGAGTTATGTGGTCGTCATGGACTTCGATAGAAGAAACCTTCGATACCCTTGTGTGATTATGTTTGCACCAATGTAGTACTTGTTGACCTCCCTGTCTCCACCTCTCTGTTAGTGTCTTCAAGTATCTTGTATCCTCTTACTTGTTATGTAAATTATGATCATTTTTCTACTACATATCATGCCTTTCTTGCAGCTATTTGAGCAGAGGTTGAACCAAAGTCATATCGTAAGGCCATTGGTGACCACTATTAGCACGAGGCCATACGCAAGGAAATTGAGAATCTTGAACAGAGTGGCACTTAGACTATTGAGGATTTGCCTCCTGGTAAGATTGCCATCAGTTATAACTGGATCTACAAAATTAAATATCGCTTTGATGGTACTATCGAATGACATAAGGCTCACCTGGTTATTTGTGGTAATAATCAAATTGAGGGTATTAACTACATTGAGACCTTTGCTCTTGTGGCCAAAATGGTAACTGTTCATACTATTTTAGCTGTTTTTGTTGCTCAACATTGGGAATTACATCAGATGGATGTCAATAATGTTGTTCTGTATGGTGACTTGGCTAAATAAGCATATATATACATGCCTCCTGTTTTTTGACCTCCCATCCTTGCAAGGTTTGTCGTCTTCGTCAATCCTTGTATGGTTTACGACAAGAACCCCATTGTTGGTTTACCAAGTTGATTGTAACTCTCAAGACATATAAGTTCCACCAATCCTACGTTGACCACTCTCTTTTCACCTTGCATAAGGATTGTGACTATCTCTATGTTCTTGTATATGTTGATGATCTTCTTATTGCAGAGAACAATGCTGATTCTATTCATCATCTCAAATCCTATCTAAGTGGTTGTTTCCCCATGAAAGATCTCGACCGGCTAAAATATTTTCTCAATCGTGAGGTAGCTCGCTATCTCGATGGTTTTTTCCTCTGTCAACGTAAATATGTGTTGGATATTCTCTTTAAGGCCAGTTTGACAGCTGTTAAGCCGACGGGTTCTTGATAGAGCAAAATCACTGACCTGTTTTAGCTACCGGGCCCTTCTTATTTGATCCAAAGGCTTATCGTCGTCTAATTGGTTGCTTGATTTACTTGCCATAACACGCCCCAAGCTCAGTTACTGTGTTCATATATTGACGCAATTTACGCAATAGTTCCGGTCCAAACAACCTTTCGTTTCCTACATTATTTAAACGATAATCCTAGCAAGGGTATACTTTTACGTGCTGATTTGAACTTACAGTTATTGTGAGTCTGATTAGGCTAGTTGCCATTAGAGTCGTGGTTCTCTTACTGATTATTTTGTCTAGCTTGGTTAGTCTCCTGTCTCTTGGAAGACCAAGAAGCAACATACTGTGTTGTGCTCGTCTGCTAAAGATGAATATCATTCCATGGACACTGTTACTTGTGAGTTTATTTGGCTTAAGAGTTTGCCACCTTCTCTTGGCATTGCACACTCGCAACCCAACGCTCTACACATTTCCTCCAATCCTGTCTTCCATGATTACACTAAACATATTGAGATTGATTGCTATTTTCTTCGCAACAATATTCAAGTTGGGTTGATGTCCACTTTGCATATTCATTCTGCTCACCAACTTGTTGATATTTTCACTAAGGCTCTTGGCTCCTAGTAGTTTACATCAGTTCTTTCCGAGTTGGGCATCCACAATCTGTATGCTACAACTTGAGGGAGAGTATTAGGTAATGTGTATCTTCGTATCTTTCATATTAGGCAATATATATCTTCGTATCCTTAATGTATATCTAAGTGAGATAATCTAGGCGATTTCTTAGGTGATTGTTTCCTACAGTCCGTGTATATATTGGTTGTAATTAGTGAATGAAGACAATAGTTTTTTGGCAGTCAAATCTTAACAATCTCTATCTATCTCTATTATAAACTCGTTTTTATGTGTTCCTACTTCTAGAGTTCTAGCTGACTATAAACAATGAATTTTGGACTACAGATTTCATTAACGGGATTTTAAGCTCTCCCTCAAACTATTTACACACGGGAAACTTTCTTGTCCTGTTGGGTTTGGGTCCACTCCTAAGTGGAGCCCAAGCCTAACATATATAAGGGTTTAAAACCCTAAAGAGAAGGAGTGAGTGTGCAGCTGGTAGAGAAGAAGAGAGAGGAAGAGAGAGGGAAGAGAGAGAAGTGTGCAGTAATCTTCTAACCTTCGATCGGATGGTGATTTCTTGTCGGATCGACCTGAAATTTTAACCAGAGGTTCTTCTCTCGTTGTTCTTCATT
>JANIJH010000009.1:38182772-38202757 GCA_024520975.1 Erythroxylum areolatum | reverse complement strand
TTCTTTACTGGACTAGGTCCCGTGGTTTTTCCTTTCTCATATTGAGGGAGGTTTTCCACGTAAAAAATTGCCTGTGTCATTTATTTCTTGCTGCTTGATTTCGTGTATTGGTGAGTTTGTTGGCTGCTGTTTTTCTTTTGGATTAGCTGTGATTGTTCACACAGGGAAAGATTTATTGGTTCTGGTTTGTTGTCGCTGCGTGACCGACACCTTCTTTCCTAACATGTCCAAGAAAAAAATCTAACTTAATAACTTCCCTTGTTAAATAACTAAATCTACCAATATCAAGTATTAATACATGACTTATAAATTATGTTATTCCAAATAAATGTCATGAAGTTTATGTTATTCCGAATAAATGTCATGAAGTAATATAGTTAATTTATTGTGAACCAGGTTCTCATCCAAATTCAACACTTCGGCATCTCTCAAATTTCTCTGAGTATATTGATGTCAGAGTATATTAGAGGGTCTAGAGGCAATCTACTGTTTGTCCAAAACCTTAACAATAATGCCATTCATTTAACGCTTATAAAAAATATATCCTTGACTTCGAGAGAAAGAACAATTAATAAAGATACCACTGGAGATAATTGCAAAGCAATAAATATTTTCAACGCAAATTCTTTTTGGGAGTTTTATTATATGCATAATATATATAGTCTTATATATGACTCATATACACAAGTGAAATTTAGAATATCATAATCAATTGGAGTACTTGTCATAAGTTTTTGGGTGTTGCAAATATTTTGTAGAAGATATGATTATGTACTAAATTGTATTCATATGTATAAAAAGAAAGATTTATGATCTAAAAAATATGAAATCGACCATTTTTAGATCTTGGGAACATAAACACATTCAATCAAATATTTTAGTTTTATGTTAATATTATGGTAAATTTTTTAAGAAATTACAATGTGAGAGTACAATTATAATCTTTGACAGAAACTAAATTAGATATGAATCTTTGACAGAAACTAAATTAGATATCAACGATTAGGCAAAGATTAAAACAGCTTAATTCCATTGTTAGATCTAAATATTTTAAGGCTATTAATTGGGTCGAAAAATTAAGAGTCAGAATTAAAAAGCAGTGTCAAAATATATTAATTCGATTGCACTGCAATGATTAAAAGGCACGACCTTCATAAATGTGCTTGAATCAACCATTTAACCTACTTAAAGTAGATGAAGCGATGAAAACTGTAAAGGGTTACGCTAAATCTTTGAAGTTTCAGCGGGTGATATTAACACTCTTTACTGTTTACATGCATGCTTGCTGTTTTCCCATAAAACTTTCTTCAAAGGAAACTACCTCGCAGTCTTACTTAATGGTGTGCTTATTTTCCGTGGAAGAAAGCAACTTAATGGTGACTCAACAGCATGCAACGAAAATGTTTTGGTCGACCTGCAACCGATGAGCGTAATAACGATATTCATTTTAGTGTGGAAAGAAACAAATTCGAGTTTCTGCAGAGAACCAACAGTGACTATGCTTGCAGATAGGTTCTATCCACAGTTGTTGGATTATGCTTGCAGATAGGTTCAATCTACACTTGTTGCAGATTCATAAGCTTTTAAAACTTGGGAAACCTTGAAAATTTTAAAGAAAGCTACCAAACTTAAAAGAACGTCTCCTTCCAACAAATTTCTTAACACAACCAAACCACTATACCATGCAAACAGTGCGTTTCCAATCCAACTTTTAAAAAATTAAACTGAAATTAATTTTGAATATGAATTTGATTAAATTTGTCTTTATCTATTAATTTGAGAGGTTTGTTGTAAGTCTTATATTAGTTTTTATAATTAGTTATATTAAAAAAATTAAATCCGACAATTTGAAGTCAAATTTGACAAAATTAGATTTGACTCATTAAATTGGATTAAATTATATTTGAATTAATTTATTGTCTTTAATTGAAACTATCGGTTAATAATACATGATTAATATAAATTAATATTTAATAAACTTAATAATTTTATGATATAATATTTTATAGTTTCAATTTAAATTAACGAGTTATTTTTATTAATTAGATAAAATTTAGATCCCAATAGTATTAATTTATAGATGATAGTTTTCCTGTACTTACCTATATTAATTTGAACATCCATTCTGGATTACTTCTACAGTTCTACTGCAACATGCAATTGCACACTGAACAATTTGTACGCATCCAAGAAAGACCACATCTATGATCCGTCCATGTCAAACTATAACCTATATTATCTAACTTCAATTCTTTATTTTTTTTTTGCATTTTGAGCAAACAATATATTCCTAACAGTCTTAACTCTAATTTGAGTCTAATGTCAAATTACCATGGAATTGGAAAAACGTCATTTAACCTGCTAAGAGATTTTAGCGCTAAGAAACCCACGAGGATTTCTTATGGTTTAATTAGGCTTGTTATTGTGTTTTGGGGATTTTTTTTATGTCGGGGAGACATTAGGTGTTTTTAGGATTTCTTATGGTTTAATTAGGCTTGTTATTGTGTTTTGGGGATTTTTTTTATGTCGGGGAGACATTAGATGCTTTTTGGGTATCGTTGTCAGGTGCCTCTTGCTCCATTTATAGTATTTGGATGGTCTAGATATTTAAGGGGTGTTTTGTTTGAGAGTTTGGGAATGAAGGAATGGAATAATTATAAAAAATAGTATTTGCTTTGGAGTTTTCAATTCTAAGAGAATAGATTTATTCCATTAAGTTTGGGAATCTACTAAACCCTCCAAATGAGGTAGGTATTAAGTTTTCATTCCAATTTAGTGGTTAATATTTATACCCCTCCCCCACATAAGCAATTTTTATTCTTAATTATGTTACTCGTCACTCATCATCATCATCTTCATTATTATTATTATTATTAATTATTGTTGTTATTATTATTATTATTTATAAGTTTTAAACTTATTTATTATTATTATTATTATTAATTTTAAACTTCTTAATAGTAATAATAATAATAATATTATTATTATTAATTATTGTTATTACTGTTATTATTATTTATTATAAATTTTAAACTTATTATTATTATTATTATTATCCTTATTATTCTTATTCTTATTATTATTTTATTATTATTATTATTATCATCATTATTATTATTATTATTATACGAAATTAATTATCTTATTATTATTATTATTTATTTTTAATTATTAATGTTATTATATGAAATTAATTATCTTATTATTATTATTATTATTTTATTAATTTTATTATTAATTTTATTATACGAAATTAATTATCTTATTATTATTATTATTATTATTATTATTATAAATTTTGTAATAATAATAATAAATATGATAAAAAAATGATATTATCTTTCATTCCGATTAATGCAACAAACCAAACAACATTATTGCTATTAATACAGAAACCCAAGTTACAAATCAAACATCATTTTTTATTTTTCATACCCATTCTCATTCCCTTTTATTATTATACCCATATCCATACTCAACCCTGTGTTCAAACCAAACGTCCCCTAAAAAATTGGGTGTTTGGTGAACGAAGACAGAGAGATTGGGCGGGGATGACTGTATAATTAATATGTGACTTATGTTACAACGTACAGTTAATTTATTGTGAAGTTGGTTCTCATCCAGATTCAACACTTCAACATCTCTCACATTGTTTTCTCTACCTTAGAAAGTCTAGAAGTAATCAATTGTTTGTCCAAAACCTTAACCATGCCATAACTTATCAGTGACAATTTGTTTTGAAGATACGATTATGTACTAAATTGCATTCATATGTATAAAAAGAAAGATTTATGATCTAACATACATGAAATCAACCCTTTTTAGGTCTAAATTCAATCAAATATTTTCTTTCATAATAAAATGCACTTTATTTCCTAATAGACAATGAAATTGGTTTGATAAAAATTTCTGGTATATTTTGCACTCCATCAACTTTTAACTTTTTTGAAAATTAATATAAAAATTACTAATCATTATTACAATTTAGTATAAAAATTGAATATGTTAAAATCAATTTGTAAATATTTATTAACAATAAAATTTAATTTGTTAATATTTGAGATTTTATCATTAGAAACTAAAAATTATATTTTTTCATTCTTTTTGCTTTTTAAATTTTTTTGAAAAGTTTGTATGTCATCTCGGGTGTAATTTACGTCACAGTTTTGGATCCCACGTATGCGGTACAAATAAACGACCCTGTTATCAGTAACTTTGACTAGACGGTGATAAACTAATAATCCCGTGCTTGAGTGCGCACATGCTCTCATTTTGTTGAACCCTTCCGTGATCAATCTTAGGCTTTCAGCCCTGTTTCCGATAGACCGCCGGTTCTAGGATTAGGGTTCAGCTGATGGGAGAGAATCATCAGTACCAGTATTACCACAACGGCCACCAACCGCCGACCTACCACCACCAGCACTACCCATATCATCAGGACAACTTTGTCGACCAGAATCAGGAGTACCACCAATTCAACAACAACCGTGATTACTATTCCAATTATGACTCTAATTGCCAAATGGGTGGTCCGCCGGTTGAGTTACATGGCAGTGACGGAGGAGGATTCCGGTTCAACGGCCGAAAAAGAGGACGGTATCGTGGAGCTTCTCCGGGTAACCGACCCATTTATCACCTCTCTATTGTAAATGCGTATTATTGATTCTAAGTTGCATGGTGTGATATGCTCTTTTGGGTTGTTAAATGTTCCTTATCGTGAAACAGAGTTTTAATAATATTCGGTTGTTTTCTGTAACTTGATGCTTGCTGCATTTTTTGCTTCTTTTATGCCAGTGAATTTATGAAATTTTCTTTGTTTTCTCCTTCCCTGCTTTTCAGGTCGCAACGATGGCGGCTGTAATGCGAAACTTTATGTTGCACCAGTTCCACGGACAGCAACTGAAGTAGAAGTTAGTTTTTCATTTTATTTGATACATCTGTTTTCTTCCTTTTCTTTTCTTTTTTTTCAAATATCAAGCGAAAACTGAATATAAGGATGACTTTTAAATGCTTGCCAATTTTCAAACTTTTGATTATAACTTTTCATCTAGATCCGCACATTGTTTGAAGGGCACGGTAGTGTTGTTGAGGTCATTATACCATGGGATAAGTGGAATAGCCCTGATCAAGGTACTTGAATTGATAATAGATTACTGCTTGTCTTTACTTTAATATCTATCATAGTGATCATTTCACAATCAATCCAATCGACTATTGAAATATTCTGTTCATTGTTGTGATGACTATAGCCTAGCACCTCTTCCAATGTGGAAGCTTGATTAATCTGTCCATTTTATTCTTCCCCAGTTGCGGTATGCTATTGTTTGCCTTTAACTCATCACACAAGTGGCATACTCTTAGAAATGAATGTTAAGATGAATTTCTTTATCGGAATTTGGCATAGCTAACTAGATTGTAACCTTTTTACCCTTCTAGTGATCTTTGTTTTCCTTAATCTTCACATCTTTAACATTTGGTATATTCTTCCCCTTGTCATGTACCCAGTAAAAACTAACTTTTGATGCCTTGTTGATGGCACATATCTGTGGGAGATCATTTAAAGTTGTATGTGTTCTCATGCAGGATTTTGTTTTGTTAAATATTTGACACTAGAGGAAGCTCACAGGGCTATTAAGGCTTTAGATAGCCAGTACATTTTTCCTGGGGTAAGTAAACTAGCTGTTAGTTCTGTCAAGAACTTATGCCTTTAATTAAATTGTTCATTGATTGATGATTGGTTTCAATTCAGCTAGCAGCTCCAATCAAAGTGAGGTATGCTGATGGTGAACGGGAGCGCCATGGTAAGGGAAGGGAATAGCTACATGAGCTGTGTGCTTTCCCATTGTACTTGTTATTAATTTCCATGCTTGAATTTAAATGTCAGTCGCACAATTAAGCACACCAATGAGCTTATTCATTGACTTTATGTTGCTAATATTCTTCTTTACTTTCTTCTTATTTTTTTCTGCTGGAAACCCTATTATGTTATTTGGTAGGTGTATTTGTGGACAAACTCTATGTTGGTTGTGTGAACAAACAAGCTTCAAAAGAGGAAATTGAGGAAGTATGAGCCATCACTTCTTTCATTTTATTTTGTTTTCTTGAATAATGGGAACACGTTAGCTGATCATTCATGTTCAAGTCTTGGCTCTCCTTGTGAATGGTTCAACATGGATCTAATTAAAGAATATGTGTGTGCCTGTGAGTGCAATGGCAAGTGAGGAATGACTGTCCATTATTATTTAATTAATTAAGTAATCTTCTGTGTGGGATTAACTGATTCCAGAGTTGAAGAATGCAAACTTTGCAATTACATTCACATCACTTCGTCTTGCTTATGATAAACACATTTGCAAATTGCTCGAGTGTCTATATTTGGTACTAGTTGTAATCTTCATTTGTTTTCATTGGAAATAACTTAGCGGAACTTTACTCTTATGCTATGTTTCTATTGATGAATGCAATTGGTTTAATGTAAATCCTTTCTGTGTTAGATATTCTCTCGTTTCGGCATTGTTGAAGATGTATATATTGCACGTGATGAGCTGAAGCAAAGTCGTGGTGGGTACTGTGTCCAACTGTTGTTTCTTTTGAATTGTCTCTCCTTTGTTTTAAATACTTTGGTGATAACATATAGGAAGCTGATTTTTGCTATGATGTGCTCTAAGGTGTGCTCCCTTAAGCAAGGATCAGCAGGGGCTTTTTTGATAGGCCACATAAGTATCTTAGTTGCAAATTCTGGGACTTTTTGCTACTCCCTTAATGCTTTTATCTATTTTCCCTTGTTGATGATATCTCTCATGTTTTCCTAGATTCTCTGCTGCAAACAGTTTGTCTCAGTACTAGTTGCTCTTGATTGGATATTTACATTTGGAGGTCTCAAGAAATGCATGCCTGTGTTGGCTATAATTTTGTTGGTTCTGATATGATGACCAATTTTTTCTGAAGGATGTGCGTTCATTAAGTTTTCTCGCAGAGATATGGCCGTTGCTGCAATTAGAGCACTAAATGGAAGTTTCACAATGAGAGTTAAGTACGGGAATTGTCTTGTTCTCAATTGTTACAACCCATCCGGTGTTTATTAGGCTATTAATATATTCTCCTGGTAACTTTTAGGGTTGTGATCTGCCATTGATTGTACGTTTTGCGGATCCCAAAAAGTCAAGGGCTGGAGATATAAGGTTTACATCTTCCATATTAAGTTCTATATTCAATTTTCAAATTTGTTAGATTTTCTTGATGTTAAGATAACGAATGGCCAACTAAACTGAAGATCCGAATCTTTATTTTGCTTTGATTAGGCTGTCATGAATCAATGGAAATTTCCCTGGCTTTCTCATCTATTTCAAACACTGAATAATCTGTCTTTTTCTAGGGGAAATTGTCCAATTGGTGCGTCAAATTTTGGTTCGTGCTCTCAAGAACCAGTCACTAGGTACAACACATGGCTTCAGTTTCTCCTTCCTTTGTGCTGAATAAGTTCTCCTGAGTTGAATTGTTGCAGGTCAGTAGCCAATTTCGGTGATTCTATGGGAGGACATGCTGTATATCCTATTCCAGCAGCTTCAACATACTATCACGCGCAACCTGTTTCCTACATGGCAAAACAGGAGAATTTAGCTCATCGTATCATGGAACAACCACAACCTCCTCTTCAGCAATCACAGTCTGATTTGTGTCAGATGCCACAACCACATCAACAGACTCCTCAGAAATCTTTTATGTCATCTCAACAAACGGATACTGAAATGCAGAAGACGCAGAATGTAGAGCAACTGCAGAATGCAGAGACTTACACAAAGGTGATAATTGTGAATGTTTAACCGAGTGCTTTATCTAAATTAAGTTGGTTTTGGGTTAGATGTTGTATTCCTGTTCAGATGTGTGTTTTGATCTATTAGTCACACCTCTTGCATCTTTTTTTTTTGTAAATTTTATGCACCGTAACTGAAATTTGTTATGCCTTGTGAGATGCACTTACTGTACTTCGTGTTGGTTATATCCGTATGCATCATGTGGACACCAGAAAAATTTGCAAATTAGTCTTATCAATTAAGTCCATTATATGCCGACTGCCATGTTGAAAAGAGTGATTCTCTTGTTTGTTCAATACGTGATACTCTTTAATCTCATGCATAATGTGGAGAAATTCCAAGATATTTCCATTATGAATTCTATGGCATTTCTTGATTCTCTAACAAACTAAATGTGATGAGTGATACTAACCTACAGTTTCCAAGTACTGAAAGCAATCCTCAGACTGCTCTGAATCCTACTGAGCCTGCTGCAACTTCAAGTCCCCAGATAGTGGACTCCCCAGAATGCGATTGGAGTGAGCATGCATGCCCTGATGGTTACAAGTACTACTACAACTGTGTCACTTGTGAAAGTAGTGTAAGCTATCAACTTCTACTTCATTGCATCCTGCTATTTAACTTTCAACTGTTTGACAAGTTGCACCTTATTTGGATGGTTCCCGGTGATGGCAATTATGTATTTCCTCCTTGACACTTTCTAAGTAGAGTCATGTTAGATTCTCAAGGTGAAAATTACTTGGGGAATATATTATTACTAAGCCCATCTGATTATTGACCTGTAGTGGGAGAAGCCCGAGGAGTTTGTCTTGTTTCAGCAGCGCATGCAGAAGCACGTAAAGATGCTAACGCCTGATCAGCAACCATTTTCATTGCCTAAAAGCTTCTCAGCCGTAGAAGTTGATCAATTACAGAAGGTGCAGGTTTCTTAATCATGAACTTTTAAGAATATTCCGGCGGAACATTAGGATAATTTTGTAGATAGCTTTTAATATTCCCGGGAATACTTTTCCTGTTATTTGGTACAATGTGGATATGATGCCCGTAGCCAGCACTTCTAATTTAAGGATTGGTTGGAGTTGCGGTAATTGCTTTTATTGATTAGGGTTCTTATCAGCTGTTAAATAGCATATAGGTATCCTTCCTCATAGACCAAGCAAGTGCTGTCTGCAGGATCCTGAGAGAAACCAGCCCAGTTGTTGATCCCCCCTGTGTATAAAAAGGTTCTCCATGCTCAATTGCTGCTTGCTTGATCTATAGCGTGATAAGAGTATGTAATTTTCGTTTGGTTGCCTTGAGAGGAATTAATATTAATCATTGACGAACTTCTGAAGCATCTAATACATCTTGAAGAATAATGCGCCTAAAATGCTTCCAAAAGAAAACACTTTGGATACAAGTTCGTGCCTCAATTTCACAAAAAAGACAGAACTTGCATTATCAGGTTAAATAGAAGTGAGAACGATGCGCACTAGCCCCTAACTGAACTCGTACTTTTTTGGGCCGAATTATTAAATGGAGAAACCAAGTAGGAACCTTAAAATGATCCAAGTTTTCTTTTTCCAAGCTTTTATTTAATTCTCCACCCTTTCGTGGAATATAGGTATCACACTCAATTCTGATGCCATTTAAACATATCTCCAATACACAAACTACTCGAAAAGGATGCTGTAAATCAGTTTTCATTGCGTTAGGTTCATAACTACGTACAAGATTGAAAACATTTTGCCATAATCAAATTCCACATTTCCTAGGAAGGGTTTTGTGGATTCCTAGACAAGGTAAAAACTAGACTGGGCTCTCCCTCTATTAAATGACAACTGAAGGAAACCCCAAAAACAAGGGCACATTCCTTCACCAAAAACAAATGGTGCCGGACAAAAAGATAGGGCCACAAGCATTTAAGGCGGTGAAAACCCAATATCTAAATCATCTTATCCTCTACTTCAACAAAAGCATGCATTTAAAAAATAAGAAGAAGAAGACGAAGAAGAAGAAGAAGGCCTGATACGAGTACATATAAACTTAACTATACTATAGAAGTCAGCTCCAGACACGAAGAAGAACCCATGTAACAATGGTCTGATCAGGGTTTCTGTCTGAGCGACTAGGGTTCTGAGTTTATCACCTATCAGCAAGGTGATTACATATACTGATAATATAATGAAATGTCTTTCATCTACAAGTCAGTGTGAGGAAGGTACAAAAGAAGTAATTTGAAGCTCTCAATTACTCTTCCTTTATCATACGAGAAGGGACAATGTCTTGAAGAAGACCATTATCCTTGGCCAAAGCAGACCGTAGTGCATTGCAAAAGCGCCTCTCACCCAATGAACTAACAATAGAAGAAGTCCCATTATAACCAAAACCCAAATGAGGGAGACTATTACCGTATGATTGCTGGTGCTGTTGATAGAGCGAGAAATTGCTTCTTTGCACTGGCGTAGCAAAAGGAGTTGTGGAGAAACCAGACTCTGGTGGTGCTCCGATAAAACTTGGGCGAGGCATGACTGGACTTGGATGAATGTGTTGGCCCTCATAAGTGGTCACGACTACACTTGGATCAGTAAATGATCTTTCAATTCTCTTCTTTACATTACATGATGCGGCGGTGCAACGGTAGTAACTCCTAAATCAACACAAACGAAGCATTAGCTTCCGAAATTATCAAAAATCTCAACTTCAAACTTTAATGGATTATTAAATGTGAGAACATCTAAGTTAAAGTATAGTACCTAGGGAAAGGACTATTCTTCACAGCTTTTTGTCCGTACTTTCTCCATCTGTACCCATCTTCCAGATGATCAACCTCGCTCTTTGTCATGAATGCAAACTTCGGTTCTTTCGGTCTCTTCTGATTTGTCTTCTTTGGTTTCAGCCTTTATGCAAGTAGAGAAAAGAAAAAAGAAAAAAGAACATGCAGAAGCCATTAATCTTCAAGTTCAAATTTTACTTAAACAATGCACAAACACACATGTATACTCCTGTTCTTGATCACATTCCAGATGAGGATGGCCACGCCACTATACGGAAAACACAAGAGCATATGAAGTATATAGCAACCCTATCTTTTTCATCCAATGAGGTTTCTTCTAAACATAAAAGAAAAAGTAGAGAAGTAACCATTGAAGACTCACTCTTTCTTGGTCTTTTGCTGTTCTATTTCCTCATTGTCCCTAGCCTTAACTTGTTCCTCATTCAAGGCCTCACTAGAAGCCGATGAAATCGAAGAAGAAATAGGTGTTGCAGGCTGATTATTCAACAACTCTGACGACTCCATCTTCTTATCAAGTGGATTCGATGCTTGCGCTGTGGATGGCACCGGTAGAATATCGAACAGAGAAGAACCAAATTCCTGCATACCCAGTAGCTCCATGAACCCTAACGAACTCTTATCTCCCTCACACAACTCCAACACGCCCTGTAATGGGTAAATGCTCTGTACATGGTCAGGAAATGTAGAGGAGCCAACCACGTTCTCTATCTTTACCTCTTTTGTTCCCATAGCTCAATTAAACCACCTCCAAAAACTTCATGAAAAACCTATAGACAAGAGGAGACAAAAGACAAACGCTGCAATATAGATGGAGAGAGAGTCTAGTGTTTGGGTCGTCAGGTTTTTACGGCAGGTAGGTGTGTGGATCAAGAGAGAAAGAAAGAGTATGTTGAAGAAAGTGAACATTTATGAGGCTGTGTGTTTTGAGGTTTTGGACTCGAGATGGCAACGCTAGACGCAATGACCGGCAAATGTAGGTCGACATTTTGTAAGGACGTTATCAGTTCCGGTCTGAAAATTCAACGCACGAGCCTCGATATGGAGTGGAGAGCTGACCGACAGCCCAAGTGGTTCGACCCTTTCATACCTAGACTCCTGACTGGCTTGATCAACTCGTTTCCAAGTGTGAACTGGGTTTAGCCACCCGTGAGATGCTCACGGCTTGTGAAATAAAAATGTTAGTGCCTTCACGCATGTGCATGTGGACATAAATGAATCCTGTACAAGATATTAACAGATTCTGTTTTTCACTTTCCAATTAAAAGAATCTCTTTTATTTGCTGCCCTTTTTTGGAGACGACCATACACAAAACATTGCTGTGTGGATTTCCTTATTTACTTCCACTCGATAGAAGATTTAATTTTGAATGACGTATGTTTTAATAATAACATTTTAAGTTGCGAGTTAAAAGTTATTATGTAATCATAAATATAAATACAAATACAAATATAACGATTATAGGAGATGTAAGCGTAATTGCCAATAACTGAAACAAATAAGAGCCGTATTTAAATATAATATTTCTAAAATTTTATTAGTATCGGTGAAAGAATGGACGTCACGAATACACGGGAATGATGTTATATTAGTCTAACTTTTGCAACAAACAAGACTAAAAATGAATCAAAAAGGTAAGGCATTTGATGATCACTAAGAAAAAGAAGTAAATTATATATAGAAAAGACAAAAGGGAGATAACTTGAAATGGGATTAACATGTCAGTGTAGTTGGATACATATATGGACGCGGTGCAGATAATGAAGAAGCTGCTTGGTTTGCAGATCTTTAAAAGCGAGAGAGGTGCACAAGGCAGCAAAAAGAGAAGAGGAAAAAGGCGAAAGATATGGGATTTCTCTTTACGAAATTTGGAAAAGTTGATGGCAAACGTGCGGTGGAACCACACCAGTTGTCCCCACTAGTGTTGGGATCGCACGCTGACATAGTTTGCGTGTAATTCATTCTCACCCCTTTGCATGCCTCCATTCAATTATTTGCTTTCTCACTTCTTTTCCGACCTAGTTCCCTCCATAAATTTACTTTCGTGTCTTCCTCTGGTTAAACATTTCATATGTTTACTTGTACTTGTTTCACTTGTCAAACCCCCCATATCTATATATATTTCTCTCTTTTTCCCAATTTTTATATCATAGGCTGAAGACAGAAAATGTACATCCAACCTCAGAATCCCCGCACAAAGAAAACCCACGAGACATGTCTTTTTCTTTTCACAGCTATCCTATCAGAAATTCAAATACCTATTCCCATTAATTGTCATTGACATCACCATAAACCTATCTCATTTAATGTGGTTGTCTCTGTAACTTCCAGTCTACGTAAAAAACTCTAAAACTACCGGAGACTGTGCTTTATTACTATAACCCTAGCTTCATTCCACACCAAACACAAGCTTGATCTAACAAATCTTAAAGATATACATTTACTCACCGTACTTTCAATAAATACTGACTCAGGTTCTATTATTAAAGCAAAATATTTAATCTTTTGTGACTTCCACAGTTCGATGGGCAGGACCGTTGGGGACGTTGGCCGTTATGTATATCACACGTATTTATTCGCGGGCCCTACACATGCACCGCCACTGATGCACGAGGCTGATCTGACACTCTACGATGCTCCTGCTCGTACCGTAACACGTGCCCCAGTTTGCGCCGCAGAGTTTGGCCTCCTCCACCGCCAATTTTGAATCGATTCTACGTCACTGTATAAAACTACACGTGTTTTTATATATATATGTATTTATCAGATTACACATTCTTTTTGAGGTTTCATTGGAAACTTAAATCACTAACGATTTGTTTAATATAAAATGTTCTTACGATATTATATAAATTTTAGGTTAATCTTTAATTTAAAACTTATGTGGTTCATATATTTCAAAACTTTAAGATATGAAATTATAAATATAAATCTTTTATAATTTTTACATTTGAACATGAAACTTGGAGGGAGCACTAATTGTCTTACAATTCTATACAACAATTACTGAGTTGTCAATCTTTAGGTTATCCGAATCGCACTAATTGGAGAGAGATAGAGGGAGTGGGACAGCCATTTAACGCGGTTTGTAATTAAGAATATTATGGGATTTGTCTTTCTGATAAAAATCACATACTGTATGTATTATCTAATCAGTTATAAAAAAGTACATATGGAGCATACCAATAATAATAATAACTAATAAGTATCCTGCTCAGTACCGTAGACCAGAAGATTAGACAAATGAGTTAGGTGTGTTTGACTAGAATTTGCCTTCTTGGATACAGATAAAAATCTTAAAATACACACATGTTTTTGTTGTTTTCCGCGAAGTCATTGTCTTCGTTACCAGCTCAGTTTGTGGACACAGAGTTCGATGCTTTGACTATGGTCACTTATCCTTCCAATTTTGATACCTATCTTGTACATATTGCTCAACTTTAGTCAAATCTTTGAATATTTCCAGGGATTGGTGGGAGTAGGTTTTCTTTTCATGTTAGGAAACCGTTTTTTTAATGCCATTGTTATCTTAACATAGTAATTAATAATTATAGACTTCTACTCTAAGTTTCTCCGTTTGTTTTGGTCCATGAGGCACTTGTTTGTCAATTGGAGATATAAAACTGGCGGTCGTTTCCATCCTAAATGAATGTTGTGTCGAGCATAACTTGTATACATTCTTTTTCTGTCCTTTTAGTCTATTACATAATTTTGAATAGTTGATTCATCATATAATATATTTAGAATAAGTATTTTATAAATTATTAAGTATTTACATAATACATACTCAAAAAATAAAAAATTCTATCCTCGGATTCCATCTAAGTTTGTTCATGAGAGTTAATTATTGATCTTATTCACATCCTCCATTATTGGTTGGCTGAAGGTATTTCTTACGAGGTAACACATTTCACCTAACCAAATACTTTAATCAGAAAAATAAACAACCAATTCGAACTTATCCCTTTCACAATAAATAAACACATCTTTCTTTGAAAAATCTTGTCCACAATCCCGTCTCCTCTTAAGAGACGTTTTGACAAGGAATGGAATCCAAACAAATATCACGCTTCTAGTTTATTATATATGTTTGAATCCCTCCCAAGAAATAACGTACGCTCGTCATGTTGATCGAACATGCTTAATATATAAAAACAGATATGTTGAAGTGCTCTTACTTTGACTTTGCGACTTTGCCGACATGTGCAGCTACTCCCTAACTTGGGTTTAATATGAAAACATTAAATTATGAACACTAGATTGATGATATATATGATTCACTAAAAAAGATTGTGACCCCCTAAAAAATGCTATAGCTCTTCTTCACGAGCTTGTAGATACCAAAGCAATTGCTTCAATTATATGGTGTCATGTCAAACTTCTGGAAGATCTACTCCATTTGAGAGGGATACGTTACATACGAAGATCGCGAGAATGTGGGATGGACCCATCAGTATCTTCATGACAAGAGAAAGGGAGGCATATCTCATCTATCAAGGGCCTAATTTACATGCCCTCCAAACGAACTAGATTGCCTTCCTTGATACGATCCTACTATAATAACGTGAAGTAGCAATAAAAATAATGCTCCATTGTTCAAGTTTAATATTAATAAGGGTTTAGACTGTTGGTAGAGATGTGGAAGCACCAATTTTCACGGGTTCACTATTACTTAAAACAACGTGCACTCCTAATGAAATGCTTTCCTACTGCTATTGCATATTAGCAACTACAGTTTCTTACTTTTATGTATTTGGTGCTTTGAACCTGTGAATCTCAAATTTGAAAAGTTCATAATATAGCCATGACCAGAATCGAATCATTGGTCCATTTTCTTGTCAAATTTTGGTCGAGCAATTAGTGAAACATCTCCAATTTTACCATCATTAGACCCACATATGTCTTCCTGATCAGTCCATATCAGACGTACAATGCCATTAATCTAAAGAGCTATCATTCTAAAACTTATGCTTTCGTATGACTTTGGATGTAACAAAGACCTTTCTCCAGACACAAACCTGTTATAATTCAAGAAAAACATCATTCACAAACGTGTAAAAATCACTGTATCTTATAAAAAAGATCACCTTTTTAGTGTTTCTGAAACTAATGGAGGTGGGAATATCAGGACTATATAAGTTTTTTTTTTCTTTTATGTTAACTAGCGTTGAAACATTGATGGTATCAATTTATAGTAATCAGGACGAGACGTCTTTGCCACTACGGTTGAGTTTTGGCCCGGCAAGCAAATATTTACCCTGCCAAAATGGTCTCCTTGACCCATCTTGTCTTTTCCCTGCAAGAATCTAGTAAAATGGACCTTGAATGCAATTATTAAGACCTTAAATAATTTAATTTTGCGATAAAATATGACCTGTTTTGAAACTACCTTGCATCTATACTAGTTAGAGAAAGACTGTCAATCCTAAAACTAAAAAATGTTACCACTTCACTAAAATTCCAAGCAAAGGTTTAGATGCCTATATGTAATGCATGGCAGAAATTGCAAACATTAACAATAACAATCTCGATCCTTAGTACTTAAGGCTTCTTGTAAGGAAAAAATATCAATTATGTGTAACTTTTTTCTTTTACATTTTACAAAAGATTGTTCCATGACTTGAAATTGTGACTCAATAAAGATATGACCTAATTTTGAGGTCCACAAAACATGCGAAAGCCTGGCCATGAATTGCCCATAACAAAATACTTATTTAAGAGAGTCAATGCAAGTTTGCAAGCCAATGTAGCATTGTTCTAGTCTAGAGTCATTTCTTTTTAAATTTTCTGGCCGAGTTTATCCAAATCAAAAAAAGACTGTGACAGTGTCACTACAAGAAAACAACGCAATCTGCGATATTTTATTAATTAAAAAACGTTACCTAAAGTTTAAATTTTTCGTGATGTTTTATGAATACGTCGTAGATTTGTAACACTTTTTAAGACATATTTTTATTAAAACGTCACAAAATAGAAACCGCAACGTTTTGTTAAATAAAACATCGCTGTTGGCGTGTGGAACTACTTGACTCAAAATTATACGTGACCCTAAATAATAACCCAACCCATCATCTCCTAAATTAGCCTTTTTCGTTTTCCCCAATTCTTCTCTTCGTTTACGCAAAATCCCTAAAACCACAATTAGAGAAGGTGAAGCAGGCAACGACGAACAGGCAGATGGAGGAGCAAGCAGTGGGAAGTACATGGTAGAAGCAACAACCCTCGTGTTCTGATTATTGCTTATACAAAAATTCCTATTAAAAACTGTTTGAAATTTTTTATGTTTTAATTTTTCATGTTCTCTTGATCTTCAAGCAATGAGTTGAAAACTAAATACGAACTCTGACAAATGAAAAGGAGTGTTAAAATTAAAAACTTTGATGGTGGTCGCCATATTTCACCGTCATCATTAGAGCCCTTGATTCTTAGGTTTTCGTTTGCAAGGTATTGTTCCTTTTGTTGAGTAGTTTCTTTTTATTTCTTTGTTTCGTATCTTATCTTTCTACTTGTGCTTGCGTTTTCTTATCTTAGAACTATTATGTAACTTAGGGATTCATATCAATCTATTTGGTTTTAAAATTTTTAGAGAAAATTTTGAGTTTTATTTTATTGTATCACCGTAACGATGAGATTGAAGAAGTGTTGGTTTTGTTCCTCAACTGTATATCTGGGCCATGGTATTTAGTTTGTCTGCAATGATGCTAAGATAAAGTTCTTTTTTTTTTTTGTCTTTAATGTAGTTCAAGTTGGTTAATTTCAAAGCCCCTTCATTGGTTGTGTGCCTTTTTATGTTTTAAGTTTGTTGCTATTAATTTCTCATGGGTTGACCTTTCTTCTATTGTCAATCCCTTTATTAGTGGATATATGAAGCAATTGAGCAACTGACGTCTGTAAAATCTAATTAAAAAAGCTTCCTCATTTCCTTTTTTCTTCTTCTAGCCCTTTGAATGATTGAGTTATTAGTTATTTTGTAAATATGACAGATATCGAATTAGTTCTTCAATGAACTCTTTCAGGAAACGTACGTAGTGAAAACGAAAACTTTAAGTTGTATAACCAATCAGTATTGTCTGCATTAAAGATAATCCATGATGTATATAGTTAGTGATTAACTATTTTTAATTGCAAATTTTGTTTTAGATGTCTCATATAATGTGTGCATGAGATTTACTATTTGGAGACAGAACAATTGGGGTCATAGACCTATCAATTAATGGTTCCTTTTGTGACATTTACTATACTGAACAATATTTGTTCATAAAATTTTATACATTTAATTGCTGAAGTTTAGTTTTAATTTATCGTGCTTTATAACATATACTATTTCCAAGTGTGAGCATATCAGATAACGGAGGATGAAGTATGCGATAAAGCCTTGAGCACTATATCAGATTATGTTATTGGCATGGGAGTTAGGCCTCGACCACAAGGGAAGATTTCGATTAGAAAGAGATTTTGAGACGAAGTAGAGGAGTTGAAAAAGGTTAATTAAGAGTTACAGTCTTAAGTCAATGAATTGAATAAAAAAGTTGAATAAATGCAGGATCGACTAACTACCAAGTCGAACAACAAAGAATTGAATTTGAGCAGCAAAAAAAGCTCTTGGAACTTTTATGTTCTACACATATTATTCATTTAGGTTAGATATATGTACTCGTATTGATATATTATATACTTATGACTATTTACTATACACTTATGACGTACTTTTGTTATTAATTAGTGTATTATGACATGTTTGCGAATTGCAATTAAATAATACATTATCTACAAGTATGAAATTCTTGTGATACATGAATAATTATTAAAATTAATGATATACTAAAAAATTGAAGAATTATTAAATAAAATAAATTCATAAATAATATTGAATAGTTATTAAACAAATACGATTTAAAAAAATTGTATTTTGAAAAATAATTATTAAAATTAAAAATTATTAAATTAAAATAATTTTTGAAAAAATAAAAATAAAAAATAATACAACTATCTGCGACGTTTTTGAATAAACGTCACCGAAAGCAACATTCCATAACATTTAAAAAACGTCGCGAAATGTGACTTTCCATGCCTTTTCTAAGAACGTTGCGAAATATAATTTTCTGTGATATTTTAAAAAACATCGCGGAATGTGACTTTCCGTAACATTTCTACAAAACGTCGCAAAAAGACCAATCTTTCAGTGACGTTGATTAAAACATCGCGGAATGTTCATATTTTCTGTGATGTTTTATACGAAACGTCGCAGAAACCTTTTACCTACACCACATTTAGTAACGTTATTTGTGACGTTTTTTAAAACATTGCAAATTATATTCTGGGACATTTTTGAAATTTTGTAACGTTTTTTTAACGTCGCAAATTGTGCTGTTTCTTGTAGTGTGACCACAAGAGTAATTTGGAGCATTATTGGAAGCCCGTACCAATGATAAAAAGGTGACATTTTTGAAGATGTTTCGAATACTTTAATCTTTCAAATGATTTTTATATTGCATTATGTATTTAATATCACATATTTCAACTCTCCTTTGTCTCTTTTTTAAAATATCAATCTTCTTCTTATTAACATTTTGGTGGTCAATACTTAAGTGAAAAACTATAATCGAGAAAATTTATTTTTTAAGATGAGTTCAACCTACTAAGTATTGGACTATCATATCGAAAGTTTCAATCATATAACCACCTTAACTAAGAAATCATCTATTCCGTAAAGTTGAGTTTTTCACAGTACAAAGAAAGAAAAATCACAATTTCATATGCAAATGAACTTTCATGCAGGGATTTCAGCCTATGTTGTATTGTTTAAAAAGGATAATACTATCACGATTTTTATATTTTACCCTACATTTTAAAAAAAGCAATTTAAAAAAAATTATCACGACTAAATTAAACTTTAATTTTCATATTTTAATACATGAATTTTCATTTTGTATCAAATTTAATTTCAGTAAGTCAACACTTGCTTTATTATATAAGCACATAAATTTTTATTAAAATAAAGAAAATAAAAGACTCTATTCAATGGCCACTCCTTCCTAATTGGATTCATGGGGTCAGTGGTTCCATTTTTGCATTTCTTGCTGGAGCCAAGATTCCTCTCTTTGCACTTGGACTGGACTCTCTCAAGCTCTTAAACATGGACTGAAACAACTCTCCATGAGATCAAGAAGATTGCAATCTTGTTTTGCTGTGGTGCAATGCTTTCATTAATTGTGGTATATTCTATTGAGCATTTTTGATTTGGGATCATCGAAGCACGTCTCGCAGATCACGTCAGGCAAAAGAGGTTTTCTGATAATTTTCTTATCGCGTATTTTAGCTTGTCATATCCTTTTATTACTAGGCCACTCACAACTTTAATTTCATAATAATTAAATAGATGAATGCAAATAAGGTT
>JANIJH010000009.1:38152790-38165739 GCA_024520975.1 Erythroxylum areolatum | reverse complement strand
CTTTCTATCTCCAAAAGTCAACTTTCTTAATTTTTCAAATTCTCTCACTTTCTTTCTTTATTTCTTGATTTTCAACTTAATTTCAATTAACTCATCCACTTTTGCATATTTCTTATTTTTACTCAAAAATCGGGGTCCAACAGGGGCTGTTCTAGTTTGACATGGTCAACAGGTGGCTTTTTATAGCAAAAAACTTTCACCGCAGCTGCAAGGGTCCCCTGCTTATCATTGAGAATTGTATGCTATCACCCAGGTCATTGGGAAGTGGCACCAATACCTTTTGGGACGTAGATTTACCATTGTCACAGATTAAAAGGCCCTTCGAAATCTCACAGCGCAGACTATTCAGACCCCCGAACAGCAGTATTGGTTGTACAAACTGGTGGGCTTTGATTTTGAAGTGTTATACCGGCCCGGTAAATTGAACACAGTGGCAGATGCATTATCACGGGCACCTACTGGCTGTTTTCTAACCATTTCAGTTCAACAATTCAGTCGACTAGAGGAATTCCGTACTTTAAATGCCACCCATCCCGAACTTCTTCAGATTCGCGCCAAGGTGGAAGCCACTGACCCCTGTTTTCTTCATTATTCTATTTGTGAAGGGTTACTATTCTTTTGACACAGGTTAGTAGTCCCAAATGATCCACTGCTCCGACAGGCCATTCTCGACGAATTCCATTCCTCTGTCTTTGGAGGACATGCCGGCACTACACGGACCTTCACCGTGTAGCAGCTAATTATTATTGGCCTTCTATGAGACAAGATGTGCAGCGGTTTGTGCGGGAATGTATGGTGTGTCAAACTATGAAATCGTCTCAACTATTCCCTGCAGGTCTGCTCCAACCACTGTCCCTTCTCGACCAGGTATGTGAAGAAGTGAGTATGGAATTTATTACTGGACTTCCGCCTTCTTTGGGTAAAACCGTTATCTTTGTTGTTGTGGATTGGTTGTCGAAATTTGCACATTTCTTTGCTTTACCCAGTAGCTTTGACAGTGCCAAATTGGTGCATGTTTTCTTAAATGGGGTTGTGAAATTACATGGCATTCCTTCAAAGATTGTTAGTGACAGAGATTTGCTATTTTTAAGCACTTTCTAGGCAGAATTAACTAAGCTACAGGGGACGACACGTGCATTAAGTTCATCTTATCACCCCGAGATCGGTGGACAAACCGAAGCCGTTAATAAGGTATTGGAAATGTATCTCCGATGTTTTGTTGCCGAAGCACCAAATACTTGGGTTACAATATTACTATGGGCCGAGTATTGGTATAATACTTCCCACCACAGTTCAGCTGGCATGACCCCCTTTCGTGCCCTCTACGGTCGAGATCCTCCCACGCTGATTCGCTACATTCCTGGCATTGCTAAACTCTCCACAGTTGACCACGCCTTGTCCAACCGTGACCGCATATTGGAGCAACTCAAAACCAACTTGCTCAAAGCCCAAATTCGAATGAAGAATCAAGCAGACAAACACCGTCGGGACGTTTCCTTTGAAGTAGGTGACTGGCTCTTTGTCAAACTACAACCATACCGGCAACTGTCTATGCGTCTTCACCGTAACCAAAAACTCGGGCAAAGGTACTTTGGACCATTCCAAGTCCTCCAAAAAGTTGGTTGGGTCGCCTATAAACTAGATCTTCTCCCATCATCTCGCATCCACACGGTTTTTCACGTTTCAGTTTTGAAGAAATGTGTCAGACATCCGCATACTCAGACTATTCCATTGCCCCTCTTAGCGCCAACGCTTGAACAACCTCGTGTACCGTCCCATATTCTGGCCACCTGCACCTTATTGGTTGAAGGCAAGTCAGAACCCCAGGTGCTTGTGTAATGGGAAGGCATGGGAAACGACGCAGCTACTTGGATGCTAATCGAGGAGTTCCATACTTCATTCCCTGACTGGAACCTTGAGGACAAGGTTCATTTTGCAGGAGGAAGCAATGTAACGGGCCCTGAACCACCAACAACAAGCAAGAGTAATAAATCAGTTGCGGATCCGGTATACCTTCGTAAATCCCAGCGTGGGAAAAGGACGTCTGTAATCCTAAAAGATTACGTGGTAGGCTGATACAAATTCTGTTATGATATTCAGTTAGCTTGAGGCATAAATACCCATGAGGTAATAGTGAGAAGGGATCTGTTTGGCTTGTATTGGTTTAGTCTTCTTTTCTCTCGCTGAGCACAATCTGTGTCAAGCTTCTTTCTCCAACCCTCTGTTTTCTTTTTTTCTTACTATATCTACCGTTGTAACCCCCAATACCGAAAAATAAAAAAATAAAAGATTCATGTTTCCTTCCTTTTCAATTGTTCTCCCAATATTCAACGAAAGCCCTTACATAAGTAAATTTACTAAAAATAAAAAATGAAAATAAAACCCTTAAATCAAAGGAACAAAAATATGATAACCTAAAATGAGAGCGTGTCAATCAAATTGTTATAACAATATGCAGCAAGTAATGCGTTAACGTAAAGTTGAGCCGTGGGTCGTAATCCTGCTTCAAACATTTCATCAATCAGTTAATTGTAACTATTATGGCGCTAGCTGCATCTTTCAACAGAACAAGAAGGTTCACGTAGGTTCCTTCTTTCGAATGATAGAAAGGTTGCTACTTTAGCATCTCAAATATTTTGTCAAGAAAAATACTGAAAGTTGACTGCCAGAACACATAGAGATATAAATAAAAAACAAAAGGATGACAAACCTGAAATGCTTGAGACCACTGATATAGAATATTTGCCAATAACAAATAAATAGCAGATGATTGTATTCACCACAATTTCTCTGCAATGCAAACGTCCGATTGAATTTAGTCCTTCGCTCACTTACCATTGAGTATCATTTCAATAACAAATCAGTAACATGGTACATAAGATTTAGATTTCATGACTTATTTGTGCTTAAGTGGAAAATAGAAATCCTCTGATAAAAAATAAGTTGCTATGCATACCACCTTTAGAAAAGCTTCATGTTTTGGATCTATAAGGACGATTAAATATTTGAGTATGTGATATGCATTTCATTGTAGGACAATTTTTTCTTTTCCTATAAAGTTAGTCAACATTAATTGCATTTTTGATTTTTAAATAAATTATTGGTTAAGTTACGTAATTTGATTAAGATAAAGATAATAAAGTGACCCAATAAATGATCTAGAGTAATGGGTCGAAGTCTAAGTGAAAAATGGATCCTTTTTAGTATGGACTTGGTCCATATCAGCCTTGTGATGAGGAAGCCTAATATGGAAGCTATATATAGGTTAAGGTCTCTTGTAGTTGCTCATATCAATCGTAAGCATAAGGAATCACTGACTCGTTAGGGGAGCTTATGTATAAGAAAACTGTAGAAAGGCCTAAACCAGGTGTCGGGAAACACTTTCCCTAAAGGTCTTGGGAGATTCGAAGACGTTTGGAGCTTGAAATAGGCATCAGAATTAGAGATGGAACGGAAATCCAGGTGTTCCACATTACCTTTATTTTTAATCATTTCATGTAGATCCGAGATGCGTATTAAGGTCTATACTACGTAGTACATATGGTATCAGAGTAGTTACGTGATTAGATCACTGGAAATGAAGGTTTTTCTGTTTTTCATCTCATATGGTTTTCTTTGATTTTTGATTTGTTTTTTAGATTTTTAAATGTATATAATTATGTAAAAGTAGTATAAATAAGGCTAGCTATGAAAAATGGGTCAAAAACGAGTCAAACAGATCAAAAACAGAGTCTCGGGATGTCGGAAATCACCTCCAGCATTAGTGGGAGACAGAGACGTCAGGTGCGTGCGGTGCATACGGATGGCATGTGCGTTACACGGGTCAATTGCGTCGCAACTCATCGTTCCAACGAGCGACGGATGTGTGTCTTGTATGACTTGTAACCTGTGCTCCTATAGGCGTGGGATGACGGGCATGTGCTGCACACGCGCCCATCCGGGCTATCCACATGGCAGCGGGCAATGGGGACACGTGGTGACACGTGTGTCTTGCGTGTGATGACCCATGACGCGCGCACACCAGAAACATCTGACATGTGTCTGCTCCAGCGTGTGTTGTACATGCGTCGACCCGCACCACGTGCACCAACGTGTGGGACACGTTGGTGGCTGACGTCAGCCTTACGGAGCTACATTAATTAAAAAAAACGCAAAAATTCCAAATTTCCCATAAAGGTACCCCAGAGTGTTTTGGGTTAGTTTTTGGGTCTGGAAAATTTATAAAATAAGTTTTCCAATTTTCTGGATTTATTATACTAGTAATAAATTAAAGTTTAACTCCAGAAAAAGGAATTAAGGTATTCTGAAACTGATTTCGAATGAATGTTTATGCTTTGGATATCATTTGAGGGAGATACATGAGGTTCTCATGTCTCGGGTCTCCTGTTCGGTGTTCAGGATTGCATAATAGTTAATCGGAAAAGGAAATGAGGATTCTAAAGTCATTTTTGAGTGAATTTTCATATAACGAACTTGCCATAAGGGAGATACATGATGTTTTTGTGTCTCAGGTGGTTGGTTCAATATCTGATGACGCATGATAGTCACTCTACTGAGATTTTTCTTTTATGAAAGTCTCAAATGAAGTTTTCAGAGAATGTCTTCAGCACGAGTGAGTAACAATGAGACTGTGCATTCGAATTTTGTATTTATTGATGTTCCATTGTCATATACTATATGCTCATAAAGGATGTGAGGATAACATAAAGATGTATCCCTTGTGTATGTGGACTTTTTGAGTGTTGATGAGGATGTAGTCACCATAGTAGCTTTTCGAGTCAGTATTTTAAATTGTTTTGCTTACACGTTAGGGGATGTCTCTGGTTTCATGTTTGGTTATTCTGCCCACAAGTGTTGACCTTACATGAGATTTTGAGATGTGCATAAAGGCATTTGACAGAGGAAAGTCGTTATGTGAATGATTTATTCGCCTACAGGTGGTAGTGTCATGAGAGTTAATGACTTGTACTCTAATCGCTTTTATGTGTGGAGATCTAGTTACATATATTATGTATTCAGCCTATAGGTGTTTCATAATATGTGTGATTGAATTTTCAGTAAAAATACTATTTAATGGCTTGAGTATTGCTGTTATCCTACATTTGTGCTGATTTAAAGATTATTATCTTGAAGTCACCTTTTCAATCAACAAACTCAATGCCACCATTGAAACCTTGATCGGTATCAATTCAAAGAAAGGGACAGAGGATGTATTGAATGCTATGAAGATTATCTAGCTGTGGTTGATATGACCATACAGATGGAAAAGTCATCTCCTCCTACATCTATGAACTCGAGAGTTTATAAAGTAGCCTATGAAACTTGGAATCGGTCTAGTAGATTATATTTGATGACCAGTAAGAGATCAATTCCTAACCATCTATTAAGTGGACTTTTGGACATAAACATAGCAAAGAAGTTTCTTGATAATGTCTCCCAGAGGTACACAGTCTCATCTAGTGTTGAGATAAGTGCCTTGATGAAAGAATTATTCTCCATAAGGTATACAGAATAAAAAGGGAGTAATGGAGTACATATCGAGAATGATTCGTCTTCACAGTAGATTGAAGATATTAAGACTTCAATGCTTTGATACTCCATTGTGTTGCTGAGGATGAGAAACTCAAGCTTGCTACTCTTATAGGCCTTGAAGCAGCTTAAGGGAAGACAAAGATGAAGCCCGCTGAGTTCGAAGGTAGAAAGTTCAAATCTTCTCCACATATTGATGTTGGTTAAACTAGTGCCGATGAAGGTCCTGGGGATATAAAGAAACTAGTAGTATGAGGTTTAAAAGGAAAGTTTGTGATCATCAAGTTGCTCTTTGACTTGTCAACTAACTTGCGATAATCACATTAAGTATTTGGTGGCTATTTAGTGGAACATCTGATCAAGGTGCTTCCACGATGCAAGGACTCATATCAAGGATAAATCCAAATAAAGGGAAAGAGGAACTCATGGTTCACAACAATAAAGAAGTGGAAGTAATATCTATAGGGGATGTATGTATTGAACTTTACTGTAAGGCTCATTTGGATTTTACACAACACATTATATATATATATATATATATATATATATCTTTTGATCAATTTTGGACAAAGAAGGTTGATGTTTTGCACTTAATACTTATGTTTTATAGTTGTTGTTTAATGCAAAACATAATGGTACAACTTTCTTGTTATATGGTTTGTATGGAATGTGTCTTCCCGAATTAGATAAATACTTTTTCATATCTTGCCGAGCAAGTTATGAAATAAAGGACCCTGATGAATGAGAAGTCATACATGGTGTAGTATAAAAGTTTAAGCCACATTTCCAAAGCTAGGGTTGAGAGATTGATTAAGGAAAACATTTCTCCATTCTAGATTTTGATAATCTGGAAACATGTGCTGACTATTGAGGGGTAAGTTGACTAATAAGTAGATTTAGGTCAACTCATGCTTCTGACTTGTTGAGTTTGATACCTAAAGATATTGGTAGACCTTATACAATTGCATTGTGCAATTTTGAAAGTATTCTGACAATTGTTGATGATTATTCCCATTACAATTATGTGTTTTTGTTTAAAGACTGAATGTTAATAACCAATTGGGAAAATTTATCAAGATAGTCAGATTTGACTGTGGAGGAGAATATCATGGCAAACATGGATTTCAGGACTTTAAAAGTTCCATTTGTTAGAGATTTGGAGTCATTTGGAATAGTGACTTAATTTACTATGCTGAGTAGTTCTTAGCAAAATGGTGTGTTGCCAAAAGGCATAACTGCACCTTAAAGGACTTGAAAAAGTTGATGTAGAATAAGACTAATCTACCTAATTATTTTAAATTAGAAAACTCAGTCTTGCACACATTCGTGTATAGGCTGCGTTACTGAGGTAGTACAATTCTTATATAGATAAATTGCATGCTCGTTCCTCTCATTGCCATTTAGTAGGATATCTCGACCACTTTAAGACTACAACTTTTACTATAGAGAAGGAGGGACCAGAATAGTGGATTTGCAAATAGATAAGTTATTGAAATACCATATCTATGATGATGGTGGTGGGCCCTTTGAACCTTCGGATGATAGTAGGGCAGATACTACAATTATCACATACTCGCTACTCATATAGTTAGATCTGGTGGATCTAGGTCTTTGTACCATGCCTATACGGGAACATGAACCCATACCTGTAGACACAGAGGTTCCTGAGGATACAAGATCTAATACAGTTAAGTTAATCCACCAGAGTGAGATGATTTGTTATCCCATCTGATTACATAGTCTATCAGGTGTACTGGACTATATTATTAGACTTGTTTCGTATTTAGTTACTTTTACAGAAGTTGTTTCTGGACCCAATGTGAATGTGTGGTAGGATGCAATGAATGACGAGAAGTAAGCCATAAAGCATAGTAAGTTTTAACAGCTAGTTGATTTGGAGTGGAAATGCAAACCTTTAGTTATAAATGAAGTTTTGGACCTAAAGGATTTCAGGATAAAGTTCAACAGTTTATGGGCTCGTTTAGTTGTTTAATGGTTCACTCAGAGAGAAAGGTTGGCTTTGTGTTACCTTTTCTCTCATATCCTCATAGAATACATTTTGTCTCGTATCCTTTTAGGATACATTTTGAGTGATTAAGGTAATTGTAGCTCATGATGATATAGAGTTACATCAGATGGTTGTCAAAACTACCTTCCTAACTAAAGACCTTTATGAAGTGGTCTATATGGTATAGTCTAAAAGATTTTAGGATCCAGTAGGAATTGACATGGTTTGCATATTATGTAGATCAATATGTAGTTTACATCAAACCTTCTAAAAGTAATACCTTACATTTGAAGAGGTTGTGGCCTCTTTCAGCTACATGGAAAATAAAGTTAAAATGATGCTTTTACTATAAGGTCAAGGGGAGCAAAATTATCTTCCTATTGCTGCATGTGGATGATATATTGCTTACGTCAAATTACTTGACCATGTTGTATAAGGTTAAGCAACTTTTGTCAAGAACTTTGACATGAATGTCCTTGGTGTTGCATCTTCTGTCCCAAGTATTCAGATTCACCGAAACAGATCTCAACACTTATTAAACGTCTTATAGAATGCATACATTGACTATATGTTACAAAGGTTTAATACGGTTAACAGTAACCTATTGTGGCACCTATTTCTCATAGTGAGAGATATTCATTTGTAAAGTATCCAAAGAATAAAGTAAAGAGAGGTTATAAGGAATGTTTCTTGTTTTAATATGGTTGATAGGATGATGTTTGCTCGACTATGTACTAGCGAGCATTGAGATACTGAAGGGAATTAAGGATTATATGTTGACATAAAGAAAAGCCAATAAACTAAACATCGTAGGGAATTCAAATTAAAATTTAAGCTGTGTTCAGAAGATCGAAAGTCCACTTAAGGTTATAGTTCAAGTTTGCAGATGCTACATAGTCATAGAAGTGTGTCAAGAAGACATAGGTAACTTCCTCGACTATGTATGCAGAGTGCATGCTATGGGACTGCTTTACAGACGGTTTAGCTCAGAAACTTGATTTTTGAGTTGTCTGTGGTTCATTCAATGACTAGACCCATTTGGTTTTACTGTGGTAATCTTCGTGCTGTGTTGTTAATATCAACAAAGAATATCACGAGGTCTTAACATTTAAAGATCAATAATTTGGTCATAAAAGTGTTGATACTAAAAGGTGACATTAAGGTTTAGAGCATTTAAAGACTGAGGAATTGTAAGTCAATCCTTTAAATAAAAGACTTCACCCACTTGTGTTTAGGACACAAGTATATAGTATGGGTATTTTGATATCCTTAGACACTATTAGTTAGGAGATCATTATTTTTGCTCCATGTACATTTTGATGCATTATGATAGTATGATAGTTCATCAAAAAAGATGATCATCATTTATCCTCATTAATATGTGTAGTCATACATTTTCATAATACGTATAAAAATCTTAAGATTTGTGTCAATCTTAAGCATTTAAAAGTCATTGGGCATATATACAAATTGACCTTGTGCTTATATCATTTCGACGCATATAGTTTTAGTATAGATATCTATAAAGTTTGACATGACATAGGGGGATATAAGTTTTTCATCCTATAAAGGTTCTCTAATGCAATTTGGCATTCAGTTGGAGAACATAAAGATTTTCTCTAATGCATTTTTGCATTTGGTGAGAGGAAACAAGTTTTCTCTAATGTTATTTAGCATTTGGTGAGAGAAAACAAGATTTCTCTAATACAGTTTAGCATATTCGGTTTAGCATAAAGTTGGAGAAATAGAGACTTACAAATAAAGATGATATAATTTAGATTATAAAGGTATCATCGTAGTTTGCCACACTCCATTTTTCCGTTCAAGTTAGTGAGGTATTAGGTATATGTGATTGTATTGGGTCTATGTCACACATGACACAAACATTTGATAGTTTTTCGGTATTGAAAGCCTTGCAGGACAGAATGATAAACTTTTATTATCTTTGGATTAAATGTTTTGTTTTTAAAACTTAGTCGACTGTTCAGTAGCATGGCTTAGCCAAGTTTTTCAAACCGTTTTAAACTAGAGTCAAAACTGCGAGTAATGCTTGTCTAAAGGGTAGATTGTTGGACAATTTTGTCCTTTCCCATAAAGATGGACAACATTAATTACATTTTTTGGTTTTTAAATGAATTATCGATTAAGTTACATAATTTGATCTAGATAAAGATAATAAAGTGGCCCAATAAATGATCTAGATTAATGGGTTGAAGTCTGAGTGGAAAATGGATCCTTTTTAGCGTGGACTTAGTCCATATCGGCCTTGTAATGGGGAAGCCCAATTTGGAATCTATATATAGGTTAAGGTCTCTTACAGTTGCTCATATCAATCGTAAGCATAAAGAATCCCTAACCTATTAGGAGAGTTTACATATTGAGAAAACTGTGGAAAGGCCTAAACCATGTGGTGGGAAACACTTTCCCTAAAGTTCCTAAGAGATTTGGAGGTGTTTGGAACTCAGAATCGGCATTGAAATCAGAGAAGGAACTGAAATCTAGGTATTCTACATTACCTTCTTTAATCCTTTCATGTAGATCCGGAATACGTAATAAGGTTTATCCTACGTATAACATTTCACCATTTTAAAGACTTGCCCAAATTACAACTTCCCATATTTTTTACCATCTATGATCCCTCTCCTATTTGTTTCACGTTGTATTAATATTTAGTGAATTTAACTTTGATTTAAACTTAAACAGATGCACTTCATTTATAAAGACTGTATTATACACCTTCACAAATGTTTGAATTTTTTATGAAGATTTTTTAGATTTAGAGTTTTTATTTTTAATAAATTTATTGATGTGTACATTTTTTCGATTGCTTATCAAAAGAGGAAGATTTTATGATGTAGTTAGCGTTGCCGATATGAGGATGACAAGAGCACTAAAATTTTGAAATGGAACGATTACTATGAAGTTGTCAATTTCAACCTATTTTTATAAGAATGAGATTTGTGAAAGTTTCTGGCTACATAAATCCTACGCTTTGCTGCTTCGTGAGCTATCAAACCGTCCTTATCACTCATATTATACTCTTGCTCTTTTTCCCAATCATCCTAATCCTCTTATATCATAGTATTCTAGATTTCAGATTTTGGGTACACACGTTCATTATTTTCTATGAATACAGAGACTTTTAAAGGGCTTTGGTTATCATTGTAAAAAATGTAATTTCAATTTACAAGTCAAGTATGTCCTTTCAGCTTAACCTCATAATCAAATGCCATCATAGGCTAAATTTTTTTTTGAGATGTTTCACTTTAACCATAAACATCACAAACTCTGTTAGAAATAATTAAGATAAAGCACAATCACAGAGATCATGTTAAGCAGGATCATTTCATATGCATATAAAACAAAGAATCACGTACTTAGATTCTTGTAGTAGTTCCACCGATTAAAGAGCTTTTGTTACCAGTTTTACATCAAAGATTTGTGTGTGTGTTTAAACTTGATGGAAGAATAAGAAGCAAGTAATACATGTAGAGGTATCTTCTTCTTAATGTTTCTTTCATATATGGTCTTCATATAACTACCTTTGGTAGTTATTTTAAGAAGAACTTTGACCTTAATACCCTTTATGGTTGTATATGAGTCATTATCTCCCACTCACACATGGTGGGTTTAATCTCATTAAAAAATAGACTCTGTAGTGCTTATACTAGTTCAATAATTGGTGTGACCAGCATATGATGAGAGCATATTGCCATATATCTGTTAGGAGTATATGACATCTTGATTAACAAATTGATCCTAGGACTTAAGTGTCCTAGAGCAGACATTGGATGCAATACCCTAGGTCATATCTCACATTTTCACTTTTCTTTGATCTCATTTAGTTTCATAAGTCATAACTGTATTGAAATTTTGATCTCAAGAGACGATGGCCATCTATGAATACTTTTTATGTGAGTCAATGATCTAAAATAAATGACCTTCCTTCCTGTGTCTCAATTCTCTTTTGAATTAAATTTAATTTGCTTTCTTAGAATTATTCCATAGGATCACATCTTGCATGATCTTTTGCCAATAACCTAAAGTAACAAACCTTAAATTCAATTCTCAAGAATGAAACAAGAGTCATAAGGGTATATGATGAGTTTCTTCACAACCCCAAGGGTCTCACATAATGTATGATGAAATCTAGTAACTTACATTAATCCCTTTCATTGGTCAGTTGTGCACAAATGGTATAAGTCATGTGCTAAGGTATTTACCCATTCTGTTTAACTTGAACATCTTTCATTCTTACATTACCGTGCAGATGATAGTTCAAACATACTCATTGTTTAACTTGAGTTCCCTTATCTACTTAAAACTTGTTCAGAACTCACATCTGGTAATGTAAGAAAGATATAGTGATTAACAAATCAAGTCGAACCAATTTCCTTATGGCATTTATGGTTTAAGTTTCTTGCTCTCAATTATCACCTAGATAATAAAAATTAAATATGCCTCATCTCTAGTGAGCATAAACCCTAGAGGTGATTTCCTGTGTGAAACGACCAATTTACAATCTGTCTTATATACTTGTGATTCATCCTAAAATATATTTATGCAAAAATACCTATATTCATTAATCAAATGATACATAATGTACAATCTTCATCATACATTATATCTAAAATATGACATTATAATAAGTGAACATACATAGAGAAATGTTTATCAGTATATTTCAACATCTACGTAGTCCTAGTGACTTTATATGCCCAATGTATACATTGCTAGAAATTGGTTTATCATTGGGTCTATATCATATCTCGCGTAGATATATATTTCATGTTCACTTTTTCTCGTGCAACTATATCTTTCACATAATTATACTTGGTATCTATGTGCTTTGTCTTACAATGAAAATTGGGATCTTTAGTATAAGCGATTGCAGTTTAATTATCATAGTTGATGGTCACTAGATTAATTTCGCTTTTAATGACTCCTAAATGTACTAAGAATCGATGAAGCCACACAACCTCTAGTATTGTAGTTGAGAATGCTATAAATTCAGCTTCCATTGTGGATAATGCAACACAAGATTGTTTCTTACTTTTCCATGATATGGCTTCATGGTTTAGTAAGAATACATATCCTAAGGTAGATAGTTCATTTCCTTAATAACATAATGCATAGTCCATAGTTCCCTTTAGATACCTCAATATTCTCTTTATTGCTTTCCAATATGCTTAGCCTGAATTTGATTGATATCTACTCACCTTCCTAACAACGTAACAAATATCTGGTCTTGTACACATCATTGCGTACATAAGACTTCCAACTGCACTAGAGTAGGAAACATTCTTCATTTGTTCCCATTCTTGTGGCATTGACGGGCAATTTCTCTTACTAAGGCCTTCATTTTTAGCAATAGGATTATCAATTGGTTTGGAATCTTGCATACGGAATCGT
>JANIJH010000009.1:38137219-38152690 GCA_024520975.1 Erythroxylum areolatum | reverse complement strand
TTCTTTGCACACAAATAAGTCACCATAAGTTTCCTCATTTAATGCCACTTTATAATTCAAAAATTTCAAGAAAATTCAGGGTCCAACATAATGACCATTAAGAGATCCATTCCTAACCATCTACTAAGTGGACTTCCGGACACAAACATAGAGGAGTTTCTTGATAATGTCTTCCATAGGTACATAGTCTCACCTAGTGTTGAGACAAGTGCCTTGATGAAAGAATTATTCTCCATAAGGTATATTTGAGTAAAAGGAGAGTAATGAGTACATATCAGGAATGATTCATCTTTACAGTAGACTGAAGATGTTGGGAATTCAGTGCTTTGATAACCCATTGCATTGCTGAAGAGGAAAAACTCAAGCTTGCTACTCCTACAGGGGAAGACAAAGATAAAGCCCGCTAAGTTCAAAGGTAGAAAGTTCAAATCTTCTCCACATGCTGATGTTGGTCAAACTAGTTCTGGTAAAGATCTTAGGGATATAAAGAAACTATTAGTATGAGGTTTTAAAGGAAAGACTGTGATCATCAGGTTACTCTTTGGCTTTCAATTTATGAATCTAATTTGTGATTGTCACATTAAGTACACATGGTGGCTATTTAGTGGAGCATCTGATCAAAGTGCTTCTATAATACTAAGGCTCCTATCTAGGATAAAGCCAAATAAAGGGAAGGAGAAACTGATGGTTTACAGCAATAAAGAAGTGGAAGTAATATCTATAGGAGATGTATGTATTGAACTTTATTGTAAGGTTCATTTTGGTTTTTTACACGACACATTTTATATGTTATCTTTTGATCAATTTTGGACAAAGAGTTAATGTTTTGTATTTAATGTTTCTATTGTATAGATGTTTAATGCAAAACATAATTGTACAACTTTCTTGTCACATAGTTTGTATAGAATGTGTCTTACCCTGAATTAGATATATGCTTCTTCATATCTTATTAAACAAGTTATGAAATGAAGGAATATGATGAATAAGAAATCATACATGGTGTGGCATTAAAGTTTAAGCCATATTTCCATAATTGAGTTTAAGAGATTGATTAAAAAAAACATTTCTCAATCCTAGATTATGATGATCTGGGAACATGTGTTGACTGTTGCAGGGGTAAGTTGACTAGTAAGGATATTGAGATCAACTCATTCTTCTGACTTGTTTAGTATGATACATAAAGATATTGGTAGACCTTATACAGTTGCATTGTGCAATTCTAAATGTATTATGACATTTGTTGATGATTATTCCCATCATAATTATGTGTTTTTACTTAAAGACTGGACGTTAAGAACCAATTGGAAAAATTCATCAAAATAGTCATATTTGACCATAGAGGAGAATATCATGGAAAAAATGATGTTTCAGGACTTTAAAAAGTCCATTTTCCAGATATTTGGAATCAATTGGAATAGTAACTTAATTCACTATACCGTGTAGTTCTGAGCAAAATGGTGTATTGTTGAAAAGGCATATCTGTACCTTAAAGGACTTGAATAAGTCAATGTAGAGCAGGACTAATCTTCCTAATTATTTAAAAGTTTTGCGCACATTCGTGTATGGGGATGCCTCATTGAGGTAGTATAATCCTTATAAAGAAAGATTGCATGCTCCTTCCGTTCATTGCTATTTAGTAAGATATCTCAACTATTTTAAGGCCACAGATTTTACTGTAGAGCAGGAGGGACCAGAATAGTGGAATCATAAATAGCTAAGTTTTTGGAATACCATATCTATGATGATAGTGGGCCCATTGACCCTTTAGATGATAGCAGGGTGGATACTACAGTTATTAAGTATCCGCTACTCATATAGGTAGATCCGGTAGATTTAGGTCTTTGTACCATGCCTATACAGGAACTGGAATCCATACCTCTAGACACAAAGGTTCCTGGGGGTACAAGATCTAATACAGTTAAGTGAATCCACTAGAGTGAGATGAGCTACTATCCCATCTGATTACATAGTCTATCAGGTGTAAATGACTATGCTATTATACATATTATAGATCTAGTTACTTTTACAAAAGCTATTTTTGGACCCAATGCAAATATGTGGTGGGATGCAATGAATGACGAGATGCAAGTCATGCAGCATAGTAAGGTCTGGAAGCTAGTTGATTTATAGCAGAACCGTAAACCCCTTAATTGTAAATGAAGTTTAAAGACTTAAAGGATTTCAAGATAAAGTTCAGCATTTTAAAGGCTCGCTCAGTTGCCAAATGGTTCACCTAGAGAGAAAGACTGACTTTATGTTACCTTTTCTCTCGTATCCTCGTAGGATACATTTTGAGTGATTAAGGAAATTGGAGCTTATGAAGAGTTACATCAAATGGCTATCAAAACTGCTTTCTTGAATAATGACCTTTATGAAGAGATCTATACAACTTGAAAGATTTTGGGATCCAAATGGAACTGATATAGTTTGCACATTATGCAGGTCAATATATAGTTTATATCATATCTCCTAAAATTGATACCTTACAATTGATGAGATTATGTCCTCTTTCGTCTTCATAGAAAATAAAATTAAAAGATGCTAGTGCTATGAGGTCAAGGGGAGCAAAGTTATCTTCCTATTACTGTAGGTGCATGATATATTCCTCACATCAAATCACTTGACTATGTTGTATGAGGTTAAGCAACTTTTGGTCAAGAACTTTGACATGAAGGACCTTGGTGTAGTATCTTATGTCTTAATTATTCAGATTCATCAGGATAGATCTCAACACTCATCAGATCTCTCATAGAATGCATACATTGAGCATGTGTTACAAAGGTTGAATATGGTTAATAGTAAATTTATCTTAGCACCTATCTCTCATAGAGAGATAATCTATGGCATAGTATCCAAAAAATAAACTAAACAGAGAGGTTATGAGGAATGTTAATGTTCTGTATTCTAGTATGGTTGATAGCCTGATGTATGCTCAGCTATGTACTAGGCAGGACATTGCATTCACTATTTGACTATTTGGTCAATATCTGGTTAATCCAGGTGTATACCATTGGAATGCAATCTAGCGAGTGTTGAGATACTAAAGGGAATTAAGGATTATATATTGACATATAGCGCAGTCAATAGACTAAACCTCGTAAGGAATTCAAATTGAGATTTTAGCTAAACCTCGTAAGGAATTCAAATTGAGATTTTAGCTATGTGTTCTGATGATTGAAAGTCTACTCAAGGTTGCAGTTTTAAGTTTACAGATGGTACAATGTTGTGGAAGTTTGTTAAAAAGACATAGGTAACTTCCTCGACTATGTATGCAGAGTGCATGCTATGGGATTGCTTTACAGATGGTTTAGCTCAGAAACTTGATTTCTGAGTTGTCTATGGTTGATTCAGTGGCTAGACCCATTTGGTTATACTGTGGTAATCTTCTTGATGTGTTGTTTAATAACAACAAAGAATATCACAAAGTCTTAGCATTTAAAGGTCAATTATTTGGCCTAAAGGTGTTGATATAAAAGGTGACATTAAAGTTTAAAGCACTTAAAGACTGAGGAACTGTAAGTTGATCCTTTAACTAAAGGACTTCACTCACTTGTGTTTGTGACACAAGTATATAGTATGGGTATTTTAACGTCCTTAGACACTATTAAATTAGTGAATCATTATGTTTGCTCTATGTACATTTGTACATTTTGATATATTATGATAGTATGATGATTCATCGATAGAGATGATCATCGTTTATCTTCAGTAGTACGTGTTGTCAAACATTGTCATAATATGTATAAAAGTATTAAGATTTATGTCAATCTTAAGCATTGAAGGTCGTTGGGCATGTATACAGATTGACCTTGTACCTATATCATTTACATGCATACAATTTTAGCACGAGTATCTAGGAATTTGACATGATAGAGGGGGATATAAGTTTTTAATCCTATAAAGGTTCTCTAATGTATTTTAGCATTCAGTTGGAGAATGTAAAGGTTTTCTTGATTGCAGTTTAGCATTTAGTGAAAGGAAACAAGTTTTCTCTAATGCTATTTAGCATTCGGTGAGAGAAAACATGATTTTTCTAATGCAGTTTAGCATAAAGTTAGAGAAATCGAGACCTACAAACGAAGATGATATAATTTAAATCATAAAAGTATCATCTTAGGTTGCCACACTCAATTTTTCCATTCATGTTAATGAGTTATTAGATATACGTGATTGTATTGGATTTGTGTAACATATGACACATGCATTTGATACTTTTCGATATCGAAAGCCTTGTAGGATGGAATGATGGACTTTCGTTATCTTTGGATCAAATGTTTTATTTTTTTAAACCTAGTCGACTAATTTAGTAGTGTGACTTAACCGAGTTTTTAAACTGTTTTTAAACTATAGTCAAAACTACAATTAATGCTTGTCTAAAGGGGAGAATGTTGGACAATTTTGTCATTTCCCATAAAGTTGTCCTTTTGGACAACTATTAAATGCATTTTTTGGTTTTTCAATAAATTATCATTTAAGTTATTAATTTGGTCCAGATAAAGACAATAAAGTGTCCCAATAAATAATCTAAATTGATAGATCGAAGTCTAGGTAAAAATGGATCCTAATTAGTGTGGACCAGACCCATATCAACCTTGTAATGGTGAAGCCTGATATGGAAGCTATATATAAAGGTTAAGGTCTCCTGCAGTTACTCATATCAATCATAAGTATAAAGATTCTCTTACCCGTTAAGTGAGCTTACATTTTGAGAAAACTGTAGAAAGACTTAAAACATCGTGTCAGGAAACACTTTCTATAAAGGTTTTGGAAGATTCATTATTGTTTGGAGCTTGCAAAATGGCATCAAAATTGGAGATGGAACTGAAATCAGGTATTCCGCATTACTTTCATTTTTAATCCTTTCATGTATGATCTTAGGTATGTAATAAAGGCTGTACTATGTGAACTTATCAAAAGGTTTATAGCATATGTTCAATTTATAAACTGATATAAGTTTCACAAACATGTTTTGGAGTTCATTCTCGGTGATTGTTTCAGTGTAAGGTATTGTAAAAGATTACCCGAGAGTAGAATAAGTTTTGGTTCAAGTTTCAATTTGAAAAGGATTCTTTAAGTTGCAATGGTGTTGATCTGATGGAAACCATGAAACTAGTGTTGATACGATGGAAACCATGAAACCAACTAAGGATTCAGTGAAAGAATCTTTCAATGATTTCTTGTGACTAGATTTATAGTGTCACGGGCTCCTTTTTTGCATTTCTTGCTGGAGCCCAGATTCCAGTATGCATTGGGACTTTGTTAAGTGCTTACAGTATATGGGCTAGGACAACTCACCATGAGATCAAGAGGATTGCAATGCTTTTCTGATGTGTTGCAATACTTTATATTATTGTATATTCTATTGAGAATGTCTGATCTGGGATCATGGGAGCACATCTTACAGATTGTGTATGGCAAAAGGTGATTGCTGGTAATATTCTTGTTATGCATTTTAGCTTGTCATCTTCCTTTACTTTCAAGCATTTAGATCAACATTTTGATGTAATATCCATAATTCGCCACTTTTTTATAGCTACAGACCACTCATAACTAAATAGTTGAATGCAAACAAGTTCCCTGCTCCCATCAATGCCTTACAATATGTTTTCAATGACAATATGATGTGAATATATTTATATAGAAACATACAAGTGATATAGTCTAGTATATTTTATTGGTGTGAGAAATGTAGTGATGGAAACTGGGATATATTGGATAGAAAACAAATATAAGTTATGAAAATGTATAGAAAAAGATGTCAAGAGTTTTTTGGTTATTAAAGATAATATTAATACCAAAATAATTATATAGGAGTTATAAAAAAGTTACACTGAGTTAACTTCAAAAGATAGCTATTGAACACTCACATGTCACAACATAAGGAAGCAATAAATATTGAACATGAGCTTTTATTCTGGTACATGCAGAGTCAGAAGGCAGAGCTATTAACAAATCAATAAGCAATCAAACTAGTCATTTTAACATATGAAAATAAAACGTTCCATCTCCTACACATATTTAAGGAGAGATGTAAAGTCTAATTTTTGATTAAAACAAGCTTTTAATCCATACTAGGCTCCTTTCAATAGCTATTTATGTGTCTTGTTGTTGGTTTTTAAATAATTTAGCATTTATTTCTCTTTAAATTGTGTATATGGTGAAATCAAAAGTCATCTTAAACAATACATGATCTCCTGGGGAAGGTTGGTGTAGAGAACTGACTCACTGACAAAATCCCCTCCCAGATAGAGTTTTGGCAAAAATAATTATGTATATGTTGTATGCTTCAACATAATTCCTTTGAGTATAAATAAGTGAAAAAGAGATGATTGACAGACTCCATTTGATATTATAAAGTCTAAACAATATTGAGGATGCTAGAGCTCTTGATTCTATTAATTATATAATTTTGTTTTTCAAAGCAAGCCATAGAGTAAAAAAGACTTTGGGGAAAGCTTCCTCGAACGTTACTAGTTAGACCTAATTAACTTGAAGGGCATAGGTTCTCAATAACTCTTTGTAGGAGCTATTTGTAAAGGCGCTTGAGGAAGTTTACACCATATAATTTTATCATATATAAAGGAATAAGAGTTGTAGGATGGGATTCTAGCTTTAAGAATGGAGCATCTTCCTCTTTTAGTATTCAACAATCCATTCATCCCCTTTAACTAGATCTTTAACTTGAACTCTCTCAAGGAACATAAATATAGATTATCGAAAAGAAATGATGATCTTGATTGTATTACTCTATATGATAAAGCTCTGCTTTCTCTTTACAAGAAGCCCCTTTCAACCCAACATAGTTCCAACTGTAAGTTAACTTTAACCTTCCTCTACTAAATACCTCCCTCAATCCAAAATTGTTCTAACTGTAAGTCAAACTTCTTCCTTACTTTACTAAATACTCCCTTCATCTTAAGCATTCCCCTTAGGGACACAAATCATCTGTTCTAGTTAACCAGTTCATACCGTATTTTATTAAATCTCATCCACATATTTATCTGGGACTCACATAAATATGTAGTTAAAATTGACTGGAATAGGATTGGAACACCATTTTTGGCGCAGAAGATCTACTGTCCCCTCCTCCCACCCCAAAATAATCCCCAAAGGGTTGAATTTTAGGAACGATTTTTGTATATTTGGTGATGATTTTCAAAATTGTCGCCAAAAGACTTTTAACTACGTTTTTTTGTTACAATTTTGAAAATGGTCTAGATTGTCGCAAGAAGTTATATTCCAAAATTCTATATTGTTGTAATGAGAAAAAATAAAGGAGAGAAATTTGAAAAAATACCTACACTACAGTTATTACTTGTGATAATTGTAAAAAAGTTATAATCTTTACTCAATTTTATAATACTAGTCTAAAGTTTAAAAGGTAAAAAATGTTTTAACTTTTAATTTATTACAAAAATAGTCAAAAGTTAACTTATCTATTAAATTAGATGATGTGGTAAATTATATTAAATTTATATGTTTGTCATATGGTTGCTACATATCATAAGTATGCCATTTATGAAATTTAATATTTTAAAAAAATCTTTCTTCTTTTTAGTATTTCTCTAACCAATTTTCTTATCATAACTTGAGGTTTTCATTTGATGCCAACTAATGTATATGGGATTGTTTAAAGGTCAGTAACATACAGGGATGTTGGAAAACCAAATAGTTTAGCTCAGTCACTGCCCTCAATTTTGAACAAGGAACAAGCTGAGTTTCAAATCGAATCATTTTTCTTTTGGAAGTGACCATTAAGAAATTGGTAAAACATCTCCATTTAGGCAAGTACGGGCCATATCTCCTCTTCATAAACAAATACCTCAATCTCCCTCCCGTGGAAAGGGATTTCCAAGCACTACAAGAGAAGTTAAAAATTCCAAAGCCAATAAGATGAACTTGTATGGCACTAGGGGAAGATTTCCCCCATTGAGCACAGCTGTTGAGAAGACTGTACATATTGATACTGAAATTAATGTGAGTTCGAAATCAGGTCCTTTAGATTTCATTGGGCATTTAGACTCTATGGCGAAGTACTATAAGACCAAGTCTAAAAGCAGAGTAATGAGAAAAACTGCTTAAACATATTCTTGTTTTGAAGATGCAAAATTTATGAAGGTTCCAAAACAAGATGCCAAATTGAAAAATAAAAGCTTGGGTGACAATATGGTTGAGTTATATTTAGAGTTTCATAAATATTGGCCTATTTTTAATTTATTAAATAATAAAATTTATACATGACATAACTATCTTATATGGCAATCACGTGACAAATATATAAATCTGACATGGCTCACCACGACATCCAGTTTAATAGAACATGTCAAGTTATTTTTCTACAAATTAAAAGTTGGAGTATTTCAATCTTTCTTTTTAAAGTTTAGGCTAGAATTACAAAATTGAGTAAAGTTGAGATTTTTTTAAATAATTAACCCTTATTACTTTCATCTGTCAAGGTTGATAGCATATATACAATGGCATAGATCTAAACAACTATCATTCTAAAATATATACCTTTTGTGATTTAGGATGTAACAAGCACCTTTTTATCAAACAAACACCATGTTATGGGTCTAGTTTTATTTTATAGAAATTTGTTTAACTAATAACACTAAATCTAAGTTTTAGAGGTCTAATTTGTCTTTATAGATCCAAAACAAAAATATTGGGCAAAATTAAAGCAAAAACTAATGAATTGGACTTATTTTTAGAAGACACGTTTGTGTTTGAGTTGAACGCACCTGATTCAATAATGGACACAACCATATGGATAGACATATAAGCTTCTATAACTATGTATGAGTTGATTGATGACAGTTGAGGTTAGACATGCCCATGTCATTGGTAGACACGACCATGTCCACTAACCGTATAAGTCACTAGAATCGTGGATATTTGCAACATCGAGTTTTGAGGCTTAATTATCAGACACGGTCACTAAACACTACTGTGGGGGTGATGATGCTAGTAAAACAACCTTATCTTTTGAGATATAAAAGGCAATTTTAAGAGGTAGCAACTGTTGGTTTGAATATCAATTTGTGTTCAATTTTTGAATGTGATTAGATTAGCTAAATTTTTATTTTGGGTTTTTTGAATTAGCATTAATAGCTAATCATATCGATTTGGTTGGACAAAAATATAAAAGATGATATCTTGTCTAAATTGAAGAGGATGATAGATAACGAGTGGAAAAAGATGAAGCAAAAAACCTTAGAAACTATTAGATAATGGATTGACTTCAACATATTCAAGTGAAAAACCTTAGAAACTATTATACAATAGATTGAAATCAACACATTCAACCACATATCCTAGGAGACTGATCTTTTCAAGTTGTGGAAGAAATTGAAGGGTCTTGAGAGGAAGACCATTCATAACATGACCTACTTGATCAAAAGTCTTATAAACCTAAAGTTGAAGGCTAGAACATCAGTGTTTAAGTCAGTAATTTGAATATGATACCATACTGGTCGATACAGTTCCAACTAAAAATTAGCATTAAACAAGAAAGTTTTGTGCTGAACTTTAATACTAGTTGGTACTGGCTCTTTTGATTAGTTCCAATCGTTAACCAACACATCAATCAATACTAGTCATAATTGTAATTTTAAAAAATTTCTTGGAATAAATTGAAAAAGTTCAAATTTCTTCTATATAACATAATAATTACCTATACATAAAAAGAAATATGATAAAATTACTTAAAATTCATTTAATAAATAGTAAAGATACAAATATAAATATATTAAATAATTTTTCTTTTATGTAATCAGACTTATACAAAGTGATCATAGATTATATAGCTAAATACATCAGTTTAACATAATTTAAATATTTTTAATAATTTTTAAAAAAAATATATTTTATATTGACAATATATGTATACTTTTTAGTGTATATATATGAAAATTATTATAATAACGTTTTAAATATGTAAAAATAATATTTGAAATTAAATTCACCTATCATATATATGTAAACATTATTCTTAATTTTATATTTATATGAGAGTTAAATGATCTTTTTATGTATCTTAATTTATTAGAAATAAGTGAAAATACTATTAATAAAATAAAAATATTTTTATATCAAATATATATTATTATAATTTTTTGGGATAGGATAGAAGAAAAAAATCATAATATATTGAGGGACTGTTTTGTAATTTTATAAAATTAGGAGACTATTTTATAATTTTAAAAACTATCCAAATTGGTACCAGATATGGACAAGTACTAGTACCATAAGATACGAGAATAAACTGAGTATGATATTCATTAAATTGGTCTCAGCATTTTAGTGATTTTTAGGACATCATTGACAAGGTGACTACTATGAAGATCTTCCTTGATGATGAGATACAAGCTTTGTTCTTGTTGATTCCCTTGGCAGATAGTTGAGAAAATTTGATGTTAACTATCAGCAACTCTGCTCCGGATGATATGCTTTCTTTACATGTGATCAAAGAGAGCATGTTCAATGAAGAGATTAGAAGGAAGGAAATCGGTGTTAACTAACCCGATTATAAGGATTTCAAAGAGAATATTACTTACATGCTTGTTGATTTTCTCATTATGACGACTATATAATTGATCCTTAAATTTCTCAAGTAAAAATTACAATGTTTTATGCTACTTATGACTTATGCAATTTAAAGTAGCTTAACTAGTAATATTTGGATATAATATAAACTATATAAAAATATTTGAATAAGTTAAAAAAGGACTCATTTTCTTAAAAAAATTAGAGAGAATATTTCACTGTTCTTAATTAGTAACAATTTTAATGAATTCTATAGTTAGAGTGAATTGAAATATCAATTATAATTCAACTACTAATTAGCAAGAATGAACAAAATAGAATTTAAATAGAGTGGACATTAATTATTTACTCTATGTCCAATTGGAAAATGGAATAAAGAAAGAATTAAATTGTACATTATAATTATGCATGGATATGTTAACTCAAATTACTTTGACGTTCTTAATATTTAAGCGATCAATGTTGATGACATTGATTAAGTTTATAAATTATTTAATTATATAAATAATTAAATGAGTTTTAATTTATCACATTCTAATTCTGAATTATAATTAAATTATAATTATAATAGAATTAGACTTCAATTAAAATTAGAAGTTTAATTTTAATTGAAAATCCTTATGGTCTTTTCTATAGATAGAAAAACGATATTAGGATCCCCTCTTTTCACCTTAAAAGTATTTACGTTTTTTTATATGTGGATACCAATAGAAGTAAGACATTTGAACATTTTGTAGTTGACTTTTCGTAGGATTCCAAATTAAGTACATTACAACTCTTTTTTTTAATTCATATTTTCAAGTTATTCAATTAAAGAAATTTGAATGGGAAATCATAAAATAAATTTTTTTGCTACATTCGTAATTCGATAACGATTAATTTTTTAATAAGAGCATTAGAGCATCCTTTAATTAATTATCTTGAAGAAATTATGTGATTATTATTAATTTGATAAGTTTTAAAGGTTGTTGCAAATTTTGTATGAGTTTAATTTGATCATAACTTTATTTTCTTGGAAAACCTAAGTTTTGTTACTAAAAATTGTTAAATCTCTCGTTAGCATTATTGTTTGGTTTTTGAAACCATTTTGTAATCTTATGGCCTCTGAAAAAACATTAAAGTCTTGTTTGGCAACTAATAATATAGAGGTGGGAATGAAAATATAACATTTTCCCTAAGTTTTAAAACGTAACATTTTTCTTAAGTTTTACTTATTTGGTTACTGAGAATGAACAAAATAAGGAATAATAGAAATGAAATGAATTCTAAGCAATCTTGGACTTTTATTCCTAAGGAGATGTGTGTATAAGCTGGAATCAAATAACAATAATAAAAGATAAAAGATATTATTATAATATTATCAAGTTGTTGTCAAAATATTATCAAGTTATTGATTCTTATCAGAATATTATCATCTAAAATTATATATTACAATATTTTTATATTAATTTCTTTAACAATTAATTATTTTATTTCATTAGTACTTTTACTCTTATCATAAATTTATTTATAATCTTTAAAAATTAATAAATTTATTGTATTTTGTTGATTATTTATAAAATATAAAATATTTTAGTTTTCATTTATAAAATACATTATATAATAACTAAATATGAGTAAATTTTTTATTTTTATAATAATTGATACCAAATACTAGAATAACTATTATTTTATTTAATTTTATACCAAACATGCACATTTTTACTACCAACAAGGGTATTCTTTTCTCAGGGAAATATTTAACTATTTAAGTGCTTCATTTTCTTGCTCCCATGTGTGGAACATCCAATGGAGTAATGGCTGGTTGATCTAAGTTGGTTTGAGGAATGTAGTGAAGCTTCCCAAACTCCTTTGGATCACTTACAACCTTGCTCCAAACTATCTTATTGAAGTTCTCCTTGGAGTGAACTAGCAAGGAGGGTTAAGATTTAAGGTTTAAAAGTGGGGGAAAGTCTTGCTTTAGATTTAAAGCTTAGGTGGAAGCCAGGTTGGCAAGGTTGTTCACTTGAGAGGTAGTAGCTATTAATGGAAAACAATAGAAGATGAAATAATGTGTGATAACTGAGGAAAAGGCGGGTTACCAGAAGGAGTAGAAATGAACCAAGTTTAGTTGAAAAATGGTGAATTAAGGAGAGTCTCGCACAAAACTAGTGAGAAGGAAGAGCATCTCTCACTAAGTTTTTTACTTGTTGATCCTAAGTCTTTTTTAATACAATTAAAGAAGAAAACTATTGAAAAACCTAATTAAAGAAGGCTATAACTAGCTAAAACTCGCTAGAGCTTTCTTAGAGATCTTCTAATACAAATATTAGACAGAGTTATAAAAATAGAGTTCTAGATTGATTAAACTTGAAGAATCACATATCTTTTTCTTTACCTATTTGAATACTGGTTCCTAACATTTTCATAATCAATACTAGTTTTGTTTCACTTCTCTCTGAGATAAATTCAAAGACAAGTTTGTAGATCAACTCTGACATTAGTTTTATACTGTATATTATCTTTTAGACCTTAAAAAAAATAGGCACTTTTGTTATACTTTGTTTCTCAAAATTCTCTAGTTTTTAAACCAAATATCAAACAAAATAATAAAATCCATATAGAATATGTTATAAAGGTATGAAATAATAAGGAAATCAATACCAAATACTATATAAAATACCAACCCGTCACTTACTAAAGAGAGTCTTATAAATTTATCTCACTAAATCTTTATCTCAATAGTAGCATGACAGTCATATGATGATATGATAAAAGATACTTAAGCAATTAGCTTAGTGCAAGTGGAAGATTGATTATTTATGCCCTACAATCAACTTATTGGTTATAGATTATGTGACATTATCAATTGGAGGCATTTTTTATCATATGCATATTTGTTTAATTAACTAACATATAAGTATAATATATGTGACAAATATATTTTGCAAATACAATCATAATGAGATTCATGTTGCACTAAATAAGGATATGGTCCAAAGAGCAATAAAAAGTTGCATTCAAGACCAGGGAGGGATTATATGAATGTCGGGTTGACCAATTAACTAATTACCTTTATGCGCCTTATAAACCAAGTGCTACTAGCTTTTATAGGTAAACTTATTTTGGTTTATTTTGATGACATCCTTATTTATAGTAAATCTATTGATGAGCATAATGAGTCTTAGAAAGGTGTTTAAAACATTAAGAGATAAAAAATTATATGTCAATTTGAAAAAGTGCATATTTATAACTGAATTTTTTTTTATTTCTTGGGTACATTATGAGAATAAATGGTGTTAGGGTGGATGACGATAAAATAAAATCTAATAGGAAATGACTTACATTTGATAATGTTGGGGATGTGAGAAGTTTTCAATGGTTAACAACATTCTAAAGGAGGTTTATCTATTGATTTAATAACATTATGGCTCCTATAACTAAGTACTTAAAAAGTTGTAAATTTACATGGGAGGAGGAATAAGAATAAAATTTTATTATTATTAAATAAAGGTTATGTACTGCTCCTGTTTTAGTCTTAATTAATTTTGATAAATTGTTTGGGGTGGAGTGTGATGCAAATTAAGTTGGGATTAATGTTGTTTTATCCAATGAAGAGAGGCTAATATCTTATTTTAGCAATTTGTTGAGTAGCTAGAGAAAAATATACTACCTATAATAAATGATTCTATATTATGATGAGGGCATTGAAAATATGGGAACATTATTTGAATGAGAAGGAATTTGATTTCTACATCGATCATGAAGCCTTGAAATATTTAGGAAGTCAAAAACAATTTATCTAACTATATACTAGTAAGAATCGAGCTTCTCTATCATCTACTTTACTATAAACTGGATCACCTCATTATAATCAAATATCCAATCAGATATATCTTTTTGGATCTTACACATACAGTTAAAGCAATTATGTGATGTTAGATATTTTGTTCATAAGAACAACTTAGTAGCATTATAAAATATTTTCAACTTTGCACAAATTGGTTTAGCCAATTGCCATTGCTCTTTTGATTGTAGGAAATCATACTAATAATCTCTTTGTCTCAGCCTGCTAAATACCTCATCATACTTGATTGTTGACTTTAACGTCTTCAATGTTGAACTCATTATAATAGGACAAGACCAGCTCCTTCATGCACGAAATGCCTAATTGTCATATAATTTCTTCTAATTTTTTAATTCTTTTGGGTTTTACACTCTAATACATTATACTATCCAAGATCAACTTCACCTCTTCCTTTATCACTTCCAATTTTTCTCTCATAATCAAATTCACAGTATATGCAAAACAAAGCATATGGAATAACCTCTTACCAACTAATAGGCTCCCAAGTCATAACTTTTTCTTCAACTTTTTAATCATCACATCATTTGTGCTATCATTATTGTAACATCCCATCATCGATGGGGAGGGTAGAATTGTAATTTTGAGGAGCTAATGAGTGCTAGAAATTGCCTTTATATGCTCATGCATAATCTAGCATCCGCATACTTATGAATAGTAAATTTTGCATATAAAAAATGATTGTTTATGCATTCATGATATTCTCGGTGTACGTGTGAAGAAGTGTGTTTGTAAATTAATGTGATTTGTGGGTGTGAAAATTGAGTTGGAGAAGGTCAGGGTGATTCTTAAATTTTTGTAGAATTTTAGAAATTATTTTTCTGAAATTTTGGTGTAATTTTCAGACTAGGAAAAATGCCAGGTAGCAGAATGAGTGTCTACCGGTAGTGGAAATGACTATCCAATGGCGCCAGAAATTTAGATACATGATTTTAGGATTTATTTATTTGAGCCATTGGAAATTTGGGGATAAATTGGAGTAGAAATTGGAGATAAATGGACTAACTCTTTAAAAGAGCTAATTAGAGATCTCAAAAAGATGACAAGTGGCTTCCACTATCAAATTTGCCCTAATTAAAGAC
>JANIJH010000009.1:38124644-38137119 GCA_024520975.1 Erythroxylum areolatum | reverse complement strand
CATCGATGATGGTCACTCACTGAGTTCGCAAAACTCACCCAAAATTTGCAATTATTTTTCAGGACTCAGAAGAAACCCTGGTAGGTAACGGGCGTATAGCAACTGTATGTGAGAGAGAGAAGAGGTCGGGATTAGTTCACGTCTGCATTAGTGCCTTCTTATTTCTGTATAAAATTGTGTATTCCGAATTTTGTATAAATGATTAATTGATTTGTATTTATGAGAGGGCCCAAAGGGTCATGGAAATTATTGTTAACTTATGTGATAATTGTTATCCGCATAGTGTGTGTGTTGGAGATTTAAAGAAAAAAAATTATATTGAGTTTTTGACTAAGTGATGTAGCATGCCATCTTCGTGGGGCACGGATTCGGATATCACCATCGATGTCAGGTTCGGGTCATGCGAGAGTGGGGTGTTACAATTATTGAGTGTTATGGTAGATAGCTTGGTATCGATATTCTAATCCATTAAATAATCCACTAACATGGCTTTCAATCTTTCACTTGTATATGGTGCTGACACATAAATAAACAGACCATTTAGAAATATGAACAAATATCAGTTATAACATAATCAATAAATGAATAATAATAATATTAAAGAATCTAATTTACCTAAGTAGTCAACTACATAGAGTCCAGTTATTATCAATATAGTGTGTCGTCTCTACTATATAACCTATTAGTTGTCTACTTATCTAACGTGATGGATACCCATTCATTAATAATCAATAATATATTTAATATTCTTTCTTTTAATCCTTGTATTTCTTCAAAATAATTTTTCTTCATGGTATTCTAAGTTGGGAACTTGAAGGACAACTGGAGTGAGGTGAGCGACATTTTAAATTTTTTGCTATTAATAACGGAGAGTGATTGTTCATCAATAATGATAATCTTAGCTATCAAAAACTTTAATCTTTGAAAATCATTTCATTTCTCCTTCTCATTAGGTTAGGGGTAAAAATGTTTGACCTCATGATATTATTTGTTTTTTATTATATGACTCCATATGTCTCTTCAAATAAGAGGTTCCACATTTTGAACTCTTGAACAACATCTTGTGATAATATTTACATTCGGCCTTTTCTATTCCTCCTTTGATATAGTCTTGAACCTACTCTTTTAACATGAATTTTTCTTCAGTTAGTACCAGATTATACCTCTCCAATATTATAGTATCTAGTACTATATTAAAACTTTCCACTAAAGGAATATACTTATACATTTGAAACAACCAACATATATGAGTATATGTACATGTATACATACACTTTAATTACATCTAAGATAAAGTAAGATAACAAAGCTTAATTAACCATAATCACATGTAGGAATATATGGAAAGAGCTTACTTAAAAAGTGATTAATCTTAATAAGAATAGTTTACTAAATCTTAGAGTCAATATAAGTTGATTCCATTTATATTATTTTACTGCATAATATCATAAGTAGAATTACATTTAGTCAATTAAGTTGGAATTTACTATCCTAGTAAGAAATAACATGTTAAGAGCTATCCTTCTCTTATTCAACAATTCTTAGAATACCTAGTACCATAATGAAGCATTCAACATGAGAGGACATGTCGGAACACCTTTTTTATTCACTCCCTCTCTGTGTGATGTTACTTATAAAATCACTTTCTTACTATGTGACATTGTCTAACTACACTCTTAACTTCACTAGGAAGAAAAAGAAAAATTTTAAAGAAAAAAGACTTTAAAATTGTTTCTTTTTTTAAGTGAGAATTAATATAACCTAATAAGAAGTAGAATTTTTGCATCATATGTTCCTGTAAGTCCATTGATGCTTTAGGGTTTATGAGAAATTAATAATAATAAGAAACCTTTTGGGTCAAACCTTCAAAAAGAAACACTAATCATAACTAAGTTAGGATTAGTACAACATGCTTTAAATGCAAAATCAAAAGCATTAATGGATCAAACTATTTTTATTATAAACTATCTGAATTTTCCATATAGATAAATGAAGGGCTTTGAGAGATATTTAGAGATTAGTAATAGAGGAGAGGTGATAAAGAAGGATAACATTTTTGTTTTGTAATGAAGTAATTTTCCAAATGAATGTTGACCACTTTAAAGTTAAAATATACATGAAATATGAAAAAAAAGTTAAGGTTCTTAGGATTTAAATAAACTAGTTTTAAATCATCAAAGTTTATTTTAATGTTACTTAATCTTTAGGGTTTAACTTAAAATTTTAAGATATAGAATATATTTGTAATCTTTTTTGATAAAAAATTAAAAAATGCTTACCTCATGTGGCCCGGTTGGGCCGTGACCCAATCTTTACTTTAAAAACAACGTCATTTTTGAAGTTTTTATAAAAAAAAATATGATTAAATGAGTTAGCCAGGAGCAGCCCGGGCCTAGCCCGACCTATTGACATCTCTATTTAGAATAGTCTTATTATAATGCTGGTTAGTGGTTACTTATATCCACTTAGATTGAGGTTTGGATTTTCTATTAAAGCTAGCAGCTAGTTAAACAAACTCTTTTGATTATATTTTGCATTTAATAAATTTATGTACATACATGTTGTCTAAATCAATCATCAATTATCATTGAACTACATGAAAATAATGTATATAACAAACATATTAATGTTCTAAACTATTACTTTGAAAGTTGAAACACAATGTCACATAATTAATAGTGGAGATAAGCTTGGATGTTAATTTCGAAATTTATTAATTTCTAAATTTATACAGTAGGCTATTTGATCAAGATGTGATTAAGTAAAGATTTTTTGTCTTTTTTCTATTTATAACAATTAAATTACTGTAGAATATATTTGGAATCTACTTTTGATAAAAAATTAAAAATTAAGAGAAATTGAGGGAAGGAGTATTTAATAATTTACAACCTACAAAAGGAAATCATTGTGAGAAGCAAAGATGACTATCTATATTCATATATTATGTTGCATACTAAGGAAGAACTTGTTGGCGCTTTAAGCAAAACCCTCGAAAGATCTCTGAGATCACACAACTAATAACAAACTACTTAAATGATAAAGATGGATGGAAAATAACGAACACATGATTTTAACATGAAAAACCCTCTAGTGTAGAGGTAAAAACTACAAGACAAACTGGCAATAAAATCCACAAAATCAAATGAAAGATATAAACGATAAAGCTTTACAGCTCTCTCAATCAAGAACACCTTATAAGATAACTAAAGCTACTCTCTTTTGCTTTCTCTTTTGCTAGCTCTCATACTACTCTCTTGAGTTCTCTAAAAAATCTCTAGGATTTAGTAAAAATTGACACAAACACACACACACACACACACACACGTATGTAGCAATACTAATCCCAACTAATCCTAAAGATCAAAATTTAATAACACTATAGTTGATGAATACTATTTAGACTCTAAAACTCCTCTTTTGTTGAATGTTAATGCCTCATGTAACTCAAACTTATCGTTAAACTTTGAAGATAAGGTTTTGTATATGGCACATTTTTGCCAATATGAATGTGTATGGTGACCGTGCTTGACTTTTAAGCTTTACATCTTAACATTGCGAAGATACAAGGTTAAAATGAGTTACATTGTCAGTGGACACAACCTTGTCTACGACTTACACGATCGTGTCTGACTCTTGCATGGCTGATCTCGAATCATCAACTTTCAACTTACACATAGTTATAGAAGCTTATATAGTCATGAACACAGTTGTGTCCACCATGGATATGGTTATCTGCCTTCCAGATATGGGTGTGACCTTCAAAAATGGCTACCTATCATCTTTTTCTATCTCAAATTTACCTAAACTTTGTTCCTTTTGATCCATGAAGATAGTTAAGACTTATGGAGTCCATATTTAGTGGAATTAAAGAAACAAATGCTTATGAAATAGGGAGGGACCTATATCAAACTCCCCCTACAACCCATTTTGGAGGAGAAATTTGCCACCCTGTTAATCACTTGAAAGCCATCTTAGCGAGCTTAAGCTTACTTCTTGGAACCACCTTTGTTAATATGTTGGCACCATTATCATTCATGTGAATCTTCTTTAAACTTATTAGTTGCTCCTCAACCATAAACTACAACTAATGATACCTAACATTAATATGCTTGGTGTGGGAATGATACATGGAATTTTTTCTCAAATCTATAGCACTTTGATTGTCATAGAAAACCATGTACTTATCTTATTCACATCTAATTCTTGGACAAATCGTTTTAACCAAAACATTTCCTTTCGACCTTCCAAGGTTGCAATATATTCCACCTCAATAATAGACAAAGATATACACATCTACAACTTAGATTGCCAGTAAATAACTTCCCCCTACGAATTTGAATAAATAACCTGAGATCAATTTTTTTGATATTGAGATAACCATCCATGTTCACATCTATATATCTTTCTAGAATTAGCTCACCATTTCTAAAACACAAAAATAATCTAGAATAGGCCCAAAAATATTTAAAGATCCATTTTACTACTTCTTAATGTATCTTTCCTAGATTGGATAAATACTCAAAAATTCAATAGTGTGTGTGATATCTGATCTAGTGCATACCATAGTATATGTCAAGGAGCCAATAATAGAGGAATATGGAATTGAAGACATACTCTCTTTCTCCTTCTCGTCACTAGGACATGCTCACTTGCTTAACTTGAAATGAGCAACTAATGGTGTACTTATTGGCTTGGCATACTTCTTGTTGAACCTCTCAAGGATTCATTCAATCTATCACTCTTGTGAAAACCACAACTTTTTGGCTTTCCTATTATGAATGATCTATATGCCTAAATTTTGTTTTGTAGGACCCAAATCTTTCATGTTAAAGGAGTTGGACAATTGCTCCTTCAACCTGCAAATCATTCCAGCATCTTATCCTACTATCGATATATCATCTATATACAAGAGAACGGTGATGAAGTTACTGGCAGAGAATTTTTTAGAACACACATAAGGATCAATTAACTACCACTTATACACATTTTTTTCATAAACAAATCAAACTTCTCGTACCACTCCTTTGGTGCTTGTTTGATCCCATAAAGACACTTCTTTAACTTGCATACCAAATATTCTTTTCCTTTGACTTTGAACCCTTTCGGTTGCTCTATGTAAATATCCTATTCTAACTGGTGAGAAAATCTCATTGAAATAGATACCCTTCTTTTAATTGTTTCCTTTAACCATTAGTCTCTTTACACTTGATTAGCTTGTTCCTATCTTTCTTGATCTTGAACACTAATTGTTGCATACTATGATTATGAGATTTGACAAACAGATGTGAAATCAACATTCCTTAACGGGAATCTAGAAGAGGAGGTGTACATGAAACAGCCTGAAGGTTTCACATCTCCTGAAAATGCTAGGAAAATCTGCAAACTTCAATGATCAATTTATGGATTGAAGCAAGCTTTAACGATCTATTTATGGATTAAAGCAAGCTTCTTAGACTTGGAATCTTCGTTTTAACGAGGCAGTCAAAGAGTTTGGTTTGCTCAAAAATGAAGAAGAACCTTGTGTTCATAAGAAGCCTAGTGGGAGCGCAATTCTTTTCTTGGTCTTGTATGTAGATGACATATTACTCATTGGAAATGACATTCCTATGCTTCAATCTATGAAAACTTGGTTAAGAAGTTGTTTTTCAATGAAAGACTTGGGCGAGGCAACCTATATCTTGGGTATTAGGATTTATAGAGATAGATCAAGATGACTTATTGGACTAAGTCAAAGCAATTATGTTGATAAGTTTGTACTCAGATTCAATATGCAAGAATTTAAGAAAGGCTTCTTACCCATGTCACATTGTATAGTTTTGAGTAAGGCTCAGTGCCCTTCGACATAAGATGAGCGAGACCATATGAGTAGGACACCATATGCATCCGCTATAGGATCCATCATGTATGCCTTGTTATGTACTCATGCGGATGTTACATGTGCTTTGAGCATAACAAGTAGATACTAGTCAGATTTAGGAGAAAGTCACTGGATAGCTATTAAAAACATTTTTAAGTACTTGAGAAGAAATAATGATATGTTCTTGATCTATGGGGTGAAGAAGAGCTCATTGTAAGTGGTTATACTAATTCCATCTTCCAATCAAAGAAAGATGACTTTCGATCACAGTGAAGATTTGTATTCTACTTGAATGGTGGAGCAGTGTGTTGGAAGAATTCCAAGCAGGACATAGTTGCTAATTCTACAACATAAGCTGAGTACATTACTGCTTCAAAAGTAGTTGGGTTAAAAAGTTCATCATTGAACTTGGTGTGGTTCTTAGCATTGTGAATCCAGTGCATCTTTATTGTGATAACAATGGAGTAATTTCCCAAGCTAAGGAACCAAAATTTCATTAGAAGACTAAACAGATGCTCAGATGTTTTCACCTTATTTGACACATTGGTGAAAGAGGTGACGTGAAAGTGTGCAAAGTGTCGACAAATCTTAATATAACTGATCTGTTGACTAAGCCTCTTCCACATGCTAAGCATGATTGTTATACTAGAGCGTTAGGCATCAGACATATGGATGCATGATTAGGTAAGAGTGAAATTTTGTGATATGTTATTTTTGGATAATCCATTAATAATACCTAATTATTTTATGCTGTGTTCATATTTGATGGAGTTTAAATACATTTGAATTATGATCCCATGAATAATGTGTATCTCATCATTGGCCGTCAAGTAAGTGACTGAATCGTTAGACCCTATTATAACATGGATAAAATTTTTCTAAAAGTTCCTAATCAATGTCATTAATGTAAGGGATCATAATGATTGTCAAGACTAGCATGTTGATTAATTGATGACCATGTTTCATGGGTCATTAATATGGAGATATTAAGTTATTCATATGGGTAGATGTTAGAGAACATGCAATTAGATCGACCCGATATGAGAACACTTCAAAATTGTTATATAAGTGTCATAAGTGGTTCTCATCACAACTACTAAGTATAGTCCTTTGACTTGAGTTTGTCACGGTTTCCTACATGTGGATTAGTTTGTTTTGACATTGTCAAACGTCAATCGTAAAAGGTGATTATAAAAGCAATGTTTGACCATGCTATAAATCATGCTAAGGAATGTGGATGAACAAGATGGAAAATTTTCTTTCATGTAATAGAAGAAAGATATCTTTGGGCCCCTTGATGAGTCGAGACTGAAAGTTTACATGGCCATGCACAAATGAGATGAAGGTTAGTCGTTTGTTTCACAGTTTATCTCAGAGATGGAGAAACATGATTAAGCTTAATAAGAATAACACAATTTCCTACCTTATGCTTAATTGAGATATAATGAGACAAAGGGATTGCATGTGGATAATTGGTTCTTGTACAAGTGGTAGATTGTTAGTGTATGCCTCATGAACCAAATATATAATGTACTCTAATTATCGATTGTGAGTCAGGTAGTATCGCATTATGACCATATTTAATATTAGGTTGTTATAATATTTTGCTAGAGGCTGTTTATAACTTGTGGACCTAAAAGAAGTTTGGGCTTGCTGCTAATATTAAATAATCCCACAGGGTCACACACCAAGCAAGCTAAACATTTAATGGGCTTAATTCGATTTTGGCCCTAGTCTAATTCACATTTAAGGTTTTCCTATATATACAAATATATAAGTGATTAAAAGATAAATGGTCATCTAATAAAAAAAAAGCTCGAACAACCATCTTCAAAAAGAGAGAAAAGGGATGAGAATGGTGTTAACAATGTGACATTTGATATACGTTTGTGTGGATACTGATAGAAGTGTGACATTTGACTTGCTCTTTCTGGCACTACCAATTTGTTTTCTTATTTCTACTACAAAAGGTATAATTCATCTTGAATTTGATTTCAATATTCACATAGATCTTAGTATTTTGTATTTAGAATTTTACTGTTAATCATCCAAAATCCCTTTACCATCTTTAAAATACAATAGTATAATGCTCGAATCTGATTAGTTGATCATTTGTCCTTGATGTCATTATTGTTGTGTTATTATCATCTCTATCCTTTTGTTGTCTTTATTTTTCTGATCACTCTTTGACTTATAGCAGATCTTCTTTATATGACCAAGTTCTATGCAATAGTGACACATTCTAGTCTTTTTACCATCTTTCTACTTAGACCTATTCATTAACTTCCCTTACTTTTTGGGACCTTTACTCTTGTGTTTCCTTCTACTTTCTACCACAAGAGCTTATACATGTCGACACTATTCTCCTTCCTCCTAATCTCTTCAATGAACATGCTCTCTTTGATCACATCTAAAGAAAGCGTACCATTTGGAGCAGTGTTGTTCATAGTCATAAATAAAGTTTTTCAACTATTTGGTAAAGAACTTAATAAGAATAAAGTTTGTAATTCATCATCGAGGATGATCTTCATAGTGGTCAAATTGTTGATGATGTCCAAAAAATTGTTGAGATGCTCCGACATTGATTTTCCATCCTTCATCTTCAATTTCATAAGCCTTTTAATCCAAGAGGCCTTATTGTGAGTGGTCTTTCTCTTATAAAGACTCCTCAACTTCTTCCACAGCTCGAAAGGATCTGTCTTTTGACATACGTGGTTGAATATGTTAATATCAATCCACTACTAATAGTTCCCAAGGTCTTTCACTTCATCTTCACCCACTTTTTATCTATTATATCCTCCAGCTTAGACGGGTCATTATCTTTCATGCTTCTATCCATAGCAATTAGATAAGAGAGATCTTCATAATACAAGAGATCTTCTATTATAGGTCTTCATATCGAGTAGTTGGTCGATGTGAACTTCATTATAGAGCTATTACCACTCTCTATACCTAAGGTTCTGATGCCACCTATTACAACTGCATGCAATAATGCTTACAAGATCTCTAAGATTGTTCAACTAATAACAAACTAATCAAATGGAAATATGCTTGAAAGATTAAGAATGTAAGATTTTAATGTGAAAATCCTCTAGTGTAGAGGTAGAAATTATATGACAAATTGACAATAAAATCTACTAAATCAAATGGTAGGATATAAAGGACAAAACTTTCGAGCTCTCTTACTAAAGAACACCTCATAAGGCAACAACAGCTAATCTCTCTAGCCCTCTCTTTAGCTAGCTCTCTTGCTACTCTCTTAAGTTCTCTCAAAAACCTCTAATCGAGTACAAATTGACACATATATATATACTACTCTCAACTAATCCTAGAGATAAAACTTCAATAAAAATGTTATTGAAGAATATTATTTAGAACCTAAAACTCTTCTTTTGTTGTGTGTTTGTCTCTAAAACTTATCTTTAGACTATGATGATAAGGTTTCGTATACAACACACGGTCACAGACATAACTATGTGTGGTGTTCAAAACTCGACATCACAAAGATGCACAGTTATATAGTGAATTACATGATCCACAGATGTGGTTGTGTCCACCACTTAACCGACCATGTCTAACTTTACATGGGCATATCTAATCTCGAGGAGTTACCTTTCAACTTGCACATGGTTACAGAAGCTTACACGATCATGATTGTGTACCTCCCAGACACAGGTGTATCCTTCAGAAACAACACCCAATAATCAGTTTCTGCCTCAAATCTATATAAAACTTCATTTCTTTTGATCCATGAAAATTTAGTGTTATTAAACAAACGAATGTCCATAAAATAAGGTTAGCCTTACAATAAAAGTTTTCTAGTGCCAACATCAGACACTACAAGGCTTTGATTGGTCAGTTATTTTTGGCACAGCATGCTGGTTCCTTTGGAATTGGCGTAACAAATCAATTTTTGATCCTCACTTTTTTGGCCGATCAATCCACATGTGGTCGTATTTCAATATGTACATTCGATCGTTCATGCGAAAATTCTAGTGGAACATGCATTAATGTGTCTAAGACAGCGTGTGGAGACTCTTGTCGGCTGGAGTAACCCTCCACAGGGATGGATCCGTCTCAACACTGATGGCGCATTTCGAGCATTGACTTCACGGGCTACTGCAGGAGGCATCCTCAGGGACAGTACAGGGAGATGGCGAGGGGGTTTCGCGCATAATATTGGTTATTGCACTTCAGTTTGTGCTGAACTCTGAGAGATATTCTCTGGATTATCACTGGCTTGAAATATGGGATATCGGAGGGTGGAACTGGACATTGACTCCTTGACAGTCATCAATTTATTATTGTCATCTGACCCATCCTCAGTGCCTTATAACACGTTACTTTTGAGGATCCAACAATTATTACACTGCTAATGGATTGTGAAAGCTAAGCAAATTTACCGTGAAGCTAATAGAGTTGCGGATTGGCTAGCAAACCATACCAGATCTCTAGACCTCGGTATCTATTGGTATCACAACCTGCCTGTGAGTTACTTCACTATCCTCTTGAAGGTTATATCTGGGGTCTCTTTGCCCCACCTAGTAGCTTAATCTGCTTGTATTTCTCTTTCATAAAAAAAAAAAAGTTTTCCAAGTGGAAGTTTGAGAGCACAATTATTATCCTTGATCTTTCATATTTATGAGCTCCTAATTATTTATGTGATAAGTAAGATTAGTGTGATAAGTAAGAAGAGATAAAATAGTACAACTAGCTTGGAATAGCAAAGAAAGTTAAGACAACACTTCACTGTGTCCCCTCTAAAGTCGCTTTGTTCTCTGAATTCACTCTTCACGCCAAAGAGGAATGAACAAAGCTGCCATACATTAAATCCTAAGACATAACGAAAACATGCTAGGACGTACAAAACAAGCTCTCCTAATTCTATATATTATAAGGATAACATATGATCCAAGAGCAAATACCCAAGAAATCCCTCAACGAAAAAGCAAAAAGAATGATACTCTTTACAGATGAATAATAATTATTAATTTTCACTCCTCATCAGAACTTGATAATACCTTAACCATTATCTGCATAACTTCCACCTTCATCTGTAAAGACATTATATAATCAGCTGTCTCTCTGAAAAGCCCGTCCAACCCCACAGATTGATCACTGTGAGGTACCAACTTCCTCAAGGTTCTTACTCTCCTCACGATCCCATTCCCGCCTGTTCTACCACCTTCGAATCGTGCTCTTCTCTTCATCGGAATTCTACTAGCTCTCTTAGTCCTCACATGTCCGCCATTTTTTCTGATAAAACTCTGTTTCTTCACTTGGCATCGTTTCTTGGATTGTCCTTCCAAGACTTTGTCCCACAAAGATTGGTCACCACCACCCTGGTTTCCCACTTCTTCATTTCCTTGGACCATGTTCATCAGCGAAACAAGAAGAGGGTTCCTGGAAATTCCCATAATTCAACAGATTTCGAACAAAGATCTTGACTTTCTTGAGTAGTTTGATTGTCTGAGCCTCCCAAAATGTTGGTTGCCAGAGAATCAGTTATCTTCATGTAGGACTTGTAAGCCCACAAATGAAGGCTGATATATAGTGTATGCACATAGACGGCACTTCGGGGTTGGTGACCAATGAGGATAGAGTAATAGAGTAATAAGTGGGGACACCATCACAATTTCACGGAAGGACTCCAAGGAAATGAGGATAAATGATTCAGGAAGGCCAAGTGTACCTAAGGGTTATGCTTGTTGCTTTGATCATGTTCTCCAGCTCAATGCACATGCACCCACATGATTCTAGTCCACCTCCCAAGTCTCTTCCTCTAAACCACCTTCTTCTCATCAAAACACCCTGGATTATTCCTCCTCCATCACTTTCCAAATTCAATGAAACTATATTTGTTTTAATTCTGGTTCCTTTTTATCCTCTCATTCCAGCTCAATAAACTTGGCAACCTTCTCTAACCTAGTATTATAAAAAGCCTAACTAGAAAGTTAGTTTAATAAACCCATGTTCATGAATGCAGAAACACGTTTTTAAAGAAACAACAAGAAGGTACTGATCAGAAGCTGACTATTGTTGGACGTGATGTTGGATAAGGTAGATTTTCTTCTGACATTCATGAACCCTATTTCCCGTCAAGTTATGATTGCTATGCCGTGGGATTTACTAGCCATCATGTTTCTGACATGTCTGTTACAAAAGCAGGCTTAAGAACCTCGACTTAGACAATCTGGGACACAAAATATGCAAGCATCAACTGATTCCACGGAGGAAACTAATTCCATGTTAAGATTATGAGGAATATTCTCAAACTGTAAGTACAGTCTCACAACTACAAAAATGGTTCAATGCATCTCTTTACACATGGACAGAGAGATTGATTCAAAAGGTAGCACATGAATAATAAACCCTTTATCTTTTAAAATAGATTGCCATTTCTTCTACTTTCCCGATCAAGAGTGAAATCTCAATACAACACATTAGGCCGCAATATCATGCCAATGTTCACTACCCAGTTGTTGGTGTTGGAAAGTTAACAATATACCATTAATCATGGGACAAATATGTAATGTATTATCTGTTAGTAGTGTGCCCTAGGCCAATGAACATTTGTGATTCATGTATTAACATTATGATTTGTTAATAATATATTAT
>JANIJH010000009.1:38086243-38106041 GCA_024520975.1 Erythroxylum areolatum | reverse complement strand
CACTCCAATTCGCTATACAAACTCAAATTATCCCTTAAATCACTTTAAATCATATCTACTTATTTATCTCAAAATTTCACAATCCAAATCGAGATCACAGTTAAATACCGAAAAAATCATGAATGCATGACACTATACATATGCATGTGCAATTCAAATATGAATGCACCCAAACCTAAACCACCCGAATTACCGATATAACCCTCACGTCGGTAACGGGATGCTACATGAGCAGCTCTGATGGGTGACAAATTTTGTAGATACACAGCTCTGGCAATTACTTCTCCCCAGAATTGATTGGGAAGACCTTTCTTTTGTAATATACTCCTTGCTATCTCCACCACAGTGCGATTCTTTTATTCAACCACTCTATTTTGCTCCATTGTATATAGAGCTATTAGTTCCTTTTGTTTTCCATGTTTTTTACAAAGCAAGTGAAAATCATTATACATAAATTCTCCTCCTCTGTCAGTTCTTAAAACCTTAATGTACCTTCCACTTTGCTTTTCAATCTTTATAGGACCGCATAGATCACCATGCACAAGGTCAAGGTTACTTGGTGCTCTTTATGATGTTCCTTCATAGAATGGCATCTTGCTTTGTTTTCCATAAATGCATGCCTCACATTGCTTTAGTAATTTAATTTTTGGCAAGCCTTGCACCATTTCTTTTTGTTAAAGAAGTTTTAAACTTTTCTCATTTAAATGACCACACCTCAAGTGCCAATGCTTGGACACCTCCTTTTCCTTTACTACCATTGCATAACTTTCACGACTTGAAATTTCCATAAGAAAGAGCTTAATTTTTATCATGTTGATTTCAACTATCACTTGGCTTGTTTTGGTGTTCCTGGTCACATAGGAGTTATTCTCAAACAACACAGACATTCCACTTTGTATCAATTGTCCCAACTCAACAAATTTTGTGAGAGCTAGGAACAAATAAAACATTAGAAATGAGTTTTACAGTTCCCTTACCATTTCTAATTGCCACAGTGCCCTTCCCTTCTACTTGCATTTGTTTGTTATCCCCAAGTTTGTCTTACATCTTGTATTTGTCATCAAGATCCTTGAACAATGAGTGTATGCTTATCATATGATTGGAGCATCTACTATCCATAAACTAGAGACTTCCTATCTCTTGTGTGGCTCCTTACTTTGCCATAAACAGTTTGATATCTTCTTCATATTCCTTTTTTTCTTCTTCAGCATAATTTGCTTGATTTGGCCTCCACCAACAATTTGCCTTGATATGTCTATATCTCTTAAAATAATGGCATTGTTTGGGTCATTGTTGCCATTCTCGTCTAGATCATCCTTATCTAAGTCCTCTCATACATTGTCCATGAACACTTCCTCTACCTCAGCCTCTCGTATCAATTGATTTTGGTAATTTATGCAGATCAATATTTGGCTGTGGTTTTAGAATTTCCCCTTCACTTGTAGCAACTTTTATTCTGTTAGCTTTACTGTTGTGTTCAACTTGGCTTTATGAGCTTGCAAAGAATCCATTAGCTCATCAAAAAAAAAAAACATAGATAAGTCTTAGATTCCTTTATTACAACAACTATATGATCAAAATTTGGAGTTAAACTCCTCAAAACCTTTGCAACAAGACTCTGGTCAGAGTGCTTCTCACCATATGTCCTCATCTAACTTACAATGGCTGACGCCTATAAGAGGAAATCTTGGATAAACTCTCTTTGTTTCATTAAGGTAGTCTCAAAGTTACGACGAAGGAGCTGAAGCCTCATTGCAACTACATTTGAATCTCCCTGAAATTCGTTGTTCATAATCTCCTATGCCTCTTTGGAGGTATTTATTGCAACTATTTTGGAGAAAATGCTCTAGTACATTGCTTGTTAGATGGAAGAGAGCTTTTCAATCCCTTTTCTTATTTTCTCTCATCCGACCTTCATCATCTGGATTAGGATAGCATGCTCAACCAAGTCCCACAAATCTTGTGACTTAAACAACGTCGTCATCTTGTTGGTCCAAAATTCATTTTTTTCTCCACTAAAGATAGGAATCAATGGTTATGATGCTGAGATAGTATTTGCTTCTATACTTGTAAATGTCTCTCAATCACTGGTGTTTCTCTTGGTCACCCATTCACGCGATCGAACCATACTCTGATACCACTATTGTTGGAATTTTTTTTGATTTAACCTAATTTTTAAAGAAAATAAAGACGTAGAACAAAGGATATAAGTGTTGGAATTAAGGATAATTCTCACCTTTCTGTTAGGATAGAAGTAGTCAAAATAACTGAGATTTTTAGGCTAAAACTATTGGGTACCATTTTCGGAGTTCAACTCTTGCTCAAAAAATCATAAGACTTGAGCATGCGTATTACCTTGTAGGGTTGTTTCAATGAACCCTCATTAGCCATCATCCCATATCGGTGGCGTGCTTACACTAGTCAATCATAAAAAACGAACTCATTTCTCCTATTCCCAAATAGATTTTGGGAAACCTCAAATCGGAATTTCAATTTGGCTTCTTCAGAACATTTGTTTCCCTGTTGTCTTAAGTTTCTAATGACACCACAATCATTCAATTTGGTGCAAAAATCTAAAAGTTATAGCCTCCACATTTTTGAGTTATTATTAAACTAAAATAGTACACTACACTCAACTTCCATTGAAAAATTGAAAGTCTTAGAGTCCGAATTAAAATTCAATCTCTTCAGAGGAGTTATAGCTCTATGTCGGTCATTTATTTAGAAATAAGAATTATCTCTGTTGGAGCTCTGTAGATCAAGATATCATCAAAATACTGAAGCATGTTTAGTAAAATATCTAATTCATACTCTTCCAATCGATACCCTTACTTTGATTCAATCAATCTTTTCCAAATCAATACCAAAAGCTATAAATTTTTATGGAGAGATAGAGAAATATGTTAGGAATCTAATACTTAAAAAATCAGGTTATTTGGAGATCGAACGACAAAGTTATGGTTAAAAGAGTGGAACATGTTCAGGTTTGGGGGAGGATCGACGGGGCATGACGCTTGCGGCCGCGAAGTTGCAACGCAATGCCCGCAGAGTCGCGATCACGACTCTGCACGATTGCAACTTTTCCTTTCTTCATCTTCTAACCTGTTTTGGTAAAAAGAACATAACTTTCACTAAAATTATCAGATTAAAGTCATTCAAAGACCGTTTTGAAGAGGACTTCTAAATCTACAACTTCCATGAAGATTCTGAAAAGATATTTTTCCTCCAAAAGGAGGAAAATTGCAAATCAATGCAGCTGTCCAGAATGTCCATCCTATGCAACATCACAAACTTCTAATGATCATATCTCTCAACTCCAATATCCAAAAATTTCATACTTTATATCAATGGAAAGATAAAAAGATAAGCTACAACTTTTAATAATACAACTTTATATAATTCAGCCTAGATCAATCTAGATTTTCCGCTGAAGTCAAAACCCAATTTGACCCTTATGAAAAACTTGAAATTTGTCCCAAATTCACTTCCTCTAATGTAATATCATTCATAACAATTTAACTACCAATTTTGCTTCATTAAACACTTTAATCTCTACTCATTTGATTTATCACCTACATCCAATTCTCATCATCCACAAACTCCTATATTTCATTTCCATAACCTCTCACTTATAATCCACAACAATTCATGTTCAAAGTTCATCAACTCAATTAGATAACTCTTCCAAGTACATCTAATTTCAACTCACATCATCCATACATAATCCATATTTCATTAACAACAAAATAGAAGTTTACAAAACTTTAATGCCATTCTAAGCCACATTACATCATTAGTATCAAAACCAAAATACAAAAGAAACCAAACCTAATAATTCTCGATACGCGTATAAAGTCTTGCTTTTACAAAATCTAACTTAATAGATAGAAACATTGCACAAATAGAATGATGCCTCGACTCTTGGTTACTCGATCTCATTTTCTTCACCTGAAGATGGGACGAAAAGGGGGTGAGCTTAAAAGCTCATGGGTAACAGTTTATAACGGAAAGATAAGCAAAAACCTTTGAAAACATTCACTTATTATAGAAAATTCTAAATGAATCGATAAAGCAAATGTTTCTCAAATTCTCATCATATAGTCAAATTCACAAACCACAAAACACAAATCATGAATGCATCAAACTTGTTCACACATCACAATCAAATAAGCACTTCAAAATGGTTTGGGTAAATCCATAAACATGAGAAACTACACATTTCCACATAATGGTCATGTGTGATCGTAAACTTGAGTCACTATCACAATCCCACATAGTGGTTTTGCATAGGTGTAAACTTGAGGGAGTCCATGAAGGAGCTCCATGCTACTAGTGGGCAGACGGAATAAGCCTTTAACTTGGTCAACGTGCACGTGACATTCTTGAATGGATTACACCAAACCCACATAACATGTAATTCATGAATTGAAAACCGTTTGCCAAAATGGCACATTCTTGGAAACTTGTTTTTCATAAACATGAGGTGTTTCGAAAACCATTTTCAAAAACATGATTTCATAAACATGTATCTTTTCACAAAAACTCATTTTCAAAGTCTTTTCACCAATCAACACAATTCTTATATCAAACATATAACAAATTCTCAATTCATTCAAAAACCAATAAATGCAACATTTATGATGCAATTGAAAACATTAAACTACCTTGATTCAAAGAAAACATTTAGTGGCTTATTTACTCTATTATAAACATTTACCTACCTTGATTTCCTTGCTTAAAACTTTGATAAAAAATGCCTCTACTCTTGCTCCTTTTGCCTCTCTTGATTCCCTTTATCAAAGACAAAATTTCCATTTAATAGGGATTCAAATTGGAAACCCATAAGACATATTCACTAAAATTGATCCTAGAGTTCTTAAACCCATACATTTTTTAAGATTTAGGAACCAAGAGCCTTTCAAAAATCCAAAAGATTAAAATCAAACTTACCTTAAATCTTCACCAATTAGTGAGATTGTTGGCTCTAATGAAAGCTCTAATCCTCCTCTTCCTTTTTCTCTTCTTGAACAACTTCAAAATCACTCTTCAAGAGTAAGAAAAATAAAAACCTAGCTTAGTGCTTTCTTTCTCTCTTTTCTTTTCTCTCCAACGACACTCTCTCCCTCTTATGTTTTTATACTTCTTCTTTGACTGACAAGTATTTCAAATCCATGTGTTTAGCACACTTAGAATACTTGTCATTTTTAGAGAAGAAGAAAGCTACAGAATTATCATAATAAATTCTTAGCAGTCTAGCTATACTGTTGACGATACCTAGCTGTAAGATAAAGTTTCGCAACCATAATGCTTGAATAGTGACCTCAAAGCATGCCACAAATTCGACCTCTATATTGGAAGTAGCAATGATAGACTATTTTTCACTCTTATAAGAAATTGCCCCTCCTGCTAATTGAAATAGATAACTAAAGGTATATTTTCTTAAGTCTACATAACCAACATAGTTTGAATCTAAATAACTGTTCACTTTTTAGTGATCTAATTTCCTGTATATGAGCATCTAATCCTTAATGCCTTGTAAATACCTAAGAACTTTCTTTACAACTTTCCAATGGTCCAATCCGGGATTACTTTGACATCAACCTAACATTCTAAAAACAAAACTGATATCTGTTAGAGTGCAAGTCTAAATACACACCAGACTCCCAACTACAGATGCATAGGTAATAGATTCCATTTGCTTTTGTTCCAAATCATTCTTGGGACATTACATTTCACTAAATTTATCTACTTTTGAATTAGAACTACCCCTACTGAGCATTTTTCATCTTAAATCTCTCTAATTCTTTATTGATATATCCTTTCTAAGACAACCCTAACAATCCTTGTGTCCTGTCATGAAATATTTCTATTCCAATCATATAAGATGCCTCACCTATATCTTTCATTGCAAAGTTATTAGAGAGAAATTTTTTTACATCATATAATGAGCCCAAATCATTAGTAGCCAAAAGAATGTCATCAACATATAGTACCAAAATATTGAACTTGATCCCACTAACCTTCATATAGACACACCTTTTAACAATGTTTTCTACAAAACCATAAGAGGTAATGGTTTCATTAAACTTGAGATACCATTGTTGGTAAGCTTGTTTCAAACTATATATTGACTTCTTTAATTTACACACAATATTTTACTTTTCTGCAATCACAAAACTTCCGGTTGGTCTATATAAACTTCCTTTCTAAGTCACCATTTAGAAAATCAATCTTTACATCCATTTGATGAAGCTCTAAATCATAATGAGCTACAAATGCCATAACAATTCTTAAAGAGTCCTTCTTTGAAACTGGAGAGAAGGTCGCTTTAAAGTCGATGCCATCCTTTTGAGTATAACCTTTGACTACAAGTTTGGTTTGTACCTTTCAATAAATATTACCTTTTGAGTCCCTTTTCGTCCCATAGAGCTATTTATAGCCCACCTGCTGTGAGCCTTTAGGTAACTCAACTAATTCTTAGACCCATAGATTTGAACTCTTCTTTTATAGTATTGAGCCAGTTTTTAGAATTATAACCTTTCATGGCTTCTTTAAATGAGACTGGATCCTTATCAGTGCTTAAGTCACACTCATGCTAAAGTGAATACACCACACAATCATCTGATATAGCTGTTCTTTTCTCCCTTATAGACCTTTGCAATACCATTTTTTGTAGTATCACTTTATAAATTGTGACTTGCACATTATTTACTAGTTTATTATTGACATTCTCTTCTTGTGGGGTTGGAATATCAACTTGTTGTTTTGATATGTTGTGTGAATAGATATATCAAAAGGAATAATAACTTGAGAAGAGATGTTGGGTGAAGGATTTTCCACTTGAATCTCTTAAATATCCATCGTTTGTGATTCCCCACTCCCACTGATTTTCCTATTTTCAATGAACCTAATATTACTAGACTCAACTACTCTTGCACCATGGTTAAGACAATAAAATATGTACCCATTGGACCTTTTTGGATAATTGATGAAGTAACCACTAATGGTTCTTGCATCAAGCTTCTTTTCAAGAGGATTATAAATCCTTATTTCTGTTAGGCAACCCCAAACATGCAAGTGCCTTAAGCTAGGTTTCCCACCTGTCCATAATTGATAAGTTGTCACAGGAATTACTTTATAGGAACCCTATTAAGTAGATATGTAGCTATCTTTAATGCATACATCCATAAGGATAAAGGTACATTAATGTAACTTAACATACTCCTAACTATATCCATAAGAGTGCAATTATGGTTTTCAGCTACACCATGCTGTTGTGGTGTATCGGGCATTGTATACTGTGCACAAATTTCCTGACTTTGAAGAAATTTTGCAAATAGACCTAGACACTATCTATTCTCATCAAATTTACCATAATATTCAGCACTTCTATCATACCTTACAACTTTTACTTTTCTATCTAACTACCTTTCTACCTCATTAATGAACACCTTAAGAATGTCCACTAATTGAGACTTTTCATGCAGTAAATAAAGACAAAAATAATGTAAATGGTCATCAATAAAGGTTATAAAATACTTTTCACCGCCTCAAGATGGAATATGAAATAGACCACATGTATCAGTGTGTACTAATTCAAGTAACTCAGTACTTTTTGTGGTTGAATTCTTAGATAAGTGTTTGGTTTGGTTACCTTTAATGCAATCTCACACACATCCTAATCAATAAAATTTAGTTGACTTAAGATTTCACTTTTCACTAACCTCATCACCCTGTCGTTAGATATATAGCCTAACCTTTGATACCATAAGTAAGCAAAGTGTTCATTATGTGCACTATATTTATTACCAATATTATATTCAACTTGAAATAAGGATTCAGAATAATTAACATCATGGTTGAAACGATATAAGTCATCCATTAATGTACTAGAACCATAATAGTATTGCTGTTTATACAAAGAAAACATATCATTTCCAACGTTGAAATTAAAAGCTATCTGATCCAACTTATTAACAGAAACTAAATTTCTAGAACATTCAGAAACATAAAGAAACTTTTCAAGATCTAGACTATAACTAGTGTCTAAGATCAATATGTTTTTCCTTATTCTTTTTATTCGTGCCTTCATTTTGTTACCTATAAATAGGAACTCTTCAGTTCCATTTATGGTTTAGATTGAAAGGAATCTCTGCATAATATGTGAAACTTGACTAGTTGCACCTAAATCTAACCATTAGGTATTATTGTACACTTCGATAAGATTTGATTCAAAACATATCGAAACATATTACTTAGCTTTCTTTTCAAACGAGCCTTTCATTTAAGGCAATCTTTCTTGCAAAAGAAAGAACACTGCTCTTTAAGTTGACCAGCTTTCTTGTAAAAGAAGCATCGCTACTCTTTATGGATTTGGCCCTCATTAACCTTCATTGGGGCTTTGTCCTTCTTGTTGTTCTTCTTTCTTGGCTTTCCCTTTCTACCATTAGCTTCTTTGTGTACTGTAAGATGAACATATTGTTCCTTCATTTTCTTTAATCTCCCTTCCTCCTACACCAACAAGGCCTTGATTTCTTGAAAATTCCATTTATCCTTTAGAGTGTTGTCATTCACTTGGAACTGACCAAATTCAGAAGGAAGTGAGTTGATGATGAACTTTACTAGGAAGGATTCAATCACATCCATGCTCATTGATTTCAGTTTTGTAGCTAGATTTGACATACCTGTTATATGATCATAGATAGGTTGTGACCAGTCAAACTTCTTGGTCATCAATTGTGACATCCCGTTCCCATACTAAGGGGTAAGAATCCTAGATTTCTATAATTGAGAAATAACAATGAGAGTTTAGAAAAATGTATTTCATGCTCATGTATAATGTTAGCATATGCATATATGAATATTGATTTTTGCACACTAAAATGATTGTACATGCATTCACTGACATTTTTCAGGTATAATTGATTTACAAATATGATTATATCTAGAATTGTGAATTGTATGTGTTAATAATTGATTTGGAGAGTATAATTACTGACTCAAAAATTTTGGTGAAAATTTCAGAATTTTTTTAAAATTTAAGGGTATTTTTGGATTAGAAAAAATGCCAAATGACAGAACAATTGATAAATAGTGGCAGAAATAAATGTCAAATGGTAGTGGAAATTTTAATATGTGACATTAAGATTTAATGAGTTATGTCATTGAAAATTGGGGTTGAAAATTGGAGACAAATGAACTAGTAGATTAAAAGACCAAAAGTGGGACCATAGGAAAGTGACAAGTGTCACTACCCTTATCACTTACTATTCTTTTACCCAATTGAAGACCATTCCATGGCCTTTTACTTGCCCATTCACCACAAATGGTTCATTTCTCCATCTTCTTCTTCTTTTTCTTCCTCTTTCTCTTCTTCACTCACGAACTCACTCTCACCTTCACCATGCTGATTTTTGGTCCAGCTCTTTCACCTTGTTTCTCCAAGATTTGTTCTCTTCTCTATTTTGTCACTAAAGACCTAACCCTACAACCTTTTATTGATGATTTACATGTAAGAGAAGGAAGCTAGGGTTAAGAGAGATCTTGAAGACTTTGAAGAATCTTGGAGCTTAATCAAGTAAGTTATGCTCTAATCATCATGGGTAGTGTTAAATGAAACTAATATGATGAGTAATTTGAGATTGATGAATTGATCATGAAATTTTCATTTGAGATTCATGAGTGCTGACATATATATATATATGTCTTACTTTTTTATATGTGATGATATAATGTTGGATTAAATTGAGTAAATGGTGTTTTGTGCATGATGAACGTGAGCGATGAAAAGTTTAAGTAAATATCTTGTTTTTGGATATGTATGATGAGTAATAATTCATATATCGTTATATATATGTTTTTGAGGTAGAATGATCATCATAATGGTGCTAGGATGAGTGAAAAAAATTGTTGATGAATGGTATATGCATATGTTCTGTTTTTGAGTTAATGATCGAATATAGATCATGATTTATTTGTGCATGATATTGAGTTTAAATGGAGTTGAGAATGAAGAGTAAATGAAGTAGAAAAAGTGATCTTTGTACAAGTTATGTTAGGTGTAAAATTTGGAAAATTGGAAGATGAGTCCTGTTTGCTACTTTCTGTGAAAGTTCGTTGCGGCGAACTCCTGGCTTCGCTGCGACCAACTTTCCTGCACAACTTTATTCTTTTTGGATTTTTCTGTTTTAATGTTTAAGTTTTAATTTGGGATTTTGGCTTTGTTTATGGATGATTGGAATTAAATGGAAGTCTAAAATGGGGTCGATATAAATTAGAAATGTTAGATTGAGGAAAAGAAAAGAAGAAGATGAACAAAATGCAGAAAAATGAAGGAAAGTGCAGGAAGTGAAGAACATGCGTGGAGAATTTTCTAGTTTTTGATATTTGGTGTTAATTATGGTTTTTAATTTGTTTAAGAATGTGTTGAGCTGAATGGGAGTTGAAATGGTCAAATGAAAATGGGGAATGTAAAAAAAATGATCTTCTAAAATCATTTGGGAGAAATTGAGTGAAAAATTTGGAACAAAAATGATGAACAATTCTAGAAAATTGATGAATGGATATTTTCATTAAACATGCTTCAGTATTTTGGTAATATATTGACCTGTAGTTATCGTAATGGAATGATTCTTGATTTAAATTAAACTAGAGACATAGTGTTACAACTTTTATGAAAAATCAAATTTTAATTCTATCTCTATGATTCTATAATCTAACTTGAAGTTGAGCACAGAATATTATTTCAGTTTAAGAACAATCCAAATTATTTGGAGTATGACTTTTGGAGTACTGAACCAAATTGAATGATCTTGGTGTCATTAGAAACTTAAGACAATAGGGAACATTTTTTATAGAAGAAAGTGTTGTCAAATTACTTTATTTTCATTGTCAGATTGATCATGTATAGAAGACCTGAAGGTATGTTTCAGGAAAAATCTGAATTGACGAAATGAGTTATGAATTTTGATTTTAGTAGTTTTATTGAGGTATAAACCATAAGTATAAATGATACTTATGTGAGTTTGGAAATATGAATGTTTACATGATGAGAATAATAGAGCAATACTCGGGATTATCATTGAACATGCATTATACACAACACATATACATATGTATGCAATTGAGTATTTATAAGATTGTGTAATTATTAATGTGAGTGCATTGTGTGTATTGCATAATGTTGATGTGCCTGATAAACGTCCACATTCAGATGTTTCCAAATCATGGAAGCTAATGCTAATATGGAGCGTACTGTGAGTCGACCTAGATGGTTTTACTTTAAGAGTGTGTTCTTTTTAAATTCTGTATCGAATTACTAATGAATGTGAATGTGATTGTACTGATTCCAGACATTGAATGTCCGAGGTGTATGTTGCATGTGATGAAATATTGGAAGTGTTCCTTGTATGTGAAATTGTCAAAATATGTGTTTTCTCAACTTAAATGTTGAATGTAGGACCAAGTTCCAAACAAAAGTGAATGAAATATATGTATTCTCAACGTAAATGTTGAATGTCGGATTAAGGTCCGATGACATGTGAAAGAAAAAATGATTCAGTGATATTGAGCACTTTTAATTGACTGAATATATGTGATGCATTTCATTACATGAATGTATGAAACATAAAGGCTGTTGTGACCAAAGTAGCTACCAAAAAAGAGGTTAAAGCTCAAAATGTGAAAAAGAGCTTAAAGCTCAGAAAGTGGTTAAGAGCAAAAGGCTCACTATGTAAAATGAGCCTAGTATCCCCAACGGATACAGGGAAGTTATTAATGAGCCCGGTATCCATAATAGGTATGGGACAGTTATAGGTACTCGATCACAATAATAACAATTGAAAGTGAGTCTCATGAGAACTGCATATGCATATGATAGTTATGATTTAAATAGTTGACTGATTTCTGAATGTGACATATGTTGAATGTGAAATGAATGCTCAAGTGATATACGATGATTCATGATTATTAATGAAATGATGTGAATTATATGATTATATAAATTGTATGTGATATGTGATCGAGTGAGCCATCGAGGATGGTCACTCACTGAGTTTGCAAAACTCATTCAAAATTTGCAATATTTTTTAGGCTCAGAAGAGTACCCTGTTAGGTAAATGAGAATAAACCCAGCGCATTCAAGTAAGAGATAGAGGTGTGGATCAGTTCGCGTCTGCATTTTTATTTCTTATTTCTATATCAAATTGTGTTTTCCACAATGATTGTATCATGTGTATTTAAATAATTTTGTTTTGTAATAACTTTCCAAATTGGAAAGGGTTGTAAATGAGATTGATCTTGAGTATAATAGTATAGTAATAAATGTGACTTTGATGTTATGAAAGAAAAGAAAGTAGGCCCAATTTGATTATTGATTTCCACATACATTTGCATTATTTTGAAAAAAAAATTTATACGTTTTACTGATTGATTGTTCTTACATGCTACCCTCGCGGGCAAGTTCTCAAACATCACTAAGGATGTTGGATACGTGTCTTGCGAGAGCGGGGTGCTTCATCAATTCACTCATCAAGATTCCTATAATTTCATCCATTGGCAATCGCATCAAGTTTAGACTTAATCTAGTAGGCTTTTCCCAAGCCTCAAAATATGTCCTTCCAGTATGGATATTGGTCTTAGTAATGGTTGCAGGCTTCTCCACAACTAATGCCAGATCCTTATCCATAATATCCAATTGAAATTGGATTTCCTCAAACCAATTGACATAGTTTAGCCTATAGCTAATAATTTACTGGAAACTATAAAAGTAAAAACAAACTCACACATTAATGCTTTGAGTACAATTAATAGATTCAAACAATAATAAAATTTAATATATATTTAAGTTCTCTTTTGGGTGATAATTAAATACATATCTTTAATCCATAATATGCCAACAAAAAATATATACACACTTTAATAGACATTCAATCATACTCAAGATAATATGCATGCTATCTTTGGATATACAAACATAGTCACTAAATAGATCGATAAGTCTATTTAATGTTATTAATTATAAGCAATGATCCACCTTTGGGTGATCTCTTATCATTATAATTATATGCCCAAACTTCTTGCACTTGAAACATTGGGGCTTTCTCTTGTGCCAAAAATTGTCTTTGTCTTGACTAGGCTTCTTGCAAATACCACATTGCTGTTGAGCTTTTCCTTTTAAAGATGAGGCCTTTGCTAGATAAGCCCCCTCAACTACCTATTGAATTCCTTCTTTTCTTAACATTCTTCTTTGCTCATGAGCATGTAGGTCATTGATTAATTTAGGCAACAAAATTTGATTGACAAATCTTGAATCCTCTAGAGATGAAAATTTTGCCTCAAATCTTTATAGCAAGCTTGCAGGCACTTTCTCTACGATCTTTATAGCATCATCATTAAGCTGTCAAAAAACTTTTGTAGAGTCTCTTTTTCTTCCACCCTTAGAATCTCAAAATCTCATTTGGGATTTAACACTTGCATTTGCCTTGTTCTATCATTGCTATGATAGAGTTATTTTAGTGCGTCCCAAGTTTCCTTGACTATTTCATAACCTATAATTTGTGGAAAATTTGATTTAGAAATAGCAACATGAATTTGAGATGAAGCTCTTAGAGCTTTGAAATCTTCATCTTCGTAATCCTAATTTGATTAAGTGTTAGGTTAGTTCCTATAGTTGGTATTTGCATTTCACCTTCAACCCACTACTAGATACTAATACCTCTCAATTGAGCTTTCATTTTGATTGCCCAAACTTGATAATTCTCACCATTAAAAATTGGAGGTAAAAGAGATGATGTATTGTTGGATGCCATACTGCTGCTGACTCTCGAACACTCACATGCTCCTTAAGATTATAACCAAAAAATAGAGTAGAAAAGAGGTAATAGAAAAGACAGCTTATTGATAGGTACAATTTACATTAACGTTGAAGGCCTAAATATATAGGCAATAAAATAACAAACTTAGCTAATATCTCATTAAAGATTAACCATACAAATCAAAAGCTTAAATAACTAAGAAAATGGAAACATTCTGAACAAACTTGGATAACTCAGAAAAACAGGACCATATTTTAAATAATTTTAAATTATTCTCCAACAAAATTTCCTACCACGCCTCCATCAATATGATCCTATTAAAAAAAATTTATGGGTATCTGTCTCCTTTATATGTTCCCTACTTAGCAAGAGAATCCAATAACGTAGTGGTGGATCAAATGATGTAAGATCGAGAGACAACTCTCTCTATCATCAAATTCCACATCTTCTGAGCTTAGTAATGATAGAAAGCTCTAAAAAAATGAACCAGAGCTCTAATGGAGTTCCAGTTGCAAAAGATTAAAAACTACCGTCTATAGAAAACTAAAGAGAGAAAGATAATTGTCTTCTAAACTAAAGAATTTTGTTCTCTGTTATCTTACAAAACAACTAGAACATTCTATAAGAAAGTAGAACCATCTAGCTACCGTAACAACCAATTAATTAATTAACTTGGAATTGCTGCGAGCAATGTGTAAAGTAGACTAATTATCACAATAGAGCACAAATGGTCGCAAGTTCTAAACACCCAATTCTTTGAGCAAATTGACAACCCACGTTACCTTAACTGCAGTATGAGATATGGAGCGATACTCAGCTTTTGATGAGGACCGAGACACTGTACTTTGCTTTATGGATTTCTAGGAGATGGGTGAGTTTCCTAATAGAAGAACATACCCAGTAACTGATCTATGAGTAGAAGGGCAAGCAACCCAATCAGAATCACTAAAAGCCTCCAAACGAAGATTGTTACTACCATGAAGAAGAATACCCTGCCTTGAAGTGTCACGAATATATCGAATCAAGTGATGAAATACCACTAAATGAGATTGAGAGGATTTTGCAAAATTTGACTTAAAGTATAAACTGCAAAACAAATATCCGGACGCGTATGGGTCAAGAAATTTAGTGTTGGATCCCGTTTGTTTCCGAAACCCAAATTTTACGAAAACAATAAACTTGAGCTTAATCCAATGGAATTCCTTTAACCATCATCGGATTGTTTCGAAAATCATAAAACGTGAGCGTGTATAATACCTTGAAGGGTTATTTTGTTGACCCTTATTAATCAACATCCCATACGAGTTTTGATACCACAACTGTTGGGTCCTGCTTGATTCCGGAATCTAACTCTTGTAAAATCATGAAATGTGAGCGTATTCCCATGAAATGTCTTTAACCATCATCGATTAATCTTCATTCTCATAATATCCCAATAATTTTCCTCACAATTTGTTCAATGGCGTGCCCACGTAAATTAGTCACCATACTCAAACTCATGTCTCTTATTGGGAACTAGTCAATCACTAAGATCATAATTTACTTCATCAAAAAAATTGTAGCTCCAAGTCTCTAGTTTGCTTTGAAGAAAGAATAATCTTAATCGGAGCTCTACAACTCAAGATATGTTTAAAAAGCCAAAACATGTTCCGACCCCAATCATGCTCTCCCAATCGACCTTTCACTTTCTTTCAATCAAAAATTTTCATCCCAAAACGAAAAGCTGCCAAATTTCATGGAGAGGTAGATACATGTCTTAGGAATCTATCACTTTAAGAATCACTTCATTCAGAGGTCGGATGAGGAAGTTATGGACAAAAGAATCCAAAATATTTATGTCCTTAGTCATTTTATACCTCTCTTGGAGCAACTATCATAACTTTTTCTACAGATGTTTGATTGAGTTCTTTCTTGACCATTTGAAAGTAGACTTCAAGATCTACAATTTTCATGAAGACCACAAAGCAAGATTCTGCCTATATAATGGTCAAAAATTGCAATTTACTGAAGCTAACCCCTGAGAACATTGTTGGGATTGGGAGTCCACTTTGGCCGAGAAGGTCCGTTTAACGGACATACATGTCCATTTAATGGACATAGACTGGCTTAGGAGCCCTTTTTCACCTGAGAAGGTCCGTTTAATGGACCTAAAGTCTGTCTAACGAACATAGGGGTTCCCAAAACCCCTCCAAAGCCTCTCCAATGCTTCCTACATCCAACATAACATCATATTCATTCATAATCTTCCCCATTTCACTTCTTCTAATGCAACTACACTCCTAAAACTTCTAATGCCCAAATTAAATAAAATACTTGAACTATAATTGCTCAACATGCAATTACAGCTTTGTTTTACATAAATTACTCTAAAACAACAAAAAACATGCAAATTCGGGTTTATGCCTTGATTCACTTTCACTTGATCTCTTGCTCATCACCTGAATAAGGGAAAGAGAGTGGGGGTGAGCTTAAAAGCTAGTGGGTAACAGGCTTATAATAGAAAAATAAGCAGAACTATTCAAAAATTCATTGTCATAGAAAATTCTTGTTGAAATCCATAAAACACCTGTTTCTCAAGATCTCATCATGTAGTCACATTTACAACCCACAAAACATGAATGCATCAACTCGTTCATATATGCTAAGCACATAGGCACATTATAATGGTTTGGGTATATCCATAAACTTGACGTACTACACATTTCTACATAGTAGTCCTATGTAGTCGTGAATTCTTGAGAGAGTCCTTGAGGGAACTCCGCGCCACTAGCGGGCAGGCAGGAGAAACCTTTTCTTGGTCAACATGCACATGACATTTCTTGGATGGACTACCAAAACTCACATAACATTTATTTCAAACTTGTTGACCAAAATGGCACTTTTCGAAACTTGATTTTTTTTTCATAAACATGAGGTATTTCGAAAACAATTTCCAAAAGCATGATTTCATAAACATGTAATCCTTTCAAAGAAATCATTTTCATAAATCATCACACAATTCACATATCAAACATGTAGCAATTCTGCAATTCATTTAAGACATAATTAATGCAACACTTATGATGCAATTTAAATCATTAAATTTCCTTGATTTAAAGAAAACAAAAGTGGCTTATTTACTCTATTATAAACATGGAATCCACCTTAATTTTCCTTGCTTGAAAACCTTGCTCAAAAAGCCTTTACTCTTCCTCCTCTTGCCCCTCTTGATTTTCTTAAACATTGAAAAAAATCCCCAAATCAATAGACATTCCAATTGAGAAACCCATAAGACATATTCATAAAATTGATCATAGAATCCTTAAACCAATACATTTCTTAAGCTATATGAACCAAAATCTTCTCAAAAATCCAAAAATATTAAACATAAGCTTACCTTAAATCTTCGCCAACTGAAGAGTTTATTGGCTTATATGGAAACTTTCATCTTCTTCCACCTTTTTCTTTTCTTGAACAACCATAAATTCCTTCTTGAAAGCCAAGCAAAGTTGAAACCCTAGTTTCTTTCTTCTTCTTCTTTTTCTTCTCTCCTTTCTCTCTTCTTTACGACTCTCTCTCTCTCTCTTCTCTTCTCCTAATTTTGTGCCTCCTTCTTCTTTAAAAGCCAAACAAGCCTTATTACAATTATGCCATTAATGAGTGCACAAAGACCCTTCTACCCTTCCTTATATGCCTTGTAACTTAATTGCTTAAATGACTTGCCAATTTTGCCCGTCATGCAATCTTGTCACCTTAATACTATAATTCAATTAACCAATGTCATAAAATCTTAATCACATTAACATGCTAATTAACTTCACAAAAATAACATAATTAATCTATCAATACCTCAAAATTTATTTAAGTCATTGCCTAACTCCTTCCAAAAATCAAGACCTTTTTATGATCATGTAATTGAAGGAATTTGATAACACTTCCTTCTAGAAAAATGTTCCTGATGTCTTAATTTTATAATGACATCAAAATCATTCAATTTGGTTTCATAATCTATAAGTTATACCCCAAACATTTTTGGACTATTCTTATACTGAAACAATATTCTGTGCTCAAATTCCATCCCAAAATTGAAATTCTTAGAGACTGAATTGAAACTTGATTTCATCACATAATTTGTATCCCTATCTCTTTAGTTTACTCTAAATCAAATATCATCCCATTTAGATAACTAGAGAAAAAGTTATGGCTAAAACACTGAAACATACTCAGCGAACATGTTTCATCTACAATTTTCAACTTTTCACTTCCAACATTTCACTTATAATAGTTCTAACTTCCAAGAAAAGTTTGGGGTTCAACATTTAGTTTACCCACTATAGAGCTATAATAAAAGACATTCAAAATAAGCTCACTACCATCAACAAATAAAGAACAATTCATAGGCAAAGGAGTAGAAATAACTTGACCATCAGTAAGACCATTTAGACACAAAAGATCTCTAGTGAACTTATGTTGAGACAAAACTAACATCTTGAGCAGATGCTGCAGATTTAGATGGACTAGACAAAGAACCTGGAGTTAATTCAGCAAGAACATTTGATTCAGCAGTAACAAAAGGATAGAATAAAGAAGAAAAATCTTCAAAATGGTTAGGTAAAGGAAAATTTCTGCTCAGAAAAGTAGGCTAGTGAAAAAGGAAACACCTTTCACAGAAAATTACATCATGAGAAGTGAAAATCTGTTTGGTTTGCAAATTAAGAACCTTATAAGCTTTTTATCCAGCTAGATAACCAAGAAAAACACAAGTCAGTGAACAAGGATTAAACTTACTTCAACCAGCCTGATGAGTGCCCAAAAAACAAAGATAACCAAAATTACGTAAATGGATATAACTAAGTCGGTGCTTAAATAAAAGTTCATAAGGAGAGCAACTTTGAACATAAAATAAAGGAAGTTTGTTAATCAAATAAGTAGCGGTCAAAATACACTCTCCCCAATAAACATGTAACATCCCGTCACCAATGGGATGAGTACAGTGAGTGTGCATTCATAAATTGGCATGTGCATGCATTGTTTAACTTATGTATTTGATTAATTTGGCAATTATTGCACTAGTATATGAACGTACATAAATATATGACATATTCCCGGTATGATTGTGTAAATTGGAAATTTGGAGATAATTAGGTCAATTGATCTTTGAAAATTGAATTGGAGTAAGAAATGAGATTTAGGAGTTTGAAAAATGAAATTGGAGTGTATGATCATGAGTTTCTTAATTTTGAAGATTTTTAGAAAATTTTCCTGGAATTTTCGGAGTAATAGGCCTGGATCGAAAAATTGACCTAATGACGGATTAATTGAATTTTCGGTTCCAAAATTGATTGTCCAATGGCAATGGGAGGTTAGAGATTTGATTTGAGGAATTAGGGTTTTGAGTCATTGAAATTTGGGAGAAATTAGAATAAGAAATTGGATTGAGGTTGTTTGGATTGGTCTTGTGGCAATTAAAATTGCCAAACAAGCCCTTAGTTCCTTAGTTTATAAACCCTACCCTTTGAATTTTGGCTTCCACGATACTTGCTCCTTTTGAAAGAAATTTGGCTGTTTTTTTCCTCCTTCATCGTGGATCTCTTCCTTGTTGTTGTTCCTTCTCTTGTCTTTGATCAATCCCCTTTAGCTTGAGTTGGAGAAAATGATATTTGGGTTTGGCTTGTGGAGAACCGTGGGTGTGTGAGAGTTGAGGAGTTGGTGATCTTTGGAGTTTTCGAAGGTTTTATCAAGTAAGTCTTCATTCTTCTTGTCTTAGATAGTTTGATTTATTGATTTATTGAGTTATATTAATGATTTGGGTTAGATATTTGATGATTTCATATGATAGGGTTTCGGTAGATGATTTTGCTTGATTTGGTGTTGTTAATTTAGGGTTAATGGTTGTTTAACGGAATTAAGGTTAGGGATGAGTTTAAATGTTGGACCCCGAACTTTTCTCAGATTTATGAATTGTAATTTGAAATTAAACGAGAAAATTGAGGTGACTTAGTCGT
>JANIJH010000009.1:38011584-38023415 GCA_024520975.1 Erythroxylum areolatum | reverse complement strand
TCGAAGAGATATGCATCTTTTAGAAAACTTAGAGAGAATACATCAACTCTCTCAGAATCTCTCTAAAGAAAACACATAATACATTCTTTCTGCCCACCCAGAAATAAGGGTTTCAGAAACAATTAAAGTTACACGATAGAAGATTGTAAGGATAAAAAGATTTGCGGAAAGAAGTTTCTTCAACAGGTTTGTCTTGTTTCGATTCTTATGATTGGTTTGCCTATATTTATATTTCTGATTCTGGATTGCTTCCGTTATGGATACTGTTGATTCCATCAATAGAAGTAGCTGATGTATTAACTGCATCGAAAACAAAACAAACAAGATAAGTTCACAATTAAAATCCAAATGCTCTATAACTAATTAATTCAAATAATGGCAATCTCATCATAAGATACCTGACACAATATTGAAATTTAGTATTTGGACAGAAATATCAATTGATAATGAATTCATCTCAAATATAAGCCTTTCTTTGGACCAACTTATAGTTACATGAAAAACTTAATAATTATCGCATATTTATCACCACAAGTATGTTTGAATTTTGGCCAAATAACAACCTTCCTTTGGGCCAGTCATTATTTGTATAAATTTCATCCATATACAGCTGTCTTGATATTTTAAAATTAATTAATCTACACAATAAAGGTTACTTTGACAACATATTGATTCAATCAATTAATTCAAAATATCAATAATAAAAAAATGCCAAAAGTTGAATCCATTAATTTAACCATAATTCCAGCATATGCAAAGCCTTTAAAACAAAGCACAATATAAAACAAAAATCTTTGACTTTTCAACTCTCTTTTTTGTCTGCAAACTTTATAAAGAAAAAAAAAAGGAAATACTAAAGCCAAAGACACTCCAATGCTTTACTCATTCTTCTTCGAAAGTTTTCCTTTCACTTCTTTCTCATTAATATTATTAAGCATCAAAAGCCTTTAACGGAGCATCGAAATCAGGAAAAAAAAAAGACCATTATACTAGCATAACTCCATAGTCCATAAAGGCATATAAACCAAGGCAAAAGCTTGAGAACAAAATTGTTTTTTGAAATCGAAATTGAAAACTAACAGCGGCCATATTTAGTCCAACAAACAATACAATAAAACTCACATAAATTTAAATCAAAAAATCAACAAATCTTGACCGAAAACACATAATCTATATTTCTTAATAATTCAACATGACAATAATTCTGATACCACTTGTAAGATTCAAACAAATCATAACACAAGACAAAGATCTATCATGTCAGATTATCAAGAATAACTAGATAGCAGAAACATACCTGAATTTATTGGAGTAATCACTTATAGGATGATGCACTTTGTATTGATCTTACAAGAGATGTCTTTAAGTTGTCTATCTTTTCTCTTGATGGGATAAAAGAAAAGAAAACCCTAAGGCTCCGTTTGGTTGGCACAGATTGTTGTCAAGAAAAGTAATCTTTTTTTAAAAATTTAAATTACTACGTTTGATTCATTTTTTTAGTAGTTAGGAAATTAAAAACTTTCCTAATTTAGAGAAAGTAGTGGCACTTTCCTTAGAATCTAAATCTCAACACCTCCCTTGGTATTTAGATCACTTTCCTCAGGAATTTAATCTAAAAAATATACTAGACAATTTAACTCTTCCTTCTCTTATCGACTTTAAAATATATAAATTTCAAATAAATTTTTAATTAAAAATATATAAAATAAATATTAGTTTATAAATAATAAATTTTAAATTATTTATTTTTAAAAATAAAATATTTTATTAATACTTTATTATATAAAATATTAAAATAAGTTTAAATAAAAATATTTTTGTAAGTTTTATTTAATTTATAATTATTATTAGTAATAAAAATATTTATTATTATTTTAAAAACGAAAATTAAAAAATTCACAATAATTATAAAACTTGAAATAAATAAAATAACTAATTAAAAAACTTTGAAAAAATTGGGGGGAGAGATAAGATAAGAGGGAGGGAGGGAAATTTTTAAAATTTTGCAAAAAATTCTCCCTATTCTTTAAAATTTCCAGTATTGGCCAGTATTTAAATTTTAAATATTTTTAGTAAAAAGTTTCAATTGATAATCTTCATGATTATATTTTTCCTTATTTAATGATTTCAATTTTTATTCTGTTTGTAGGGATATAATTGGAAACACAAGTTAAAATTAAGTTATATTCTATAAAATACTGTTATATACTAAACACTATAATAAGAATTCACCCAACTTTCTTATTAGAATTCTTATAAGTATCCAAACATGTGAATATCTTTATTTTCCATAGATTTATTTTCCGAAGAATCATATTCCAAATTCACTTTACTTTCCTGCCAACCAAACGGAGCCTAAGAGTCTCTTGAGGACCATAACCACATATTTATATGTTTAGTGTAAATTACCAATTTGCCCATCATAAATTAGAAATATAACATATCTAAGGTCATATTTTAATTAAATGATTTGGACCTAACAGTTCAAAACTTTATTAGACCACTTTTATTTGGGTCATACCTTATAATAGCCCATGACATTTAATTATGTACATATGTAAGTCCACCCAAAAAAAAAAAATTTCCAACACTGGATTCCTATGCTCTAGCATTCATTGAAACAATGAAATTATTCATCGAACTTAAGACATATAACATACAGAGAGCTTTGTCGTAATGGTTACGTACTAGGAGGAGATGGGCCTAGCTTATCCTTAAGTGGCTGTGTAAATTTGGTGAAACAAAGACAACCAAGTACCCTTATAGTTGTAAATCAGGTTTCCTTTTCTATAAAATTTCATAAGTTGGTCTATTACCTAGAATTAGAGTTAAAAACCTTTAAATGATGTATACTCCCCAAGCAAACATTCGAACCAAAAAACTTTTAGAAGGCTATACGAAACCTTATGGCTTGTTGGCACTCTACCACTCCATTCTACTAAGGAGAATATGAGCACGTGGTTTGAGGTAAAACGCCAATAAAAGCAAATAACTCTTGACAGTAGCTATTGACAAATTCTTTCCGTCTGTCAGAATGAATTTTCTTAATGGTTGTACTGAACTGTGTATTTACTGTGGCCAAGAACTTTTGTAAGGTCCTCCCAGTTTGATCTTTACGTTGTAACAAATAAACCCATATTGCACGAGACTTATCATCAATAACGGTTGAAAAATATTTGGCACTAGCAATTGAAATTGTATTATATGGTCCTTAAAGAACCGCATCTAACAAATTTTTTTGCTCTATTAAGATTTCCATGAAAGGAAAACTATAATTGTTCTACCAGGTAACAAATTTCACATGTATGATTTTTTTTCTTTTTGGTCTCTTGGCAGGTGTCTACCGGGTCGAAGCCGGTGATTAATCCCCTTTCGTTGTATTGATATATCCCTTTTGGAAACTACAACTAGCTCAAAAGTTTGATGCATTTCTAAAGACAAGGATCAAACTCTAAAAACAGAGACATCGTATTGTCTTAAAGGACATATGTCCCAATTGAGCGTGCCAAAGGTCACTTGAACAATAAAAAATGTATCTTTATTCTCTCTCCCATTGACTTGTTTGAATCTTTTATTTCAATCACCATTGTTGTCTAACACATAAAGTCCACTGGAATAAGTTTCCACAATAAAAGGCTTTTTAATCTTGTGGTCCTGAGAGACACGTTCACTGACAGTAAAGACACTCACTTATCAAATTAAATTTAATGTCAAGTACATAAAGAACTCCAACCAAGAAAATTTTTGTACTAAGTATCCTCTTTCCTTTTCCTCCTACTTTATCTAATTTTCCATTTAGAAAACACACTAAAACACCTTTGTTAGATAATTTTAGATACTGAAATAAGTTAGTATTTAATATCATATGATTAGTGGCTCGTATATCAACAATCTAAACATCCTTTTGGACTCTTCCAATGAAGCAATAATAAGAGTTACAGTTTGTGAAGCGATAGTCAAATTACACTTTGATAGTTCTAGTATAATTGTATTTGCAATTGCCATTCCGATTTCTTCAAGCTTTCCATCGCCTTCCTCCTCTTCATTCTTAAGTGGATTTTCTCCAGTTGATTGAGAGACTGCTAGCACTGCAAATTTAGAACTTGCATCTATTCTTCGAAAACCAAGAATAGTCTTCCACCCCACTCCCTCAGCTGATCTAGGTGCGCCATACCTCTGAATATACCGGTCAGAGTAACCAACAATCTAAAACACCTGACCTTGGTTACAATAATCACAATACCCTTCCCTTTCCGATAGTTTTCTCTGGCCATGCCCTATTACTCCTTTGGAAGTATTCATCCTAGTCATGAATGCACTCTCCCCTGTATCTCCTTGTTTTTAAGCCCCTAACTTATGTGCCTTTATCTTCAAAACAACCGAGTAAGCTTTGCTTACATTAGGCAACGGGTCTATCATTAATAGTTGCTCTCTCACCCAGGCTTTTGAGTACCATTCGGCTATAAACAAAAACGGTACTATTAACGTTAGTACTAACCGTAAATACCGGTTGGTACTGGTTTTTTCCGTTGGGTATCAGCTGATACCCAAAAATTTGGGTCATACTGATCGGTACCGTGAGTTTCAGAAAATTGAAGGACTGAATTGCAAAATTTAAAAATTAATCCTAAAAGCTACCCCCCCGACTCTACCTATCTCTCTCGACTCTCGCTCGCCTCTCACTCACTCTTGCCATCTCCTCAGCCTCTCACTCTCGTCGTCACCGTCTCCTCCTTTCCTCATCCTCCTCGAACCTCGACTCCTCCCTTGGCGTCAGTTGAAGACGCCACTGTTTTCGTCTTTAACAGTTCAACCTTCCTCCACACTCGAAGATGCCATGACCTGCTACACCGCACCAAGTCATCACCGTCGCAGCTCAGGTAGACCACACCATCGCACCATCTATCACCAACCAGTTACCAACCCGAACCAACAATCGAAGACCCGATCCCTGTGATTTGTTTTTGGGTGTGTGTTTTTTTTTTCGATTTTTTCCTACTTCATTGCATTTTTTATTGTGTTGGATGATAGATTTGTGAATGTTGGATGATGGATTTGGGAATTGAATTATTGAATGCTCACAGATTGCATGTATTTGAATTAGTTGGATTGGATGGACTTTGGATTCTGGAATTGAATTGTTGAAGTTGAATACCGTGAGCTATTGATTTGGGTTTTGTCATTTTTGATATGAAATTTGGAACTAAAATTGGAAATGGAATTATATAGTATAGTCTATACTCTATAGTGTTTATGATCTAAAAATTGGAAATGGAATAATATCAGTCACGGTGATATTGATGAATGAGTTGTTTTACTATGTGTGGTTGTTCTGTTTGTAAAATAGAGTAGTGGTGATATGTATGTATTATGCACGACTTAATAATGTTGATTACTTGATTATTAAAATTGGAAGTTGATAATCAACATTTAAACCTAAATGTAAAATTGATAATCAAATGTGAAATTGTAAAATTGATAATCAAATTTTGTAAAATTGTAAAAACTTAAATCATTAATTGACACATTATTAATATTTATGAAATGATAATTTATTTTTAATATTTGGGTATTAAATTTAGGTAAATATTTAGTAGAGTATAAAATTATGCAATTGAAAATTAATAATAATTCGATTGTAATTAAAGATAGTATTTGCCTATTTGGGTATTAGTTTTGGGTAAATAATTAATTGAGTATAATTGGTAATGTGTAGGGTATCATAAATATTTATAATTGGTAATGTGTGAAAGTACAAAGTAGTGACGTAATAAATGCATCCAAAAAGAACTTTTTGTTGTCAAATTGTAAATATGTTGTAGACTTATAGATTCCAATTATCTATACTTACACTTATTAATGTCAATTAAAAATTGTAAAAACAACATATATATTTAAGAATGAAATATAAAATGGTGTATATAATATTATGGTTTGTTAGAAATGAAAAGAAGATTTAAAGCTTTAAATAAGAAAAAAAATATTACCAAAGAAGTTATATCCTTCAACTTGTGAATGTTGGAATTGGACATTGTTGCAAATGGAAGGAAATGGGAAGAGAATTATGATTGTTTTTGGATTGTTGGAAATGGAAATTATTGGTTATTATCGAAAATAGAATTATGATTGTTTTGTAATTGTTGGAATTAGAAATTGTTGTAAATGGAAGGAAATGGAAATAGAATTATGATTGTTTTGTAATTGTTGAAATTGAAAATTATTAGAAATGGAAATAAAATTATGATTGTTGGAATTGGAAATTGATGGAAATGCAAAATTGTTGATATATGTCTTGTGATGGTTGGAATTTGAAATTATTAGGAACGGAAATGAAATTATGAATGTTCTGTGATTGATGGAATTGAAAATTGTTGAAAATAGAAATTGTTGATATCTGTTTTGTGGTTGTTGGAATTGAAAATTGTTGGAAATTGTTAGGAATGGAAATACAATTATGCATGTTTTGTGATTGTTGGAATTGGAAATTGTTGAAAATTGTTAGAAATGCAAATGAAATTATGAATGTTTTGTGATCGTTGGAATTGGAAATTGTTAAAAATAGAAATGGAATTATGAATGTTTTGTGATTGTTGGAATTGGAAATTGTTGGAAATAGAAATTGATGATGTATGTTTTGTGATTGTTGAAATTGGATATTGTTGAAAATTGTTAAAAATGCAAATGGAATTATGAATACTTTGTGATTGTTGGAATTAGAAATTGTTGGAAATTGTTAGAAATGGAAATGAAATTATGAATGTTTTGTGATTGTTGGAATTGTAAATTGTTAGAAATTCTAGAAATGCAAATGGAATTATGAATGTTTTGTGATTGTTGGAATTGGAAATTGTTGGAAATAGAAACTATTGACGTATGTTTTGTAGTTGTTGAAATTGGAAATTATTGGAAATTGTTAGGAATGAAAATAAAATTGTGAATGTTTTGTGATTGTTGGAATTGGAAATTGTTAGAAATGCAAATGGAATTATGAATGTTTTGTGATTGTTGGAATTGAAAATTGTTAGAAATGCAAATGGAATTATGAATGTTTTGTGATTGTTAAAATTGGAAATTATTGCAAATGGAAATTGAATATGTATGTTTTTTTAATTGTTGGAATTGAAAATTGTTGGAAATTATTATAAATGCAAATAGAATTATGAATGTTTTGTGATTGTTGGAATTGAAAATTTGTTGCAAGTTGTTAGCAATAGAAATGGAATTATGAATGTTTTATGATTGTTGGAATTGAAAATTGTTGAAAATTGTTAGAATTGCAAATAAAATTATGAATGTCTTGTGATTGTTGGAATTGGAAATTGTTAGAAATGGAAATAGAATTACGAATGTTTTGTGATTGTTGGAATTGGAAATTGTTGAAAATGGAAACTGTTGATGTATGTTTTGTGTTATTATATATGTTAAATGTTTTTAATTATTATTTTTTGAGTTATAGTGAATTGTGTTCCATGAAATTGAATTGTATGTAATGTAATCATACAAAATGAGTAATATTATATAAGATGAATATACATATTATTTATTGAAATTATGTGTTATTTATTTTTATGTGTACAGATAAATAGAAGAAAGTTCAAGTACTCCTGATCAACCCACTTCAGAAAGATACAATGATCTAGCTTGGGCTCAGGCCACATTGGTTCCCGGTATGAAGAATTATACCATTTGCTTGTTTTTCACAAGCATTTGAAAGGCGGAGGAATCACCCGATTGAAAAAAATATTTAACTGGGATTTAAGGAGATATAGAACCCTGTAAAAAAGTAAGTCATGGTGTGAAGTGACAGATGAAAACATTGCTTGATGAATATCAATATGAGACAGATAGAAGGGAAAGACTGAATTTTAAAATTAGTGGTGGAAGTTTGTTTTCTAATTTTCGTGGTGATTTTGGAAATATTGAAGGTGGAAGTGGTAGTGGTGGTACTGGTACTGGTACTGGTACTGGTATTGGTATTGGTACTGCTAGTGCTTCATCTCAGGCTCAAGAACAATCTGATGTGAGGAAGAGAAGAAGGCAGGTGACTAGTTTCTTTGCACCACGAACAACTCCTAGAGTCCAACATTCAATTCGTAGTGTAATGTAATCAAGAGATATGGCTCACAACATCAATATGGCAGTAGTTAGATGGTGGTATGATTTAGGTTCGTCATTCAATGCTTCTCAGTCTTATTATTATCAACCTATGATTGATGCAATAGCCTCTTATGGTCTAGGATACAAAGGTCCTTCGATTAATAGCTTAAAAGGTAAACTTTTGAATTGTGTTGTTTCTGAAATTAGAATTATTTGGCTGAAAGAAGAGTGAATTGGGGTACTTATGGATGTTCAATTATGTGTGATGGTTAGACTAATAAGAGACAAGAACCTGTTATAAATTTTTTAGTTTATTCTTCAAATGACTCTATGTTTTTTGAAATCTATTGATGCATCTGACCTTATTAGAAATACTGAAACTTTGTTTGAGATATTTGATTAAGTTGTGAATGAAGTAAGGTTGGAAAACATTCTTCAGTTTATTATTGACAATGATTTCACTTATAAAGCGGAGGGAAAAAGGTTGCAGAATGCGTATAATTCATTTTTTTGGACTCCTTATGTTGCACTTGCATTAACCTAATGCTGGAGAATATAGGAGATCCTAAGTATTTTCCTGTTATTGATGAGACTATGCAGAAAGCTAAAAAGGTGACAAAGTTTATTTATAATCATGCATAGATATTGAATTTGATGAAAAAGGAATTTATCAATGGTAGGAATTTGTGTCGTCTTGTTATGATAAGATTTGTCACAAATTTCTTATCACTTCAGTCTTTTATTTTGATGAAGAAGGAGTTAAGACAAATGTTTACAAGTGATAAGTGGATTGTATCTCAGCATATTAGGTCTAATGATGGAGTGGAGGTTTGTAATATTATATTGGAAGATCAAGAATTTTGGTCTTAATGTTAATTTGTTACTTGAGTTTGTGAGCCTTTGGTGAGGGTGTTTCGCTTGGCTGATAGTGAAGAAAAGTCAACAATGGGTTATATTTTTGATGCCATGGAGAGAGCGACGGAAGCAATCAAGGCCAATATGAAAAATAGGACTTTTTTATAAACAACATATCTTCTAATCATTAACGAGAGAAGGGAAAGACAACTTTCTTCTCTATTGTTTGCAACTAGGGAATTTTTGAATCCTAGTGTGTATTTTAGATTGGATCTTACAAAGCAAGTTGAAGTTAATAAAGAGATGCTTTTAACAATTACAACAATTGTTAGTATTGATGCGATGTAAGATCTTTTAAGCTCATAGATGGAGTTTTACAAGTTGTCTTATGGAGATTTTGGAATGTCGATTGCTATTCGACTAAGAGGAAAACTTTCTCCAGGACTTAGTTATTTCCTTTCTCTTATTTGTTGAAAATTAATTATTACTTTATTTTGTTTATAACACTACTTTTTTTATCTTATAACTTGCAGTTTCTTGGTGGGATCATTTAAGAAATGGTGTTCCAGAACTTGAAAGGATCGTGATTCATATTTTAAGTCAATGTGTGAGGGCAACAGGCTGTGAACGAAACTAGAGCACATTTGAATTTATCCACTCAAAGAAAAGGAATAGATTGGAGCATAAGAGGTTGAATGACTTGATTTTTGTTTGTTACAATTTAAAGCTTTGGGAAAGGTATGTTATTTTCATTATTATCATTATTAATTTCGATATAATTTCTTATAATTTTCCAATAATTAAATTCAATTGTTTACTAAAAGTCTTAACAGCACAAGTAGTTCAACTGATTCAATTGTCATTGATAATATTGATCTTTTGACGGATTGGGTTTCTGAAGAACCAAATTTGGTTTATGTGAATGATTTGGATTTGGAAGATAATCTTGGATGGGAAATCATTGACATGTCATTTGGTGCATTAAATTTGAATGATAATGATGATGAAGCTTCTATCAATGATGAGGATTTTGTACCAAATAATCACTGGGGTCAGTTAAGTTGTCATTTTGCGTTCATTTGGTATATAAATCTCTCTCATATGTTGAAATTTTTATTCAAAATTGATGGATTTGTCTCTTAAATAATCTTAGTTGATTTTCACCACTGAAGAGATGAAATTGAGTCAAAAAGATGCAAAGGAAGCAAAGAAAACCAGAAAATTCCAGATTGGCAGCAAATTCAGTGACTAAACGTGGGAATGTGCAAGGTTGGAAATACCTACAGATCTGTTTTTAAATTCAAATCTGATTCGTTTGAGATTTTTATAATCTTGGAAGATCACATTGTTGGAGATTTGCATCCTGAATACGTAAGAGGTGTGATCTACAAAAGATGGTGGAGAAAGAAGGGATTGACAAGGCATAAAAGAAGAAAACACGTTATTGTTCACATTATCCCTTAAATTAGCATAGTTTTATAATTTTTTGCAGTATTTTTCTTTCAATTAAGTTCAGTTTACATTTCTGCACTTTTCTTTTAGGGATTTTCATATCTTTAGGAAAAGACCAGGGATGGAGACTATGTGTTTTGTTATCTCTTTGATTTTTACTTTCGTTATGAGTAGCTAAACCCCTTTTCTTGGTTGAGGGGAACCAAGTTATCATTTATTATGTGTAGGATGTTTCAATAAAGTTTGTTTTGTTGATAAACATAGAGTGTCTTCCGAACTACTTTTCTAATTGAATTGATTGATTTCTAGGTGTGCAACCAGGAATTGATTTGTTTAATAGCTAGATTAATGAAATATGACGTTCACTTTGTTAATCACAAGTAGCAATTAGATTACCTTCTTCAGGTTAGAGTAGGGAATTCTAAGAAGATACTCATATTGATTAAATACATGTTGTCTATGTGTTATTTTGTTCATTGATTTCTTGGTTCTTTAAGTTATTATTCAATTGAATGTACGATTGTATCTAGGTTGTTGATTAATAAGAATGCGTAGAATAATGTTCTATTCCTTTACACTTAAGAAAAATAACCCCCAATGAATTTTATTGATGAACTGAATTTCATATCAAGGATCCATTTTAGTATGATAACATCGATGACCCGAAACTAAAGTTTTTCTATAAAATTTTCATATTCAATTACTTTTATTGATTTTCGATTTTTGTCATCTCTTTCCTTAAATTGCTGTGAATTGAAAACACCCCCATTTCGTTACTTTATTTTAGTTTTGAACTTGTACAATCATTTCTGTTAAAATTCCTCGTGGGAACGATACCTACTTTCTACTACTACAATAACTTGTATTAACGGAAGTTGGTTTCTTTTTGAATTTGGTTGTAAGCGGCAGCACTACCAAATTTTGCACCGTTGTTGAGGAATTTCTCAACGGTATATTTATGTTACACGAGTAGACAAAACAACACAATTGTTATTTGATTCGGAGATTGAGAAGATAGCTAAAAGACTACAGAAACAGATGAAACAGCAGTAATAAATGCAAAAGATGGAACGGATGGCAGCGAACTAGCCGCACCTATGGACGCTCAACAGCCCCACTGCATCAACTTTCTAAATTTAGGTGATAACAATACTTTTGAATTAAAACCTGGGCTGATTCATTTATTACCTATTTTCAGGTACCGAGAGAAGATCTGTATAAACACTTAAAGGAATTTGATATGGTTTACATAGAATGAAGCCAACGAATGTGACGGAAGAGCAGATTAAGCTAAGAGCCTTCCCATTTTCCCTTAAGGATGATACTTAAGATTGGTTGTACTATTCAGTCGGATAAAACGTGCAAACATGGGCTGAAATGAAGAGGGTTTTCTTTGAGAAATATTTTTCATCATTGAGTGCAGCCAA
>JANIJH010000009.1:37976595-38002318 GCA_024520975.1 Erythroxylum areolatum | reverse complement strand
GTCTTTAGGGCACTACTCTAACACTCTTACAATGCATAAGTCGACTTAGCACATATACAAGTCGACTTACACTTACAAAAATTGCTCATAAATATTCGATCCCGATCACTTACAATGGTCTAAGGAACTCCATGTAGCCAAATGATGTTATTGACAAAAGCCTTTGCTACTGAAATTGCAGTACATGGTTAGGACAACTGCATAAAGTGTGCATATTTCGAGAGACGATCCAACACCACCATGATCACTTGTCACTTCCTAGAAATTGGCAACCCGTTAATAAAATCCATGGTAACATTAGTCGACATTTTATCCAGAATTGATAACGGCTACAGGAGACTAGCGAGAGCAAAGTGGTCTGATTTGTTCCTTTGGCAAGCATTGCAACGATAAATAAACTTCATGACTATTTTCCTTATTCCTTCCCAAAAAAATCTTCTTGTATCCGACTCACTATTTTATGACCCCCCAAAGTTATAATATGAAGCTCAGAAATTTTCACGGATATGAGAGAAGAGGTAAGACTCAGAATGACCAAGAACAAAATTTTGTCTCGTTCCTGCAAATTGGTTTTGAATTTCTGGTAATACAAGTCCTACACGTTCTCAACCTTGAGATCATGCCACTATGAAGCCTGTGGCATTGAGACAGCAACAAAGCATAACTCAGCTTGATGAGACAGTGCATCTATAGCTTGATTCTCAGCGCCCTTTTGTATTCTATTCAGTACTAGTATCCCATTAGTTTAGGTAACTAATAAGTTTGAGTGGGAGTTGTAATTATATGTTCCAGAAGGTACTTAAGGCTACGATGGTCTGTATGAACAATAAAAGAATTTCCAAGTAAGTAGGGTCTCCATTTTCTTACTGACTTTACCACCGCGAGCATTTCCTTTTCATAGGTCAAATAATTAAGTGCTGCTCCTTTAAGACTTTTGCTAAAGAAAGCAATCGATCATCTTTGTTGCATTAGTACTACTCCAATAACTGTTCCACATGCGTCTCACTCTACAATGAATGGTTGAGTGAAATCAAGTAGCCTTAGTACCTGTTTATGGGAGATGGCTCTTTTGAGATATTTGAAAGCATCTTGAGCCTCCTGGTCCCAAACAAATCCATCTTTGCTTAATAGTCGACTGAATGGAGTAGAAATAATCCTATAATATTTGATGAACTTCTGATAATAACCTGCTAGCCTTAGAAACCCATAGACCTACCTGACAGTGGTCAGAATCGGCCAATCTGTCACGGCCTGCACCTTGCTTGAATCGGGTTTAATGCCATCATTGGTGAGGACATGACCTAGATACTCATTCTTCTGGACCCTGAAAACACACTTCTTCCTTTTTGCAAACAACTGATGGCGTTTGAGTACTGATAAGACTGCTTGCAAACACTAAAGTTGTTCCTTCGAAGTTCTAGAATAAATGAGAATGTCATCGAAGAACACTTAAACAAATTTTTGGAGGAATGGCAGGATTATCTCATTCATTAGACTCTGGAAAGTGGAATGGGCATTGGTGAGCCCAAAAGGCATTACAACAAGTTCATAATGTCCATTATGAGTGAGAAAGACTTTTTTGTGTATATATGGACCATATACCCGAATTTGGTGATATCCGGACCTAAGATCAAACTTGGAGAAATAACAGGCACCAAACAATTCATCCATTAATTCGTTTATCACTGTTATTGGAAACTTATATTTGATGGTTAACTGACTGGCTTGGAATTGGGCAACAACAGAATCTTGTGGTCTTGTGCATGAATTGGAGGAAGTGATTGAGGTTTTTTAAACATGTCGTGGTTATCTCTAAGAATCTCCTCAATATCCGAATAGGAGTTGGTGTTATCTTGAAGGATAAGATCGGCAGAGACCAATTGGATGAAGAGTCTTATTCTCATTAAACTACTAGATAGTAGGTGTTGAGTTTCCTTATCTGATAGGGCTTCTAACTCCCCTAAACGCATCCCCTGGAATGAAAATCTTTTATTGTTTAAGTTGAAGACCATTGTGAGTTTACAATAGTCTATCAAAATGTGACCTAGAGTTAAAAGCCACTATACGCACAAGACAACTTGATAGGTAGCAGGCGGCAAGACAAAGAAATATACTTCAATCACACAATCTTGAATTGTCAGCTTTACTCTCTTATGTAGCCCATCACATTCAACCTTGTCCTTGTTTGCTATGACCTCTTGAAAGTGTCAGTTTGTCTTCATTGGCAACCCTAACTTGGTCACTATTCGTTGCTTGATGAAATTGTGTGAGCTCCCACCATCAACGAGGACAACATAGTCTTTACCACGGATTTTGCCCTTGACCCATAAGATTTGGGGATGTTGCGCTCCAATAATAGCATGCAAAGAAATCTCAAGTATGCTGCCATTTATTTCCTCAATTTCTTCTTCCTCATCTTCCTCCTGGGAGCTCTTATCGGCATCGACAATCATGAACAGTTGGGGACGAGCACAACGATGTCCCGAAGTAAACTTCTTGTCATTCTTTTGCTTCCTAGGGCGACAATCTTCAGAAATTTAGGACTCCCATTTTTTGAGTAAGAGTTGAGCCAAAGATCCCAGTTCCTATAGTGGTGGATGTCTTTAGAGAGGTTATGGGAGTCTTAACAGATGCCAGAGGTCATTTTTTAGGCCATAATTTTTCTTCAGCAAGCCTACCCAGCCCAAAGGCTTCGATTAGAGTTTTTGGTCGATTCATCTTGACCTCTATTCTGATGTCATTCTTTAAGCCTACATTGAACTTTTCGATCAGGTAAGGCTCAAGTAGGTAACCTACCCGATGAGAGAGGTATTCAAATTCCTCCTGATAGGCACCTATAGTTGTGGTCTGCCTTAAGCATGACAAAGCTTCATTTGGATCCTCAAATTCAATGGGTCCAAATCTTTGCAGTAGAGCTTTAGTAAAGTCAGCCCAAGAGATAGGGCCACTAACAATTTCCAAAGACCACTGGTACTATTGGAGTGTTAGTCCTTCAAGATAGATGGAAACTAAGGACATTTTTTCATCATTAGGTATTCCTTGATATTTGAAATATTGCTCAGCATGGAAAATCCATCCTTAGGCGTCTTCATCGAACTTAGGGAATGAGATTTTGATGGAAGTATTGTAGTGTTCTCGTTGTATGTTTTATATGTATGATATTTTACATGTAATTTCCTACTTGATGAGATGAACAAAATTAAATCTCTTATTAAAACGTTAAATACACATTGCGAACTTGATTATTGTCTTCCATTGTTGTCATAATAAACTAGAGTCCTGTTTATTATTAAATCAACATAATAAGAATTACAAAGTTATATACAAATATATATGTATCCTTTTGATTATGAATTGCGTGAAACTTATTAAATTAAAGAATAATCAAATCAACCTTTAATGAAAGAATGATGATAGTATTGAATTATTAAATTTATACATATGATGTATTGGATGGAATAACAATTCATAAAATGATGATACTTATATTTCAATAGATTACTAATTACTTTGTGTAATATAGTCATATGTATTAAATGAAATAATGATTTAAAATTTTGAACGTTTCAAATTATTTAAATCGAAGTAAAAATTAAGCATTGAGAATGATGAAGGACTTCGATGATATCAATTTGGTGAGTTTTAAATTTTTAGTTATCTATAGGGATTGATATTCTTTGGTGAATACCTTCATAATAAAATTCCATAAGAGTTTGGATTTGTGTAAGAAGAAAAATACAATATGAGATATTGTATGATACAATATTATTTCGTCTATAGTTATGCCTAGTATATGACTTACCTTCAATAGTGCCAAAAATCAATTAGCAAGATTTTATATTGGATATGGAATCCGAAGACTTTAAAAGAGTCAAAGTTAATGATTTAAGGATGTGATGGTTAGTTGAAACATGTATTATCCACTAAGTTTAGAACTAAACTGAATAATAAAAGATTGTAAGATATCTAAACGGTTGGATATAATCTTACAGACTTATTGGACAAATTGTTTGTTTCAATGTATACTTATAGGACAACGGTTCTCAAGATAAGTAGTGGGAGTAAGATGAAATTTGAAAGTTTTGAATCTTATGACAATACATCCAATTGGAACTAGCTCCTTTGATGATACATGTAATGTATAGTTGAAAGATTTACTTTTATGATAAATTCAAAGAGTTTTTTTTAAAGATGATTGTAGATTTATCATGTTTGTAAAAAAATTAGTAGGAGTATAGTTATCCCTTCAAGTAAAATTATGATGATATTATAATTATTATATTTATATTGCGTTTAAGAATTATTCATAAATTGTTCCTAATTATTGTTTTAGTAAGACTAGACATTAATAGGACATAAAAAAATTAGCACACATTATGTTTTTTCTTATAAGGGAAGTAGTCAATCTCATAGATTAAAGTATGGAGATACGTAAATAAACGTGTATGTTTGTTTACGTATGAAAATACTTAAACAAACGTGTGTGTTTGTTTAAGTATGGAGATACCATAAATTAAAGTACGAAAATACTTAAAATTTAAAGTGATGCTGATTTTTGAGATATTAAAATAAAAATGTTTAAAATTTTTGTCGTGTGTGCTATCAGACCAAAATTTCCAACACCAACATCACTAACCTGAAGCTTCTAAAGGTGAATACGAAGAACTCTTTGCATTTGTAATCATTTCGTGCACCCCTTGCCAATCACCCTGGCCAATAATTATTGTTGTTAAAGTCTTTAGCTTTTTACATCAAATCACCAGGGGGCTTTAAAGACTGCCAATTTACTAATTCCTTCAAACAAACTGTTTTTTAACAAAGACAACACGACTTGGAGTGGTTGAAAAAAATCAAAATATAAATTTTCTAGTAATTAATTTTAACTAAATTAAATTAATTAGAGTTATGTTAAATTACTTTGGTTAAATTAGATATTATTATATATAATTAGAAATAAGAATAATTATTTTAAAGCTAATTTAATTTTAATTAAAATATATTCATTGTATAATAATGTATGTATACCATATGATAGACATTAATAATAATAAATTTATATCATCTCAACAAATGAAAATATATTTTTATCAATAATTTTATTTAAAATTTAAATTAAATGGTTGTAAATATTCAAATTTATTTTAAACATATATAATATTATAATCTAACTTATATTTCCATAAAATATTAAAATTAAAAATTCAATTTTTTTTGGCCTATTATTATTCTTGGTTATGTTTCAAACTTTTTACGAATCGTTCTTCCCTTTATGACTCTGCATCTACCTTCGGAATGACGTAAATCCATGTTGCCATATTCATATACTTCATCTAAAAAAACAATTTCTGACATGCTCTGCCATTTTTATCATGCACGCGAAGTGGTAACCTCAGCAGTACTTAGCATCTAATGTTACGATAACTTGAGTGCATGGCGCGAAGAGGACGATGAGAAGAACGACGTCGTGAGCACAAGCTAGGAATAAACCAAAACGCAGTGCAGGAGCAATTGGCGTAACGGCCTCACGTGATGTTATCTAGAATATTCTAATTAGAATAGATTATATACCTATTGTAACAGACAAGGGGACATGCTATGACTGAATGAAATCTTGAGTTTCTCTCTCTCTCTCTGTCTGTCATTTTCCTTCTCTGTGATTGGATTGTTGAGCGCGAGAGTGAGTGTCAATACACTCTTCCGTACAAATTTCGTAACATCTGGTATCAGAGCAGTAGTTCCTCGGCGGAAGAATGGTGGAAAGCACTCGAGGAGCGGAGGTACGTCGTCTAGAAGAAACCATCAAAAGCATGTTGGAGGCTCAATCAAGACACGAAAAGGAGATAGGCGACATTAAGTCCATGTTCCACCAGCTTATGCAAAGGATGGATAAGGAGGAATCAGGAACATCGGGGAAAAGTGTGGGAGACAATGGAAGGGGTGTGACGTTGCCCAGGAGCAGTAAAATAGAGTTTCCAACGTTCGATGGCACGGGTGTGAGAAGCTGGAGCTATCGGTGTGAGCAGTATTTCACCATGGACCAAACACCAGAAGAAATGAAGATTAAGTTGGCATCGATTCACATGGAAGGTATAGCTCTAGAATGGTATCAATTGATGATCCGAAATCGAAGGGAGATAAGGGAAATGACCTGGGAAGAATTCATTGCCCTCGTAAGACAACGCTTCAATGAAAACATATTCGAAGACCCTATAGGAGACCTGAAGGAGCTGTGGCAGGAGGGTTCAGTCCTGGAGTACTGCGGGTTGTTTGACAGGTACTCAAATAAACTTACATTGCCGGAAGAATATCTAGTAGGTTTCTTTTTAAAAGGGCTCAAACCTGAGCTCAGGCTGACGGTAAAGATGATGGATCCACAAACTCTACATCAAGCATACACTTGGGCACGCAAGCAAGAAGCGATAGTGGCAGCCAGTGTTCCCGTCTATTTCGGTAAAGGCAGTAAGGGGAGTAACCAAGCAGGAGGGGGATCGCCATCGTATAAGGGAACCAACTATGCGGCACCCTTATCAAGGTAGCCTACAGAGTCCGAGTTGTTGCCAACTCCGGGTAACCAAGGTAGCAGGAACCATAGCTTTAGAAGTCCCAGGAACAGCAGAACGACAAGTAGCAAAGAGTTCGATGAAAAACGAGCTAAAGGATTGTGTTTCTGATGTGATGAAAAATATTCTCCAGGACACCGTTGTACGAAGAAACAATTTCAGCTATACATGGTAGAGGATGAGGACCAGGTGGAGGAAGAATCGGGAAGTGACGAGCTGGAGGAAGGAGCTCCCCTCAATCCTAATATCTCACTGGAGGCTATGTGGGGTTTAAAGGATCAGACGGATTATAAACAACTCCAAGTGATGGGAAGTCATGGACGAAGATCTCTGCATATACTGGTAGATAGTGGGAGTACCCACAATTTCTTGGACAAAAAGGCAATGCGGAAATTAACAATGGAGGTAAGTAACATCGATCCCTTAAGTATTACAGTTAAAACCGAAATGCAAGAGTGTGTGCAGGAACTTTACATGGAAGATGCAAGGGGCATGTTTTACAACCGAAGCGCTAATCATTAAATTGGGAGGGTGCGACATGGTGTTGGGAGTACAGTGGCTGGCAACGTTAGATGACGTGCTGTGTAATTTTAAGAGGCGTACTATAGAGTTCCAATGGCAAGGAAAGATCGTGAAATTATCTGGACAACCCGAAGCACAGACCAGAGAAGTCTCTGGTAAGAGCTTCCATAAGTTGATCAAAGATTCAAACCAGGGGGCGTTATTCATGTTGCGCTTGACAGACCCGATTGAAATCCAGATGCAACATCTAGGAATTAGTGAAGACACCCAAACCAGAGACGAGTTAGAACAGCTATTGGCAGAACATGGAAATATTTTTTTAGAGCCGAAAGGATTGCCTCCACGAAGAGCTTGCGATCATGCGATACATCTAACGCCAGGAGTAGAGACCATCAACATAAGACCTTACCGCTATTCAGGGGAACAAAAGGATGCAATTGAAAGAGCGGTGCAAGAATTGTCAGAGCAAGGCTTCATAAGGAAAAGTGTCAGCCCATATGCGTCGCCGGTAATTCTAGTCCGGAAGAAAGACAATTCCTGGAGAATGTGCATAGACTATCGGGAATTAAATAAGCACACCATCAAGAGCAAGTTCCCCATTCCTCTGATAGAAGAATTACTGGAAGAATTGAAAGGGTCCAGTTGGTACTCGAAGCTAGATCTACGATCTGGATATCACCAGATCCGGATGAGAGAAGAAGACATATACAAGGCAGCCTTCCGAACGCATGAGGAGCAGTTTGAGTTTCTGGTGACGCCTTTCGGCCTCACTAACGCCCTTTCGACGTTTCAAAGCCTCATGAACGAAATCTTTAAACCCTTCCTTCGGAAATTCTTACTGGTTTTCTTTGATGATTTACTTATCTACAGTGCCAATCTTTCCCAACATTTGGAGCACCTCAAGCAAGTGCTAGAGGTCCTACAGCAACAACAATTATTTTTTAGGGGAAGTAAATGTATATTCGGTGCACGACGGATAGATTACCTGGGGCACTCAATCTCAGAAAAGGGAGTTTCCACCGACGATAAGAAGATCGAAACTATCCAAAATTGGCCACAACCACATACGTTTAAGGAGCTCAAGGGATTCTTGGGGCTGACAGGATATTATAGAAGGTTCATACAGCACTACGGTATCCTAGCAAGGCCTCTCAACGATATGCTAAGAAAACAAGAAGCAGGAAGTTGGGAATGGAAGGAGCGGCAGCAAGAAGCCTTCGAACAACTAAAAGAAAAATTAATGTCAGCCCCTGTTCTAGCTCTCCCGGATTTCACGAAATTATTTGTGGTAGAAGCGGATGCGTGTGATAAAGGAATCGGGGCAGTCCTACAATAGGAAAACCGTCCGATAGCATACGTTAGCAAGGCCTTATCCCCTAAACATCAGAGGTTATCTACATAAGAGAAGGAATTCCTCGCCATCATCAAGGCGGTAAAGCAGTGGCACCACTACTTGAATGGCCGGTTCTTCCGAGTGCAGACAGATCACAAGAGTTTAAAATACCTCTTGGAGCAAAGGATTACCACGCCATTCCAACAAAATTGGCTTCCGAAGCTCATAGGATACGATTTTGAGGTAACTTACAGAAGTGGAAAGGAGAACATGGCGGCGGATGCATTATCTAGAGTTTCAAGCTCTCAGTTGCTCACCATGGTCGTCTCACAAATACAAGCAACATTGTTGGAAGAAATTAAGGAAGGTTGGGAAAAAGACAAGACGATCAAGGACCTCATCAGGAGATTGGAAACCTCAGACAATCCGACTGGAAATTATGAGTGGAAGAAGGGAATGCTCCGGTGGAAGGGAAGAATAGTGGTAAGCTATGACTCGGAACTCCGGAAGAAAATAATAACCTTAGCACATGACAACCCGCAAAGTGGACATTCAGGGGTCACGGTGACGATCAAGAGGATACAAAACTTGTTTCACTGGAAGCAACTATCCAAGGACGTGAGGAATCATGTGAAAAATTGTGCGATCTGTCAAAGGAGCAAATATGACCACGCCGCGTATCCGGGATTACTTCAGCCCTTACAGGTGCCCGACAGATGTTGGAAGGAAGTCACCATGGACTTCATTGAAGGATTGCCACCTTCCCAGGGAAGGTCAGCCATCTTCGTAGTGGTAGACAAGTTTAGCAAATACACACATTTCATTTCCATCAAACATCCGTATACCGCACAGGAGATTGTGCAGGTATTTATGGATCATGTCTTCAAATTGCATGGGATGTCGGAACGCATCATTTCGGATCGAGACCCTCTCTTCTTGAGCAAGTTTTGGCGAGAGTCTTTTAGGCTGCAGAACGTGAAGCTACAACTTTCCACCGCCTATCATCCATGAACCGACGGGCAGTCGGAGGCAGTAAACAAGACACTAGAGACATATCTAAGGTGCTTCTATAGTGACACGCCCCAGAAATGGACGAGCTGGTTGACTATGGCCAAGTGGTGGTACAATACCACCCATCATTCAGCCATCAACTCGACACCTTTTGAAGTGCTCTACAGCTATCCACCCCCGTTGTATGTGCCATATGTAGCCGGAGATTCTAGGGACTTAGTACTGGATTAGTTATTTCAGGAGAGAGAGGCCACTATGCAGATCGTGAAGTTCCATCTGAACAGGGCAAAACAGAGGATGAAGCTGCAATCAGATAAGAAACGTTCGGAGCGGGAATTTGAGGAAGGGCAGTGGGTGTATGTGAAGCTACAGCCCTACAGGCAACACTCCCTACAGCGTCGACCCAACCAGAAGCTAGCAACTCTGTACTACGGGCCCTTCCCGATCATTGCAAAGGTGAACAGAGTGGCATATACGCTGGGACTACCGGAAGGATCAGCCATTCACCCTACATTCCACGTGTCTCAATTACGGGGCTCTGTATCGGAAGGCACACCTACGTCCAGCCAGCTACCAAATACACTGAAGGAAATGACAAAGATTCCAGAGGCCATCTGGGGAAGAAGAATGGTGAAGAAGAATAACCGGGTGGTCACCCAAATACTAGTACAGTGGCAAGGAAGAACAAGGGAGGAGGCAACGTGGGAATCATTTTATGAACTGCAGAAGAAGTTCCCAGAGGTTAACCTGTTGGACAAGATGGTTTCTAAAGAGGGAGGGGATGTTACGATAACTTGAGTGCATGGCACGAAGAGGACGATGAGAAGAACGACGTCGTAAGCACAAGCTAAGAATAAACCAAAACGCAACGCAGGAGCAATTGGCATAACGGCCTCACGTGATGTTATCTAGAATATTCTAATTAGAATAGATTATATACCCGTTGTAACAGACAAGGGGACATACTATGAGTGAATGAAATCTTAAGTTTTTCTCTCTCTCTCTCTGTCTGTCATTTTCCTTCTCTATGATTGGATTGTTGAGCGCGAGAGTGAGTATCAATACACTCTTCCGTACAAATTTCGTAACATCTAAAGCCCTATGATAGATTCTGTTATGACAATAGAGACGCAGTTGTTTTCTGGCTGTTTTATTGTCAAAGAAACGCCGATAGCTGATCCCACAGTTTGAATCATTTCTCCAACAATCACAGCGTAGCAATGGGAAATAAGAATCACTTTTCTTTCCTTCCCATTTCGATTTTTTTATAAAAAAAATTTACTTGTCTCAACCGTTCTTTTATGTATTAGGTGTTAAATGTATGATCAATCATTCAGAATCCATAATGTGAATATACAATTTTAAATAATGAACAAATCCGCAATCAAGTGCGTAATAGTGGGTCTTCTATTCAATTGTCGTGACTCTACAAGAAATTATAAATACTAAGAAATAAACCATAAATGCTAGATGCTTTAACTTCGTCCCTTTTGCTTTTTGCCTTAAAGGAAGAGATCATAGATTCCGACATTTGGCTACTTAGCCAGAAACTTTGAATATTATTATTCTATATCTACATCATTTGCTAAAAGAACCAGAAAATAAGTTTCCGGGACTGGCACATAATCAGAAAGGGCCATAAGAAGGAGATGTAGACGACAAGATTACTCATTCCTGGAATTGGACTTTCAATCTACAAATATCGCTACTTGTTCCATGTGGCCTAGTAAGAAGAGTATCCTGAAGTAAAATTAAACAGCTAACTATAAGATCAAACGTTACAAAGTGGTAAAGCTGTAAAATAATTAAAACTCGTTAATTTTTTCCTACAATGTTCCTAAAAGTTAATATTACTGAATAATCAATTCATGAACAAAAAAAAAAGTACCAAATTCAAGGTTTAAAAGAATAATCAAGATAATTAAAGACTAAATAGTTCTATGAGCACGTCCACCATGTTAATAAAAGTTTTGAATACCAAATTCCAAATATGGAAAGTCAGAAGATTGGCTCCTTCTCTTTGCTCCACTCTATTTTATCATAGTGATGCTGACAATAAGCTCCGTTTGCTTCAAAGGCTTTCACTAGTTTGAAAAACAACTCCTTCATGCCTTTCTCGCTATGACCATCCATTTGAGCTCTATAAATTGAAAGTATAGAGTGAGCTCGCTTCCGGAAATGCCCTTTGATAAGAGCTTCGAAGTTGGACAAGGGAAACCTGAGGGTCTGAAGCATAGACTCACAAGACACCATGAAGATCTCTTTGTTCCCTTTCAAACATCTCTCTCTATCTATTTGTGACCCTCCGAGGACAGGATTTTGGTTCAGAATCAAGTTTTGAATTGATAGAAGCACCTGTAATGTATCAGATTTGTTTGGGTTCCAATGTAGTTCCTTTTGTGCTAACCATTGATACCAATTACTCAGGTTTAAAAGACCCAGAGAAACCTTTCCGCCTTTACGCAAATTAGGGTTTAACTCAAGTCCAAAAGCATGATAGAATAACTCGGGAGGCTTTGCAGGATAGTTGTTGGGAAAGATTATGTCAAAAAAGAAGAGACCATAACAATAAGGTGTACCTTCTAAACCAACAATGCAAGCTCTCATCAGATCAATCCTTGACTCGTAGGTCCTGACCATAATGGAATTTGGCAGAGTGGCTTCCAAGATCTCCCATTCCGTCTTTATTTTCTTCGCGAAATTGCTTTCTGAAAACACCCTTTTCCCAACACTGCACGTATCTGAAAATATTTGCCTCACATATCTCTGCATGTTACGATTAATGAAGCGATGATCAGAAGGTGGGTCCTGAAGCACCTCAAAGTTTTTCAACTCCTTGAATCCCTTGTCTACAACGTCTTCAAGCTCCTCAATCTCTCCATGGCAATTAGCTTCTTCTGTCAGTTTTTTGTCCATAGTACTGCAATGGCATCACAACAGATCAACAGCGTCAAGAAAAAGATTTTTAGAAGATCCCGGTTTGAGGGTTTAAAGAATTATTTCAAAGCAATAATACTCCAAGAAGTTGAATCCCAACTGGATATAACTCATGAAGCAGGTTATGCTTAATCTCATACTTCCATGATATGTTTTATGGGGAGGCAAATTTATAATTTAGCCCTTTGATATCATAACTAATTCAACGGCATATCCTTGAATTTCAGTATTTTAATCATTGTATAATTAGTTAAATACTTTATTTTGTCAGTGCTTGTCTTTTTATTTTTTGAATTTATAGTAACCTAGCCTAGTTAATGTTTTATCTGATTTTACTATATCAAATCTCCTATTCTGAACATCAATCGCATCACACTTTGAGCACAACGACTTACAATTATCTGGCTCGTTCTTTAGTTACTGTGCACACGGTTAATTTTGAGCTGTAAGATAGTTTTTAATTCAATTTTGGGATTACAAATTGCCTGGAAAAGAACCTGACTTTTGGTGGACGGAACTTTGTCTACTTCCAAACCAACAGCTATATCACAGAGCTTTAATACAAATGGAACTTCATTGTTTCTCAGAAAAGGCCATCCTTGAGATTTTGGATAATTCTTCAGCTATTATTTCCCTACATATCCAAAAGGCTATTAGAATTGAAACCAATGATTTTGGTACTGAAAGAGGAAAAGAGAGCATAGTTTTGTATCATATGATAACTATAATACTAGTAATGTTTTATAAACTTATTAGAATAGTACTACAACATTTTGAACTAATATCAGAACTTGGTAAGAAGATGTTTTTTTTCTTCCAATTTTCTTTAGGATTCAAAGTTGCACATTGACTATTACCTAGTCAAGGAGATAATGGATATATAACAAATACATAAAACATTCTTAAGAGTTAAATATGTTATTTGTTTGTTAAGATACACGATTAGCAATGAGTTAAGGAACAGAATGAAATCAGATATCAACAAATCTTGGGGATATTCCTTGATGTGTGCCACCAAATGAGGATATAATGAGTTCATAACCAAGCTACAAACAACAACTGCCACACCAATCTTTATGCCTTTTTTTAAGACTCATAGTTAAGAAAAAGAAAACAAATGTCTTGTAGGGATAGGGACAGCGATAGCTAGTAGTGCTCGGTTATGAAAACTAATTCTCCAACTGTAATTTATAAACTTTGAGAACGCTTTGTACCTTTTTATTCTTTCTTTAAACACTCGATCGACGGCCTAACCCATTTCAGAATTATTGTTACTTCTTCACCCATCAGCTCTTGTAAAATTTGTATCTTTTTCCTTACGGTAAGGCCCATAAATACTTGCCCAGGTGCTATGGATTCCCTTCCCTCAGTATTTTTCGGACTTTATCTGAGCCCATCTCATTGTTGGTGACAACTCTCACCTTTTAATAGTTAACTTATTGTATAAACGAAATTGTTAACATTTTATTAATTTGTAAAAAGTATTTTAAATATTTTCAAAACGCATTTATCGAGTTTGTATCTACTTTAAAATTAAAATTATTATAATTATAAAGAAAGAATATAATGTGCACCATGATATTTATTTTAGAATGGAGTAGTATTTAGATCAAATCAAATCAATCAATGGCAGTTGTGATTTTAAGTTATTATTTCTTTACAGAAGTCTATGGCCTTTGCAATAAAAGCGCCTGTTGCCTCATTGCAGCTGAACTATTACTTTAATGGCACAGATGAATAGAATTTTCCAAATACCATATATATTATCCCTAGTGATAAAGTTCTCTATAAAACAAAAAATTTATTACAAAGATTGACATTGGAGCCACTTAAACACCATCATAGTAATTCTATATAGAACAAATAAAGCTTTATCTTGTACTATTAGATAAGGTAGTTTCTAGATAAATTGTAGATGTGGTATAATCTGGATCTTATAAGTGTCATCCTAACAGACATTTAACTTAAATTAGGTGTGTCCTAATCGTTGCCGCTCTCACTTTAGGATTTAGTAGTTTTGTTGTTTTATATTGGCGTCAAAAAAGACATGGTCAATCGCTCAGCGAGAAGGCAGCACTTTCGATGCGACTCCTCAACCAAAAGAAAATATCATAATCGACGCATTGGACTTGGACCGACCAGAACTACTTTGTTCCGAAGATGCTAGTAGATGACGTACTAAGAGCTTTAAGTACTTCGCAGCTGTTCAAGGGACAAAATGCAAATTATATGTAGGCTACGTGCGAGGTCAGAATCGCATACTGTCCACAAGAAGTCTTCTAATTAGTCAAAACTGGAACAAAAGCTTACCCTTGAGTTCGTAACTGTTGGTTAGTTGGGTTTTTCCGACTCTCTGTTTACTCATTGGACCGACCAGAAAATATGGATAACCCTATCCAAAAGTCGTTAAACGCGGTTCTACCGGCTGATCGTTAATGGTTACATCAAGCCTTTTGGTCGTTTTAAATCTTTCAATGCATGTTTCTCTGTCGTTGGATGAATGAGTAAAAGATAGATAATAATAATGTACTCTTTGAATTGGGTCCCTTTTCTAAGGAACGGTTGAACCATGATAAAGCGTCACATCACCATTACAGTTATCGGATTCAGAGTTTCAGACAGACAAGTGTCAAACTCCATCGGATCTTCTTATCCTTCAATGACGTAACCCCAACAGCCAGGCGTTTTTTAAAGTTTCTTAAGATAATCCCGAAAGGCGAAAACGATGGATCAACTTGCATATGGTTGTTATCTACTAGTCAACTCGGTAACTTCACTAACTTGAAAAAAATCAGGAACTTCCTCTTTTTCCCGTCTTTCCAATTTCTCGTAGCTATGTTGGCCTATTTTTATTTTTTGACGCAATGATTTGGCCACATTCAAACATCAGATTTTTAAAGTAGGATCTTCTTTCTTTGAAAATGCTAAACCGCAAAGAAACATCTGTAATTGCAGTTTCTAAAAACAAAGTAGAAACTTTTGCACTGAGTGGTGTGATGGTCGTGACACTTGTAATATGTTTGGAATTCAATTCAACGAATTTTCAAAATATTTGAATTAATGATTAAAAACTTTAATCGGTTTGGTCGGTTCATGAGACGCTTTTGAAAATTTTTAAACCACAATTATCTAAACTGTTCATAAAGTATAATATTAATAATCAAAATCTTCAATACCTCCAAAAGAGAGATATTCGTAAGATACAAAAGTATTCTTGTAACACTACTACCTAAGTTGTCACACAAATATATATATAATCTGTTGGCCCCACCTAATTTTCACTCTATCATTTACGTACATTAGGGTTATCGACATTCACTTGATCTCATAAAAAAATAGTAGCAAGGGTTGAGTTGTCTGCTCAGTAAGAGTAATTGACTATATCCTTAAAATCAAATAACTCAATATATAAATATAAAGCTTAGTCAAGTGATTAAAACATTCATATAATGAAGATACACAAATATTGATTTATAACTATAATTTATGCGTTATCTCATAATTAACCGAATTGCCTAGACCCTATTTAACCTAATAGAAGATATATGTTATGATATTTTATTATTTAATTTTGGATGTTATTTAGTAATTGGATTTAGTTGAGTTTATATGGGACTCTTCTAAAACAAGTTTGATAAGGTTTTAAATTCCAATTAAGATCAGATTTAAATATATAGTCTATGTTGTGATTATGGTTATCTAAGGAAGAAGAATTATGAATTTTTGAATTGATTATGACAGTTGTAGTATGGCTGGGATTTACGTGTGTAGAGGGTTGAATGTTATTTTTTAAACAAAGAAAAAATGGTAGGTTTTGGGTGACTTGGCAGCTGAGATTCCTAAGGTTATTTTTAATAATGTTTAGCAGCTGCTTATGTTAAGATATAAGTCTATCTGCTGCAAACATTTTCTGGGTGTATCACGTGACTTGGGCTAAATCTTTGGAGTTACTTTTTTCTTTAGTTGTTAGCCGCTGATTGGTTCTTCTTACAGTTGTGGTTTTTCTCTTGATTTATGTGTGACTTTAGCTAGGTGATCTGTGATATGTGATATGTGTTGTAGTTTTGGTTGATTACGTGACTTTCTACAGTTGGGTGTTCTTTTATTCTTGAACGACAATTAAGGGTGGCCTTTAGGAATTTTGCAATTGATTTCTTTTCTACTTTATGTATTATCCCTTTACTGCTATTCATTGTTGATGAAGTATTGATTGTGTGGCTGTCCTTTGTGATTTGTGGTGTGTGAAAATTCTAGCAGCTAACTACAACAGTGCTCTCAGTGAACGACTTTTCGATTTGTCATTAAAGGAGCTGAATTTATTAGGGAAGTTATTTTTTTTATCTCAAGTGTATTCATTAATGTTCTTTATTATTTTAATCACTTGAGTTGTTTGCTTATTATATTTATACCCTTAACTAAAATACCCTTAACTAATTAAAAGTCTTATTTTACTTCTATTCATTTCAAGTAATACCAAAAATGTTCTACTTGGAAGTAAATTTCATATTTACCCTTTATTGTTTGTATTGCTTAGGAAGTAAATTTCATATTTACCCTTTATTGTTTGTATTCCTATTTTGTTCTTTCAAGCAACTTAAATTCTCCAAAAATACCATCTGTTTCACCCTCTCTTCTTTTCTTATCTCCTTCTTTTTCCTCATTTTCTAGCCCCATTTTTTCTATTATTTTATCTCTTTTCATGACTTCAATTTGTCTTAAATAACCATAACATGCAATCTAACTATAAACTAGTATAGAATGATCAAAAATCACAAAAAGACATAAAACAGTAGTTGTAATTTTTACCTATGTTTTAAGAAATTTTGAGGTTGTTAACTTCTACAAATTTCTCCCACTTTTCTAAACAAAAACATAATGAGGGATGCATAAGAAAGATGATACATTAAGACATATGTCAATATGGAAAATGGAGAGAAAATTTGAGAAGAAAAGCCAATTTATATGTGAGTCCATTTTTTCAGTGAATATTTCCTATTTAAACCCCTAAGTTTAATGGTTTTATAAGATGACTCTAAGTTGCTTTTATTACTTTGTGGACTTTACAGTTTAACTAAATTTTTGATTCAATTTTTAGCTTTTTAGTTTGATTTATTTTAATAACTCTTGTTAGAATAGATCAATTTAGTAATTAATCGGTCAATTTTTGTAAATTATTAATTTCTTATAAACTAAAATAAATAAATTAATTTTCATTTAATAATCTTTTCTGTCAATTAAATCTTAAAATTTTCTGTATGTAAAGATAATCCCTTTCAATCATATTTCTAAATTTTTAATTTTATTTAATCTTTAATTAATTTTATAATAGTCTAATACCTATTAAATCTTTTAAACCTTAAAACTTTTGACTTGTTTAACTTCTAGTATAGTTTTTAAAATATTAATCCGAACAAAAGAAGTTGTGAGCTCATATGAAACTTATAAAAACCCAATTTCAATTCCTTATTTTGTTATCACAAGTTTGGTGAACCTTCAAGTCAAGCATTAGTCTTTTTCTTTTCCCAAAGCTGTTTGGGTTTCAACTTTCTCTATGAAAAAACCTAGAATATGTTTGATTGGACATAAGGTTTTTAATAGAATGAAATTGAAAGGAATAGAATGAAATGAAATGATTTATAATAAAATGTAATGTAAATGAATGTAATATTAGAAATTTGTTGTTGGGAAAGGATAGAAGGGTTCATAATATAATATAGTAAAATGTTGTTTGGATTAAGAGTTTATAATATAATATAGTGTAAAGTTTTTTATCATTTTACATTTCATCATAAACTTCCCAAATCAGATATTTTTCATTTTTACTATTTATAATGGAATGAGATGTCATATGAAATTTTCCTCTTCTATCCCATCTCATTCTATTCCATTATAAACTCTCATTCTAAACAATGAAATAATATTACATTCTATTAATAAACTTCCAACTAAATATAGCCTTAAGCTTTAGATTTATCATCTTTGACACACAATCGCAAGTTCTATACGAAGATACCCTATCAGATTCAGATCTTGTCAACTAATTTGTTGGTCAAACTCAAACTACATAGATGTATTATGTGGACCAAACTACATTCAATTCTGTAAGAAAAACTAGTCAAATTATCATATTTTAGTTCTGTCTTCATGGCGACTTGGACGCAAGATCTTCTATTCCCAACTTCAATTTACTCTCTACTTCGTTGCAATCTCAGTCGTCCAATTTTTGTCTGCTCTATTTATTAAATGGATATATTTTTATAGAACAAAGTAATGAGAACAGATGATCTATTCCCGACCACTAGAGTCTTAACTTATTGTCTAATCTGATTAATTAATTTTGCAAATCAAACATTTTATTTGCTCAATTGAATAAGTAGATTTTGATTTTCCGATCTCCTTACTATCTAACAAAATAAATCCTAACAAATTCGTAGACTGTTTCTAATTTTCAAATTGTACTTTTAGAACCTCCGAGGAAATATGTTGTTGAATTTCCTATTATTTTCAAGGAAATTATGATCCTTTTTTGTTATCCACTTCTCCAATATCAAGGAGACGTTGTTGTTTCCAATGTACTTTATAATGGATATACGTACATATTTACAATTCAATTCTATGTACATTACTAAACAAAGTGTTATGATATATTACATATATCTTTTATTTGGTTTTGGCATTTTAGTTGGACATATAAGATATAACTTATAGGAATTCTACACTATATTGAAGTCTATCATCATGGTGATATTGGGATTATTTTACTGCTGGATTTTGTTGATTGATGAAATTAAAAGGATGAGGTTGTTGTATGTTTGAATTTAAGTGAGACACTGATTGTGCTAGAGATTTGTGCACATCTAATATCTTCTTGCTTGAGAGTATTAGTGTCGTGCACATCTCCTATATAGAATAGATGTGAATCTCTTGTTGAAGTAAAAAATATAGACAATTGCAGTTGGGTTGTGCGGTGATGGGACATTAATAAAACATTGCAGTAATTGTGAATGTCTTTGGTAAGAGCAAACGTGTATGATATGAGACAAGTCTTTTGGTGGATCTTGCGTGTGTGTGTGTGTGTGTATGTGCATCTAAGTGTACAATGGGTGTTGTGTTAATTAAAACAAAGGGGGTTAAGTAAATCCTGTGTAGATGAATTATTAAATGTGCGCGTGCTGTGAGTTAAATATACCATGAGGTAGCTTGCTTGAAGTTTATCAATACACGTGGACTTCTCTTAGTTGGTGTTGAAGTCTGTTGAAACATGATAGTGGATGAAACTAAGTTGTATGGTGTGGCAACCGAAGATAGCTGTGTATGTGAGAGATAATTTGGAAAAGCTTCAGTGGCTTTTAATCAACATAGTGAATAACGTGTCTACGAACGAAAATATTTGGTGACTGCGCACATGAGGAAATCAGTTGAATAATGCATTTTGTGTGAGCATGTGTTGATGTTGCAGTATTGCTTTGTGTGAGCTGGGTCTCTTTCATTAAAGGATTATTCTTGCATTGTGAAGGTTTTGGCTGAATATTGAATCATTGGATTGTGCGTCAATGGTGTAGTGTGCGTCAACTATCGTTTTTGAAATACACAGCTGAAGATGTCTCTTTTTATGCGTTGGTTCTTTAGTTGGAAGTTTTTCGTGTGACCTCGTGAAGATTAAATTAAGTGAACAGCTGAAGTGTGTGGTGTTGCTTAAGCTGCACATTCAACTTTGTGAAGTGGTTCTTGAGTGGACTGTTTTTCTATTATTATTGTGACGATTTACATATTTAATTCAGTAGAGCTTTACCTTTTGGGAAGTTTTCTTTTTCTCAAGTGTATTATTAATTTGTTCTTAGTTGATTGATTACTTGAGTTGTTTATTTCTTATCTTTATTATCAAATACTGTTGAGAAAATCTTCTGTTGAGGTTAGTACGAGGTGGTCATATTATTGGGTATGAATTTTTTTCACGGAAAGTAAGGTTGAAAAATAGTATTAAGGGTTGAGTGATATCGGTTCAGTAAAGCCTTGAGTAAATCTATTGTACTTCGGTGAAAGCAATTAAGTTAAGTGAGGGCCCCCGCATACGTAAACAAGGTGTACCGAACTGCGTTATCAAATTTCTAATGTTTTTATTATTTCAGTTTTGCTTATATTTATTTTGTTGGTGTTAAATAAGTTTGCGGAAAGTTTGCAAAAACAATTAATTCCCTTTAATTTTTCACAAAGCTTTAGCATTCTTCATTCCGAATAAAACTTGGCAAAATTAGACAAGAAAATTCATATATATGTAAAAGATCAAGCACGTCTACAAAGAAAAGGACTTCAATTTAATAAAGGGATGTATATACATCCAACTTCAACAACAGATAATGAACTTCCTATCAATACTTTAGACAACTATTCACATAGTTGCTACGGCATTAGACTTCTTGACCAACTTCAAAATAGGAAAACCACTTCAGATACTCCACCTGTCATTTCATTCCAAGGCAGATCAAACGTCAGCTTGCTATCTGGCAGCCACTCAAATCCCATTTCAAGACTATTCACAAAAGCCTTGTTCGGACACAAATTCGAGTAGGCTAAGAAAGTCCCTCCGCCTTTAACCTCCATTTTCACTCTGGTCTCGGTTGCAGACTTGACATACATCAATTCCTGAATCGAGCCACCGCTATTGAATATGTTGGTTAGTCCTATTGGAGCAAATTTAATTCTAGGGCCGAGTTTTTCGACTGGCACGAAGCTGAAAAGCTCAAATGTAGATGGCTGGAGGGTCACTTGGATTGCGGCGGATTTTGGCGTGACAACGCGAAGTTCCTCAGCCTGGTTCAGATATACTACGTACTCGTCAGCCTTGCCCACTTCAGGGATTTCTCTACTTTGATCCCATTCGATGTCTGTGACATGAACGGAACCTGACATTGGCTTGTAGCATTCTGAGTAGCCCTTGATTCGTTGCTCCTTTGGGTCCCATCCAGCTCCTTGACAATTGAAAGCTCCAATTACTCCTCCATACTGCAAATGTACGTGCCAATTTTAAGCATAGTTTGCTCGAAAATGTTCGAAAAGACAACTACTATAAAAGCGGCTAATTCCTGAATTAGAAATGAGCAAACATCGCTCTGTCGACGACTTGGAAAGTCATAACATAGTGACAAGTTCTGAAGTTTTATGTCGTTTAGCATCTGTTAGTCGTTTACTCAGGCTTGTACCTTATTGAAGTTCCAAATCTTGAGAATTGTTTGCTTGTCAAATAGAGGGTTCTTGAAGAGACAGTCCCTAGTGGGCAGGGCAAAGTGCTGGCACTTGGGGATAGTACCATCAGGGTACACAAGTTTCTTGATGAGCTCAAAATCATGACCTCCCAGAGAGTCACTCACATAGATTGGTCCACCGCAGATGGCTCTTGATCCAGCATGGAACTTGGAACAGGGATGGTCAGATTGGAACATGTCCCAGTCAGGCTGTATGATATGGCCCATCCACATACTGTTATATGCACAGTGAATCATATGCACACCTTGTAGCCAATAGACTCCCATTGGATCCCCATTTGGATCCTGAAACCAGAAATCATCGCCTGAAACATAAATTTGCCAGATTACGTACCAACTTCAACAGTGAAAATAATAACTTCCTGGACTTATAATGATTAAAGTACTGTAGAAGGACACTTGGTTGAACTTTTCTTACCTACTCTTCCCATAGATATCTGCTTTGTTCCAAGGAAGAAGAAGTCGTTGCACTGTTGCATGCTAGAGATGAGTCCTGTTCCTTTAAAATTCTTCGAAAGTGAATCTGAAAGACCTTTGTAATAGGTCTTGGCAAGCTCAACTCGACCTCCGTACTCCTCGGATACATATTCCAGGGTCTGAAATTGGAGAATACATCGTCATATTTACAGCTGAACATCTAGGACTTGCTATATTTTTGTACACCAAAAGGAACACACAGAAGAAGTTTTAGATAAACTTACATGAATGACATCCATTTTCATTCCTGTAATGCCAACACTAGCAAGGTACGAATGCATAGAGTCATAGAAATCTCCTGCTTGCTCGGGATGAACAAGTCCGATTCCGCCTTCAACAATTTTAACCACAGCTAGATCGTTCATTGTACCATCTAGACCAGGAGAGAGTTTACAGGGTTTGATCTTTGAGTTCAGATGAGTGGAGCCCGGTCTTACACCACCCCAGGCACCACATAATGCATGCCACACGTATATGTCATCCAAACCTTTGAATTTTATTCTCAAATCTCTTGTAAAAGCCTTCATACCAAAATCCTCGGTCCCAGAAGAGCAACTTTTGCAGGGTTGATTAGAAAGATCATTTTTTTCTTCTCCAGCAAAAAGGGCCTCCATTTCCTGTTTCAACTTTTGAATCTTCGATTCTAAGGAAGAAACGTCAGAGACTCCAGTTTGTATTGCCTTGTCAAGTTCCTTTTCAGCATGCTCGAGTTCAACTGCCTTTGAAATGACCATCTTTGGTTTCTTTGGATCGAAAGCGGCAGGGTTGGGACCTAACATAGATCCTCCTTTGTATTTCCTGAACTTCTCACATTCTTCAAGCCTGTAAAGCCTGGCAGTCATTTGAGTCCCACCAAGAACAAGGTTTTTAGCGTCCCTGTTCGGATTTTGACCATCTAGATTGATGCTTTGCCACCCATCGTCGATGATTACAAATCTCGGTGACACTCCACCCTCAGCAAATTCATTCACGCCATGCCAGATACCATTAGGCTCGACAGTTAAATAAAATGCATCCCAAGTGCACCACCCAAATTTATCAACAACAGAAGGGGCTGTTTTCTCTTCCAAGAGCCTAAAGGTACTGAGATGAACCCTGAGAGCACTATATGCCTCTTTCATGATATCGTAAGGATTTTTAGAGACGTGAACATAAGCAATAGCATCGAAAGATGATGCTTTCACTTGGGTAGAACCACTTTCAGCGCAAATCATGAGATGGCCATCAATGCCAGGGTGAAGAGCAGACCTAAAACTCCGTTCAATGAGGGGTATTATTGTGACATAAGACCTTATTTCAGGAACATGTAGGAGAACCCATTGAGTTTCCATTTGCAAGTCAGAACCAGAACTACCAACCCACATGGTAGACCACCATGTTTTGAACCTAAAGATGGACAAAAATTCCCTCTCCGTGAACTTCCCAAGTGAGTTCATCAAACAATCGGACGGCGTCTCTTTGTGGAACCCGAGAAAACCGCCCCTGTGTGACACACCATGAACACGTTGAAGCAGGGGAAGCGGAGCATCAGAGGCTTTGAAGTTACAGATGGACATGAAAGGAGAGAACGTGACATTGCTTGGAACATCAGAGAGCAAAGGAACACCTTTAACACTAAACTTATTATCTGAAAAATCAAAGTATTTGTCTATACTGTCAGAGCGGAGGTTGGTAAGGAGCGGCTTGACAGGTACATCCGGTGGAGCCATGGTGTAGAAATTACAGATGAAAAACCAAAGGCAAGAATAGAACGGTATCAGAATACTGTATACAAATGGTAGGCTTCAGAAAGCACTGTGTTTCTCACTATTTATGAATTGGAACTGTAGGTTCTGTTATCTGGAGCTCGAGGAAACTTATATTGAAGAAGAATAGGAGGAGGATATAATGCAATGATCCACCCTGAAACGTAATTGCTAGGAGATAGTGTTATGTATTCACGACAGGAGATCTGCAATCTATAAGTAGAACTCTAAAGATGATTAGAGAATAATTCTCCACAGAAGAAACAGAAATCAGAGTGATCTGACTAGTATTGAAGTTATGGAAAGAGCATGAAAAGTCAGTCAGGAAATTAGATGCAAGAGAGCAACGGAAGCTAATAGAACACGGAAAGAGGAGTTGTAGAGAAGAATGCTAGCACAGGAGAAAAGGGGAAGCTTATGCACTTATTTATAGCGTGAAGCATAAACGGGTGCGTGAAAATTTTGAATAAAAAATGGAATCAAGTAACTTTTCTAGATATGAAGGTTGAATGGTTGTTGATGGCTCTCTTTTTAGTCTCTCTGTATAATCATAATGCAGAGTCGGTGATTTTCTCTGTTTATGTTCCTCTTTTAGCGACTGAGCACCTCCTTTTTATGTCAAAACAAGGAATTAGTTAGTTCCAAGGGACAAGCCCCTGGAAACTTAAATTTACACTTCACAAATTCTCCAGGGTGTTGTCCTTTTCAATCTCCAACACGTGTCATTTCTGAAAGGATCGTTCTTATTGAGGGAATGTTCCCCGTCGAAACAGCTTCTATTAGAGAAACATCCTTGTGCCGAATCTTAATATTTCCCAGAACTTGAATTTTTAATTTCCAATGTCTTTTGAGGCAATTATATTTAAAAAATATAAAAATAAGAATGATCTTAGTTTTAAATTTTAATGTCTAAACTTTATAATTGTATCAATACTGGTCTAATGTTAATTCTATTTGGTATCTTTCTTGATTATAATGATGTGTACATGGATTGATATATATATATACTACCTATTGATTATCTGTATGTAAATTTTTAATAAAAGTGATATATTACATCATTATTGACGTATGGATTGAATAAGACATTAAGTTAATATCAGAATAAAATTTAAAGTGAAGATGAACATTACAAAATTTCATAAAGTCGTGGAATTCAACACAATTTCTGAGTTACTTGAGAGTCTGAAATTGTAAGGTGTGATGTCTTTTCAAATCTTTATTTAAAATATTTGTACAGTTAAATAATTATAATACTAACTTAACAAGTCAGAAGATTATAACCAGAAAATCATCGTTCCAAGGGACTTCGTTGCGGCAACTATGAAAATTTGTCAGTATGTTTACGCACAAAAGGGTTTCAGGAACATTGAACAATGCTGGAAGCGGGTGCACAATGAAATAATCCAAGCAGAGATAGCATGCATTTCATACAAAACATCACGTATAAAATACATGCAACGTTCAACAGATATATATCACCGTAAATATATATATAAACAAACAGCAGTAGCGGAAGCTTTAAACCCAAACCACTTATACCTCCAATCATTGTCTCCACCGTGGATCTAAAAGATTTGTTGAAGATTGTCTATCCTCCTTCTTAAGCAATAGAGATGGTGTCGATCTTGCTTGGCGAGGACAGGACCGAAGAGGTTGTTTTTAACAACCAAAAAATCACTCAAGTCTTCTCTGGCCATCACAGGAAAGAGGAGTCGGGTAGATGGGCAACATATGATAATGGTACGATAAATGGACCATACTTATTAATAATTATAAGAATAAAACTTACATTCTTCCACTTGGTCCATTTAACCCAAAACCACAACACATAACAAGAAATCAAATATATGAATCATGGCGATAGGTCCTCTT
>JANIJH010000009.1:37960651-37976495 GCA_024520975.1 Erythroxylum areolatum | reverse complement strand
AATGCCCGAAAAATGACTTTGAGCGGGAACACATGAAGAACATTCCATATGCTTCCGCTGTAGGAAGCCTTATGTATGCTCAGGTCTGCACTCGACCTGACATTACATATGCTATTGGAATGTTAGGAAGATATCAGAGTAATCCCGATATTGATCACTGGAAAGCTCTCATAAACTTACACACAAAACTCGGATCAAACCTAATTGTGTTTCTAAATTTTAATTAGACAGAACTCAGGCCTGAAGGCTCAATGACAAACAGTATTGGTGGATTGCAAAAGATATCTAATTGGCCAATACTACAGACCCACTCACAATTGTCTTATCTACTCCATTGAAAATGGTACAAAATATTAAGACTCGAGAAAGATAAAGGTGACTTTTACATAAAAATAAAGATTTCATAGTTGTAACTATCCCAGTCCCATTAATTCAATCAAGCAAGATGACAAAAAGATATATTAACAAGTTAAATTTATGTAGTAAACTGATCATATTTACAAATACAACTTATTCCCACTTTTTAAATCCTCTTCTTTAAAATTTTAAAAGTGTTGGAGATTAGAAATATGCCCATCCGAAGCACGCCAGCCTCGCGCTACCATGAAAATGTAATCCTCTGATAACACTTCCTGCACATTTCCATGAGTTATTGTTGGTTCTCTGAATCTGGCCCTTTTTCTTCGCATTCTTAGGTCAAGATTCCAAAGAAATCACTAATGGGGTTCTACGTGATCCACAGGAAAAGGTTAGAGGAGAATCTACCTCTCCTGTTGCATATTCTAAAAGCTTTATGAGTTTGGTATATAACTTTCAGACTTTTTAAAACATTCTGAAAACAGGATCATAGTCCCAAATTTTGATAAAATCAAATCTTATTGATTTTAATAAATTAATTTATGCTATATAAATTGAATTACTACACGGGAGAAAATGGAATCCCGTCGTGTTAAATATGTTATACTTTCCACTTCGTTCTCATATTTTCATATAAACTTCAAAGAATATTTTATCCTCAACCTTTTGATCTTTAAACACCTACTTTCGAAAGAATATGCGATATCCCCAACCTTTTGATCTTTAAACACTGACTTTTGAAAGAATATGGGATAACACGAGCTAAAGGTTCGCCAGATGTCCCCCTTGTATCGCAGAAGAAGGAAAAGGTCGTTAAAAAAAACAGAAAAGCTTATCTTATCCAGCCACGCGTAGCGTATAGAAGATTGGTCGGTGGCAGAATCTGGAATGTCATGTAAAATTTTGCTTTGTTAAAGCAGACGTACGAGGTAGTCTCGTTACAAAATCAATGGTCCGCCCTTCAATTTGTCCACATCTCGTTTCCTTTCAATTCTGCTCTTAAATATAAATTCCGTTCGAATTACAGTTGGTGATGACTTTTTTAAACTTAGAAAATGCATATTCTTGTCTAAAAATGTTTATTGATCATTATCATGACTTAATAATTATTACTATCATAAATAATAACGATATTATTTTTATAAACTAAAATTTTCCTTATTTAATAAAGAAAATTGTAAATAATCACTGACTAATAACTATGTAATTAATTCTTTCTTATTTTCACGAATAACATAAGTGTTGTATTGTACAATTCTTTCTTTGTTTTTTTTTTCAATCAAACCCAATTTAGATAATTCTTTTAAGTTACAAAAAAACTATTATTTAATGTAAGTGTTGCATTAATGTGGACCAATCCACAAAGACAAGACCAAAATAAAAACTTCATGATTTGAGCTCTAATTGATTCTTGATAGTTAAAAACAAAAGAGGATATTGTCGTGGGTTCTCTTTAAGTGGACTTTACTACAATTAACAGAAGTTTGAGTTGTGTGTATTTTATGCGGAGAGTTATAATCTTTATGTAAAACTTTTTCTTTCCTTATGTTGAATGTATGGTGAATGGTGTGATCATCTATTTTTCTCACTTTCTCTCCTTTTTGGATGTTATCTAGGGATGACAATAGGCTGATCCCTGCGCCTATATTTAGGAGTTTTTAATGGATCAGTTCATAGGCTAAGTCTAAACCTAGATCGATCCGAGACTCAACTATTCTAAGCAAAACAACATCATTTTGCTTAAAAGAGTTAGGCCTTGGGTAGGTCTAGGGTAGTCCAGGCTCTGTCTCAATTAAAAAAAGACGTTTACACTTTTAATTTTACAAAAATTATTTTTTAAAAATTGGCAAGACTGACCTATTGTCATTCCTAGTTTTAGTTTTGCATTTGTAGTTTGTGGGACAACTTTCTTCTTCCTATTTGGTCCAACAATTTGTAGTAGGTGAGGGTACATTCACCTCCCTTTTATATACCCTTTTATGCTTGTCCTGTGGTTATCATGTATGACTAGTATGGTCACTTTGTCTCCTCCCATTTCTAATTTTGGTGTGGCTGTTCTTTTCCTCTTTGTAAGTGCTTGCCATTTTTTCCTTTGGTATGAGAAATGAGCTTTTGCAAAAGCTATTAAGGTTGATAGTGCAGGAGAGGAACTATTATGGTACTGGAGAAGAACTATCATAATATTGGAAACGAATTGTAGTAGTCTGAAAAGCAATCTTCATATACATTATTGATTACCACTCTTATAATAGAGCATTTGATGTTATGAGCTCTTGAAACTATTGAAGAACTCATCTGTGATCTACTCATTGATTTTATAATGTATTATTTTCTTAAATAGGTCCCATTGTTTTTACTTATCACATTAATAGGTTTTCATGTTAAAAATTTAGTGTTCTCATGGACAATTTATTTTGTAGATTCATATTTTCTCCTCATAGTTTCATTCAAGAAAAAAAGTTTACTTTTTTCCATCACACATTGCGCTATTATCATTTCCATTGCGATGAACGTTCTTTTCATATAAAGTGGTATTAGAGCTTTAGTTTCGTTATTTATAGGTTGACCTTGATTGAAAGATGGAGTCTAATTATAGTAGGATGATTAGTTTGAATAACACAAATTTTCACAAATAGAAAGAAAAGACGAAAGATTTATTATGGGTAAAAAAGATGTATTTATTGGTAATTTCTATAGAAAATCCTAAGTCTAAAAGTGATGAAGAATAGGCATTTGAACATGAGATGGTTTATGATTTTATTAGGCAGTAGGTAGATGATAATATTTTAAATCACATATTAAATGATTCATATACTAAAACTTTGAGGGACAAGTTTAAATCTTTGTACGTGTCAAATACAGGTAACAATAAACTAATATTCCTAAATTAAGTTATGCATTTAAGATACAAGGAAGGTAATATTTGAAAATGAGATTTTGGGACTTCGGTTATTGTCTTTGTTTGATTCTTAAGAGAATCTTCATATGAACTTGACCAATTTTGCTCCTAGTGGTATAATGACTATGAATTATATAAATCTTCTATTTTGAATAAAGAAGTAAGAGAGAAAACTCATTCTAATATTTTGGTTACTAAACGTGGGGGAGAAGCAAAAAAAGAGGTTGGGGACAAAATGATATAGGCAAAAGTAAGAATATAAGCAAATCAAAGTCAAAGCAAAAAGACATTGAATGTCATCATTGTGACAAAAATAAACATATTAAAAACTTTGGTTTTAATCTTAAAGTGGAGAATAAGGCCAATAAAGATAAAAAAAGAGAAAAAAGATAAAGATAGTTATAACTATGTTACTATTACTACTATAGAGGATCATATGTCTACTCATGGTGACGATGTGATTGATGTTACTTATAATGAGTTAATTTGGTTTATTGACAATGGTAACTACTTTTATATGACATCAATGAAGGATTTCTTCACATCTTACATTTTAGGTGATTATAAGTGTTTAAAGATGAGTAATGATGGTCTGTCAAAGGTTATCAACATTAAGAATGTTATATTAGAGACCAACAATGGCTTAAAGTTACTTTTGAAGGATGTTAGACATACACATGATATTCATTTGAACTGATTTATACTAATCTTCTTAAAGATGATGATGGTTATTTCAATATTTTTAGGGATAGTTAGTGTAAGATTATTAAAGTTTCTTTAGCTGTGGCATTTGTACTAAACTAAAGTTTTAGTTTTAGTTTTCGTTGATACTATTCATATAGTTAAAAGTGATATCTCTTTAGAGTTATGAAATAAGACTTAGCCATATTAGTAAGATAGGACTTGATTCTTTAGCCAAAAGGATTCTACTTTCGAATTAAAAAGGTGTAAGAGTGCTAAAATATGATAATTGCTTGGCTAGCAAACATAATATGGTTTCTTTCAAGAGCCATGCTCCTTTTAGAAAATTATAATTACTTAAGTTGGTGCATTCATATTTATGTGGTCCAATAAAGAAAAGAACTATAAGAAAAATTTGGGTGTATGTCTTAAGCCCAAAAGATTAGGTATTTGCTATATTTAAGTAGTTTTAAGAATTTGTTGAAAGAGAATTTGGAAAGAAGAAAAACTGTACTCATACTGATAATGGTGGTGAGTACTATGGACCTTTTGATGAGTATTGTAAACAAATAAGGGTATTAAATACCAAAACATGCCTCTTATGACTCCCTAGTTGAATGGCCTAGTAGAGACTATAAACATGATATTAGTAAAGAGAGTCAGATGTTTGCTTTCAAAAGTAAAGTTGCCTAGATCTTTTTAAGGTAAGGCTTTGTAGACTACTGCATATGTTATTAACTTATCTCCTGCTATTGTTTTGTTAGGTGAAGTAATTATGTGTGGTATGGTATGGAAGTTTCCTACAACCATTTGTGTGTTTTGGTTATAAAAGCCTTTATAATAGTCCAAAAAATTAGTGGTCTAAATTAGATGCCAAAACAAGGTAATGTATCTTCATTGGTTATGAAAATGAAGAGTTTGATTGCAAGTTATATGATCCAATTAAAGAGAAGCTTATTAAAAGTTGTGATGTTATTTTTATAGAGAATCAGGTTATTGAAGATATTAACAAGGCAGAGAAGTAAAAGTCTAAAGATTCTAATGACTTAATTAATTTTGATCTAGCTTTATAGACATATACTTAATGTTGTTTAGTTTGGAAATCAGAATAATTTGGAGAATCATATTCATGATGATCAAATTGAAGGTGTTTATAGTGATGTTATTAATGAGGTAAATGTTTATGTTTTTGATGTTGTTAATAAATCTGTAGTTCTATTTAGAAGGTCTACAAGACAAAGCATCCATCCTCTTACTATTTATCTGATGAATATATGCTTCTTAGTGATAATAGAAAACTTAAGAGTTATTAAAAGGCTATATGTAGCTACAAAAGATGAGATAAAGACTTTATATGACAACCACACTTTTGAGTTGGTTAGCTTGTTTAAGAGCATAAAAGCATTACCAAATCGATAGGCTCATGAAGTGAAGAATGAAGAGAATTCTTCTCTTTTATGATATAAAAACAAGTTAGTTGTTAAAGGCTTTAAACAAAAATAGAGAATTGATTTTGAAATAATTTTCTGGGTTATTATTATGATGAATTCCATTAGATTTGTTCTTAATTTGGCAGCCTAACTTAATTCGGAAGTTAAACAATTAAATGTTAAAACTGCTTTTCTTCATGGTGATTTAAAGGAGATTTATATGGAGTAGCTAAAGAGTTTTGTAGTGAAGGGTAAGTTGAACTAAAATTTTAAGTTGAATAAAAGCTTATATAGATTGAAACAATTGTACAAGAAGTTTGAGTCAGTTACGATCAAGCAAGGATATAGGAAGAATACTTTTGATCACTATATAATTGTTTAAAATTTTTTTGACAATGAATTCATTATTTTGTTACTTTATATTGAAAACATATTGATTTTTGGTCATAATGATTCTAGAATTGACATATTAAAAAAGGAGCTTAATAAGTCTTCTGTAATAAAGGAATTAGGACTAATAAGATAAGTTCTTGGCATACAAATTATATGTGATAGAGAAACAAATAAATTGTAGTTATATCAAGAAAGGTACATTACGAAAGTACTTTAACAGTCTCTTATGAATAAAGCTAATGTGGTAAGCATACCTATTGCTACTCACTTTAGGCTTAGTACTAGACAATCTCTATCTAATGAGAAAGAAAAAGAAGACACATGGAATATTCTTTATGCAACCACTATAGGAAGCTTAATATATGTAATGGTTTACACAGGGCTAATGTCCCTTATGCATTTGATACAGTTAGTCATTTTCTCTGAAATCTAGGTAAAAACATTGAAATGTTGTAAAGTGGATTATGAGATATCTATGAGACACTTCCAATTTTAGTCTATGTTTTAGACTTCTTTCTAGGTACATTGATTCAAACATGGTAGGTGTTACAAAGGTTTTTCTAGATACTGAATTTACGTTGCGCCTACTCCTTTGTATGATAATCTCACTTAGGTCTATTTAAGCGAGACTCATCCTTCCCACATGATTGTTGACCAAAAAAACCTTGTAGATGCCTCCCTCGTAGTGCTTCCTCTCACACTCTTACAAAAATACTACATAAATAATGGATAATCATAGGAAATAATAAACACAAAAGAGCTACGGTAAAAATCACTCTTTATTACTTCCTTGAAAGAATACAAAGTAATGTTTTCTCTCGATGTGTTCCCTTCTCCTTTATCTCTGTTCCTAAGAGCAAGACTCAAATAAGCTATTTATAGGAAACTTTAGCTTTACAATTCAAAATCTTAATTAAACTGAACTAAATAGATCAACTTTATCCTTATTAGATTTCATCACACTAACCAATTGGATGACACTCCATACAAATAGGACTCTATTTGATAGGATTTAGCTATATCACAACTAATAAAATAACATATTACAGTTAATTAGGAAAGATATGTTAGATCCCTAAGTTCGTGATAGCAGGATCATGTAGGCATTGGCGAGCCTTGACCAATGTTCGACATACGGAACAACAGAACAAGGCAAAAGACTTGCGAGGAGGCAAGGACGAGAAAGGGTAATGTCAAACGTTGGCATGTATTGGTGCACATTGGCGGAAATCTTTGACGAGTTGCAAGATTCAGATGCGAGATCAAAAGAAGGCTAAGATGGACTTTAAATAGAAGGTTAGCTGGATCACACACATGATGGGAATATGCGAGAGTTCCAAGATTACTTAGCAAGTAGATCAAGCATGATGTGAGTTTTGGGAGAGTTTCAGACTGTGTACAAGCTAACTTGGCTAAGGCTAAGTTCTTGATGGACTAAGGACTTAGTGTGTGCTCAAGTGCATGGACCATGGCTAATGAAGTTGGGGCATGGGTAAGCATTGGATTGGACCAGTGTGCTATTAGCTTGGATGACTCATCATCAACGGATAGAGATGAGAAGATCTTAGAAGATGTGGCAGATAAGATCACAGTGGATGAACATCAGCTTTAAAAGATAAAGATCATATGGAAGGATCATCTGAAGATAGAAGAGATATTTGTAGATATAGATAATCATTCCTAGATAATGTAATTTTTTATCTTGTTATTGTGATACAACTTAATCCTATTAGATAGAGTCCTAATTAGATGGAGATGTCATCTATTGGTTAGTTTGGGGTAATCTGATAAGGATAAGATATGATAAGATTGTGATCTTAGCTAGTAGATTCTATTAGGATTCTAACTTAGTCATCTAGAAATACCTATAAATAGCTCATTTGAGCCTTGCTTTCATAATCAAAAGGAGAGTGCTGTGAGACACAGAAATTGAGAGAGTATTCCTTTGGATACTTTGAAGGAAGTAACGAAGATTGGCTTTTAGCTGTATCTCTTTCTTGTTCTTATTGTTTCCTTTGCTATTATAGTGCTTCCGTAATTTTCTTGCGAGTGTGAGAGTTAAATACTATGAGGGTTGCGAGGCATTCAAGAACTCGATAGTTGGTTGACAATCATGCGGGAAGGCTGAGTCTTGCGAAGGACCTAAGTAAGATTATCGTGCAAAGGAGTAGGAGTGTCTTGTGGATAAGTTCAAATGATCCTCTTACATGATCTTTATCCTTTAGAGTTGATATTTATCTATTGTAATCTTATCTACCACATCATCTAAGATCTCTCCTTGATCTCTATTTATTGATTATAAGTCATTCAACCCTGAATCCTTTTATACCATATTGGCTCGTTCCAATGTTTACCCATGTCAAATCTATTAGTCATGACTCATCTATTTGAGCACAAATTAAGTCCTTAAAGCTCTCATATCACATGTCTCTCTCATTCATGTGATCTAACTAACCTTCAACCTGAGGTTCATCTTAAACTATCTTTTAGTCTCACACATGATTCTCTTTCGAGTAGGCCCTGAAAGGAGAAGGAAGGCTAGAATGTCAACAAATGTCTATTATTGAATTCACCCAACCCGATAGTCCCATTTTTTAGGGGAACATCCATTGTCAAAGTCACTGAATAGCTAAGTCGTCAATCCCTCAAACGGACTATGTAATGTACTTTATCTGTTGGGTTACGGATGGGTTAATTGGTAGTTAAAATATACAATTCAAGTGGGTAAGCCGAAAAAAAGATAGTTGAATCAAGATAATTCCTTTTAAAGTTTTTTTTTCTTTTAGAGGGCAACATGAATGTTCTATCATGTTCCATGAACACATTAAATAGGTTAACCTGAGATAAATTATATTTATATTGATATAAAATGCTTAACCAATTTTTTCATTGATTTATTACATAATTGTTCCAATTTTTGTCTTTTAATTCAAATGGAAATAGCCCCTGAATTCCTTTTTTAAAATTTTATTTTTAAGAAAAAGAGATTCTCCTTGATATTGAAGGGCGAATCTTAATTTATATAAGTTAATAACTTAGATTTTTGATAATTTTTAAAAAAAGTATGCTTGTGACATGGAGGATACGTCACAGAAAATCTCTGAATTTTTATTAATAATGTAAATATTAAGTGATTTTTTTCATAATCGAAAGAAAAACAATTAATAAATTGAAAAAGAATTTTTTAAATTTCTTTTCAAAGTCCTAGAACTAGAAAAAAAATTCTTTTTCAATTTATCAAAAGAAAGAAAAAACTGGGTCATAAAAAAAGTGTTCCTTATAAAAGAAATAATAAACAAACTTTCACAAAAAAATCCAATTCTATTATTTCGATTTAGAGACATACATGACTTGAATAAAACTAAAACTAAAAAAGAACAAGATTCGATAATCAAGAATATTAATATATATAATATTAATAATTAATAATTAATAATATATTTTATAATATATTAGTAATATAATAGGAATAATAGGAAAATCCAATATATAAATATATATGGAATAAAATATTATATGTAAAAAATGGATATGTATAAATGTATAAGTAAAAGCAAATTATCTATTCAATCGCTATTAGATTGATTGAATTCTCAAATACTTAGGAATTTTTATAAGTTTGTATAAAATTGACCAATCCTCCCTTTCACTACTATCTATTTTCCTTCCATTTTCCTTGAATGCTAGACGTTGAAGATTTTTGCCAATATGCACCAATACATGCCAACTCATTATCAATTCCTATTTTCCTTGCTTAATTGTACGTCTTTACCTTATTTGTTGTCTCAAGTTCCAAACATTGGTTATGGCTCGCCAATGCCTATATGATTCCACTTTGGACTTAGGGGTTTAACTACATGTGATATTACCTCTTGAAAGTCAACTTCATGCTATTGATTGCCTTTACATGAGAGTTATAGCTTAGCAATGTAGGTTGCAAAAGTGAGTTACATTTACTAGTACTGAGGCTAAATTTAGTGTTGCAACTGAAACTTGCAAAGAGTTACCATAGATGAAGAATTTTTTTCAAGAACTTGGTTTCACTCAAAAGAGGTATGTTTTGTTTTGTGATAATCATAGTGTCATACATCATAGCAAGAATCCTACATTCTATAGTAGATCTAAACATGTTGATGTGATATATCATTGGAAACATGATGTTATGGACTCTAAGTTGCTTGAACTTGAAAAGGGGCATATAAATGATAATGGTTCGAACACGATAATAAGGTATCTGCTAAAATAAAAATTTGATGCTTATCGTTTGATTGCCTGTTTAGCAGAGTCCTTCACTTAGGTGAAATGTGAAGCTTTTTTAGAGGTCCTTGGTGGAGTTTTGTCTTCACCCAAAATTAAATCCTAAATTTCTACAACAAAACAAATGTAATATAGGAAGGTAACAGTCGATTCCATAAAGAATTTTAGTTTATCAATCATTAAAAAATATTTAATGAAATGGTGGTTGTAATAATATGAAATATTTTCATGAAGCAAATAAAGTAAATACTATTTTGAGAGTTATCAATTAAACGAACCTTAGTTTACAGTTGCTTCCACCTTAGGAACTACTATTGATCATTGATGTCTTTTCTAAGGATTAACTAATTGAAAATATAATTCAATCAACTGTTATTATTTAACAACTTTAGATAGGATCCAAATTTTAATTAAATAATAACTTTGGAAAAAGAAAGACCATTGAAGCATGATAATACAAGATCCACAGTTACATTTAATATGGTTGAATGTTTTTTTTCTAGAAGTAAATAATTTTTGACATAATAAATTAAAACTTATAGGTGCTACAATTAGTTGAAAGAATTGAACTTTTACATATTCAAACTTTGATCTCGTATGTGATCATTTAAATTAATAAAATAATAATACATATTAGGAATCAATCGAAAATAATAATGAAACAAAAGCTTAGAAAAGTAATCCAATACATGAATAAATGAAACACTTTGCATTAAGACCTAATTCCTTCCCAATGTTTAAAGTTCCAAAAGACTAACCTTCAACCAAGATATAGAGAATTAGCCGACAAGGGCCATAACTACTACTAACATCGTTTTCTCTTGCAAATTTTGTGAAAAAATAGAAAATGTAGAAGAAACTTTGATGCTTTGGTCCTTCACTTTGGCTCTATTTATAGCCCCTTTAATCCCATATGGAAATCTTTTTGTTGTGATTCTTTGGATCCCCTAAACTATAACTTCATTGACTTTTACCCATATTTGGAAAAGAAAAGGTTCAACCAACTTTTAACACCTTTTTCTCTTGCACATTCAAAGTTGGAAGTTGCAATTTTCATAGAAAGTGCTTGCAACTAAGATCACATCAGATTATTTCACTAGATTTTTAACTTGATTAAAACAATTTGATCTAAACATGTCAATTTAAACTTTTTGTCAGTCTAAATCTACTTAATTATCCCTTGATTTTTGTTGATATTTCTCCTTCATTTCAAACTTTTGAATCTTGAATAAGGGCCAATCCTTTTTCCAACTAAATACATACTCTGAACCCTTTCTTATGAAAGTAAACAAAAGTCCTAAGTTTAATCATGTTAAGATAATATTGTAGAGAGTTTAAATGCTTAAAGCTAAGCCAAACAATGAAACATCAAATTCCTCTACACTTAAGTTTTATTTTTTCCTATGCATAGTCCTTAAGATTTAGATCAAAAATGAGTTTAGCATCAACACACATTAGAGTTGATTTCACCAGAAAATATGAGCAAATAAAGTTAAAGACAATTTTATCAAAAGTATGCACAAATCTTTGGTAGATTTTCCTACGGTGTTAACTCTTTCACTCAAGTGTTAAGGCTTAAATGATTGCTCTTAAACTCTTGTCACAAGGAATACATTACTATAGACTTACATATACATCAAATATCTCTCACTATGAACATATGAAGGTATAAATCAAAATAACTTTTATTAATTTGCTGTAATGGGACTTGGTTTAATGGTTGGAACAAGAGAAATATAGGCTAAAACCACACATATTTAATAGGGATAAGAAAAGAATGTGACCATAATCAAGTACTCAACTGTCAATGACCATAATCAAGTACTCAACTGTCAATGTAAATATACTATGGATGTAATTATTTTCTTTTTGATATATATTTTTTCTTTATTTTTTAAGTGTAGAAAATTAATAATCATATAAAAAATGAGTAGCCATGATACAAAGTTAAACTAAATACAAAAAGAGTAGCTTGGAAAACTTAACTTAAAGCAAAGTTACTCTAATTCTCCCAAATAACTCAGGAAAACCTTATTACAATGTGTACTTAGGTGATAGGTTGTATTATAGGTTAGGTATGTGGGTTTAAAACATATTAAAAAAGGTTTTGAAAACGGATCAACTGAACTGAACTAAGGTAAGAAAGGTGGCTTCTTAAGTTAAATGACTAAAATAAGGAAGGCCTTTATCATATTAAGACTCTCATACGTCATAACAATTCAAATTAGTCCAATGCAAATTCTAGATGTATCCAAATAATAGAGAATCATATACCAAAAGAAAATGGATAGACATAAGATGTTTCTATTCTTTAAAGCATAAATGTTCATAGGTTTTAAACAAATTAACATAATCTTTATGCAATACTTCATCAATTAATTATCTCGCTTACTCTAAGTGCATACCCTAGCTATGTTAACTTATCAATGGGTTTAGCCTTCATCTTAATAAATTTATTCTTGATTTGCACACACATTTAAATTTATTGAAAAAAATTGTAGTTCAAATTTCTTTGACATATCTTATTTCATCGATTTCTAAAAGCATTAGGTACAAACAAAAAGAAAATGTTCAAATAGACTAAAAATACTTAAAATACCACAAACTTAGAACAAGAGAAAATATCCCAACCCCTAGCCTATTTAAAACATTTCCCCAATGTTTAATAGCAAAGTGTAAAACTAGAATAATTGGAAATAAAAGAGGGAAGAAGAAGAAATTGCCCTATTTTTCTTTTTATTTTGGGTGGAAGAGAAGAATATGCAACTCATGAAAAGGGTGGAAAAGGAGGTATGAACCCATGGTTTATGCAAAAGACCATCAGATTGTGCTCCAATTAATACAATCTACTGTTAATCTCGTCTAATTAAGTTGGAGTACTCTGTTGAGTTGAGCAAATGGAAGGGATATCTTCCAGTTGGTTGCTAGCTGATTATTCTACAGTTCAAGATTTGTTGCATTAGAATGTCTTAAAAGACTGGACAACTAAACTAGATGGAACAAAATCAAACATATCATTAGACTATTATGTGATGATCTTATCCTAGCTAAACAATTTAAATCCAAGCCTTCCATCTCAAAAACAATGTGCATATTAGTGTTAGACAAATCAAGTCAATCCAAATTAATGACTAGTTGAGTAATGCACGAACCTAAGATTAAAAGTTTAATTTTCTTTTGAATCACATAACAAAATTGTGTAATCAACCAATAATGTAGTTTCATTGCAATATTTTGTTCCATACACAACAAAAAATGGATTTTAACTTTAACTAAAGTCCTTGTACTATCCTTTTTTTCCTGAAAAGTTATAAGCAAAGAAATGTTGTAAATATTTGATTACAAGTTTCTTCAAATATGAACTTATCGAAGCACTTAGGTTATGAGGAGCATAATCAACAAACCATTTATTCAACAAGTTGAAGATCAAAACAATAATCACATTTTGAGCTTATGAATAGTTTCTTCTTAGCATTCATCTTTCTATCAAAATATTAAATTGAAAATTAAAAATAAAATTTCCCTTCTCATCATTCTTTTGAATTTGACAATTCCTTTCATAAATAAATTAAGGTTAAAATCATATTAAACTCAAAAGTCATTTAAAACTCACGTGTTAATTCAACAAAGGTAGATATTTGCATATTCTCATTCGATCTACCAAGCATCAAATTCTTCTTTAATATGAAATTCTTCTAAGGTCTCAAGATGAGGGTACTTTCAAGCATATATTTTCTGTTCACATAATTCTTCATATCTTTTCTTATCTTGTTATGAAAGGTATTGAAATCTCTAATTTTGAGCTTTAGATCGGTAGCCAACTCCACTTTCTTCCCTTTTTATGTTCTGGGCCTTAACAATGGAACTCCTCATTGTTGTTCTAATTGAAAGGAATCAACTAGAGAATGGGTCAGGGGCACAAAAAAATTGCATCCAATAATTTTTTCCAATGGCTCTGGTTCTCGCGGTGGTTCTCTATAGGTCGTTGGAATCACTCTCCTAGCCTTTAATTTTATTCTTCCTAATCCTGCTATGAATCTACACTAAATTGAGATGTTAGATGATGTTCCACATGGCACTGTTTGGGTGCACATGAGCGTGCCCATAACTATATAGACATGTTCTTCAAACTACTTGAATTCTTCAGTTTTATCTCGATTCTACCTAAATTTTGACCTTTTTGGGGCAATTAAGACCTAAAAAGAAGTAAAAGAAAATTAAAAAATGAATTGAATTAAAATAGAAGGAAGATAAACTTAAAGTGTCTCCTGCGAGCGCTTTTAATGTCCTTAGCTCAATAGTGTTATTATTAATTCATAAGAATAATTTAGATTAATTAAATCCACTTCCACCACTGTTGCAATGTTCATATTCTCATAATAAGGTTTAAGTCGATGACTGTTAACCTTATAAACCTTGGAGGTAGATATGCTTTGGATTTTAACCGGATCGTGGGGACATGAATTAATTATAATGAATGGCCTAATCTAAGGGATCTAACTTACCTAAAAATAGTCAAAGCGTAGAATGGAAAAGGAGAACCTTTTTTTCCAACAAAAAATTCTTTTCAGTAATAAAAATTTTCATGTAAAGCTTTGATTCTTTATGTATAAATTCTTGCATTTTTCGTAAGACTCGTTACAAATTTCTTTAAGTTCTTGCAGCTATAGATATCCATGGTTTCCACCTTCATCAAAACTCATATTACACTACTTAATAGCCCAAAATACTTTATTGTTCTAATTTAACAAGGAGATAATAAGCCTTACTAGGGCTGTTCTTATAGTTTTATAGACCCGGGGCGAAATTAAAAAAAGGACTCCAATAAATCGACATTATACTTAAGTTTACATATTTGTATAAAACATAAATGACTCAATTTATAAGTTTACATAATCAACTAAATATTAAATGATCATAACACTAACAAATACATATAGGATCATGATTTATGAAAAACAATTTTTCCGTGTATTTCTAGATGCAAAATCATTAATAATATTATCAAGATCAATATTGTCTAACATATCCTTCTCAATACATAACATAACTAAACCATTCAACTTTTTTTGTGACATTGATGACCTCAAGTAGGTTTTCAATAATTTTAACTTTGAAAAACTTCTCTCAGTTGATGCTACAGTCACATGTATAGTCAATAGAATTCGATAAGCAATTGAAACATTTGGATAACAATCTGCAGCTTAAACAAATTCTAATATTTCAACTGATGATATTAACTCATTTAGCAAAGTCATTTGCAATACTTTTAATTTAGAAAAAAGATCATCTAAATCCATATCAGATACATTATCATGAGAAAAAGTCGTCGTAAAATTAATACAACATTCTCTTAATTCGTAGGAAACATAAGATTCAACTCTCTTACAGGCCCTTTTTCAACTAAAATATCTCTTATTTTATTATCAAGATTTTCCCAATTCCTAGGATTATAAATGCCCAATATAGGGTTTACTTGCTCAATATACTGTAAATTTTCTGAAGTAGATGCATTTGGTACATGATCATCCTCACTCAGATTTTTAATATCCTCGTGAATATGAATCTCATAACTTAAGTTTTCTTTATGTTGTTCAAAACGACCTTCACGTAATTCCTCAGGAATCTCACTAGAGGAGCGTACTCTTTTAATAAATTTATTTATTGCTCATTTTTGAGATTCTATCAACTGTGCTACTTGTTTTCTTTTTCTTTTTCTTTTTTCACTTCCAGACAAATATTTTTTAGGTAACATAATATAAATTAATTATAACACAGTTGGATTAGAAAAAGAACAAAAGCACCTGTATGGAACTGGAAGAAGTAT
>JANIJH010000009.1:37927180-37945045 GCA_024520975.1 Erythroxylum areolatum | reverse complement strand
GTATTATTTACCCTATATCGGATAGTTCTTGGGTAAGTCCGGTGCAATGTGTACCCAAAAAGGGAGGAATGACGGTGGTGACAAACGAGAAGAACGAACTCATTCCAACGAGAACCATTACCGGATGGAGGATTTGCATGGACTACCGAAAGCTGAACAAAGCAACAAAGAAAGATCACTTTCCACTACCCTTCATTGATCAAATGCTTGATTGATTAGCTGGTAAGGTCTATTATTGCTTTTTGGATGGCTATGCAGGTTATAACCAAGTCCCAATTGCGGTGGAAGATCAAGAGAAAACCACATTTACATACTTCCTAGAGGTGTTCGTTAATGAGATAGAAAGGCAGTTAGATAGAAAAGTAAAAATAGTGAGGTCTGATAGAGGTGGTGAATATTACGAAAAATTTAATGAAAGTGGACAATATCTAGGTCCATTTGCAAAGTTTCTTACTAATTGGCGCATATATGCGCAATACACAATGCCTGGTACACCACAAAAAATGGTGTAGCTGAAAGTCAAAATCGTACTCTTATAGAAATGATTAGGAGCATGTTAAGTAATAGTACTATCCTTTTATCATTGTGGATGTATGCATTAAAGGCCGCTACGTATCTGCTAAATAGGATTCCTAATAAGGCAGTTCCTAAGACACCTTATGAACTGTGGACAGGAAGGAAACCTAGTTTACGAAACCTTCATGTTTGGGGTTGTCCGGTAGAAGTAAGGCCGTATAATCCACATGAAAAGAAGCTTGATGCGAGAACTGTTAGTGGTTATTTCATCGGCTATCCTGAAAAGTCGAAAGGGTATAGATTTTGTTGTCCTAATCATAGTACGAGAATAGTTGAGTCTGGTAATGCTAGGTTCATTGAGAATGGTCAAATTAGTGGGAGTGGAGAATCATGAAAAGTGGATATTTACAAGAATCGAGTAGAAACTACTCAAAGTCAAGTAGAATCTACTGCATCAGACGTGATTCCACCGGTTGTTATTCCTCTTGTTGCTTCACGGATAAGCAACATACCGGAACAACAAATTAATGTTCCAATTCCACAAATTGAACATATTAATGATGAACCAGCTAACAGTGATCAAGTAATATCACAAGACATAGCATTACGAAGGACTGTAAGGCAAAGAAGACCAGCTATCTCAAGTGACTACAAAATTTACTCACTTGAACGTGAATGTGACTTGAGCATTGATAAAGATCTAAGCTCGTTCAAACAAGCCATGGAATGTAATAATTCTGAAAAATGGTTAAATGCTATGAAAGAAGAGTTGAAGTCAATGGATGACAACAATGTCTAGGAATTAACTAAGTTGCCAGAAGGTGCAAAGCAAGTGGGTTGTAAATGGGTCTTTAAGACCAAACGTGACTCACAAGGCAACATTGAAAGGTATAAAGAAAGACTTGTTGCCAAAGGTTATACTAAAAGGATGGTATTGACTATAAAGAGACCTTCTCTCCAGTGTCAAAAAAGGACTCTTTAAGAATTGTTATGGCACTGGTGGCTCATTTTGATTTAGACCTTCACCAATTAGACGTAAAGACCGCCTTTCTAAATGGTGACTTGGAAGAAGAAGTATATATGGATCAACCGGAAGTTTTCGTGACCACAGGAAAGGAACGATTAGTGTGTAAATTAAAGAAGTCAATATATGGACTAAAGTAAGCTTCTCGACAATGGTATCTTAAGTTTAATGATATCATTACGTCTTATGGTTTTATAGAAAACACCATTGATTGATGTATCTATATGAAGGTTAGTGGGAGCAAGTTTCTTATATTAGTCTTATATGTTGACGATATCCTTCTTGCTACAAATAATGTTGTTTTGTTATATGATGTAAAGAATTTTCTTTCTAATAATTTCGAAATGAAAGATATGGGTGAGGCATCCTATGTGATAGGAATAGAAATATTCCGGGATAGATCACAAGGATTGTTAGGATTGTCTCAGAAAGGTTATATCGAGAAAGTATTAGAAAGATTTCAAATGGAAAAAATGCTCCGCAGAAATAGTTCCAATTTAAAAAGGGGACAAATTTAGTTTAATGCAATGTCCATGAAACGATTTGGAACGTAAGGACATGGAGTCTATTCCTTATGCGTCAGTAGTTGTAAGCTTAATGTATGCTCAAACATGCACTAGGCCAGATATCAGTTTTGCTGTTGGAATGCTAGGACGGTATCAAAGTAATCTTGGACTGGATCACTGGAAAGCTGCAAAGAAAGTCCTTAGATACTTACAAGGCACCAAGGATTATATGCTCATATATAGAAAATCAACTCATCTTGAAGTGATAGGTTACTCGAATTCAGACTATGCCGGTTGTATAGACTTATGAAAATCTACATTCGGCTACATGTTCCTATTAACTGGAGGAGCAGTTTCATGAAAAAGTGGAAAGCAGTCCGTCATTGCTACTTCTACTATAGAGGCTGAATTTGTTGTGTTCTTTGAAGCTACGGATCATGGATTGTGGTTGCATAATTTTATCTTAGGTCTTGGTCTTATCGATAGTATTACCAGATTGTTAAGAATTTATTATGATAATTTCGCAGCCGTATTCTTCTCTAAGAATGACAAATATTGAAAGGGTGCGAAACACATGGATTTGAAGTATTTGTCTGTGAAAGAAGAAGTGCAAAAACATAAAATGTCAATTGAGCATATTGGTACTGATCACATGATATCGGATCCGCTAACGAAAGGCTTACCGCCCAAAACATTTATTGGTCATGTTGAAAGTATGGGCCTTATAGATAAGTCCTTGTTAGTATAGTTTTCAAACATGTATATATACATTTCATTGTCTTGCTCGAATTGTTATAACACTTGTTGAATTCAATTATAGTCTTATGTTTTTGCTCACTTACTGGTCATCCATATTATGTTGTATACAATAATTATTATTTATGAGATAACAATTACCGCATTACCCACTTAAATTCTGTTGAGTTGAGTTAATTCTGTGATACATGGAAGGAATCAGGTTATATAACTTATGACCTCCATGATCCCATCAGCTTAATTCCATTAAGGATGACTTGATTGATTCCATGTATTATGTGCACTTAAAGTTTTATTATTAGATCACCAAGTCGTAACATAGGCCAAGTGGGAGAATGTTAGACTATTTTATGTCCCATGTAACTTATAGTTTGAGTACCATGAAAAGCACCTAAGATAATGGTTATTGGGTATTATAGAATGGGCCTTAAATTAGTCACGGACCCTTTTCCTCTCTCTTCTAATTACCAAAGGATATGTCCGTTGGTGATGCTATATAAGTTGAAAAAACTTATAGAATCGTAATGATTCTGAACCATTGAGGAATTCTCTAACGAAAGAAGATGAGAGGAAATCAATACAATTAATCAAATCAACATCATGACAAGCAATCATGGATACGGGTATGCAAACAATAATTCGATTCGATAAATGATTTACACAAAGATCTAGGTTCCCTCGACTATTTTCTGGGTCTAGAATTTGTTAAAGTTTCAGATGGGGTCATGATTAGTCAATGTAAGTTCTTCAGAGACCTATTAGAAGCTCATTCTATTTAACAATATAAATCGGTTAGTGCTCCTTTGCCTCACAACTTAAACTTGCTGCCATAGATGGAGAATGCTTTTCCTTATCCTAACATCTATAGGCAATTGATTGGAAAGTTAAATTTCCTTCTTCACACTCGTCCTTACTTAACCTTCTCCGTATAATATCTTAGTCAATTCAACCAACAACCTACACAAGCTCATCTACAAGCTACTATCCATGTATTACGATATTTATCTAGAAATTCCACTCAAGGTTTGTTGTTTAATGATGATAATACTTTCGATTTGGTTGCATATTGTGATTCTATCTAGGCCACATGTCCAATTACTTGACGATCTGTGAGTAGTTATGTTATCACTTTAGGAGGATCTAATAGGTTCTTAATTGATTATGAAATTATTCCATAACACTTAGTGATTATTGATATGTAATTGCTTAAGATACTCTCTTTGACTCATATGTGATTTTAGGTATAATTCGGAAGCAAAGAAGTTAAAGTGAGTCAAAACTCTATATTTTGATCATTTTTCAAAGATTAATTTTTGCTTGTCTTCATAGAGCAAGAAGAAGAAAATTAAAAGACAACAGGAAGAAAAGAAAAGAAAATACAAGCAAGAAAAATGTCTAAATTGCTCACGGCAAAGAAGTAGAAAAATTGTTTATAGAATACATGCAATTTATGTGAATTAATGGCAGTATGGCAAAGAAGAAAAGAAGAACAAAAAGCTAAAGGAAGCATCAACAATACGACAACGTGTGGGTAGATGGAAAAGACCAAAAACGACACAACAGCAGGTGGAGTAAAACAATGCAGCAGGAGACTAGGACGCCAAGGCAGAAACGGCAGAGAAGCAGACTAGAGTTGCCTACTTTCGTTTTACTTAAAATGCATAGTAACAGTGTAGGTCATTAAAGGAAAAGCGAATAGAAGTGTGGCCACTAAGGTTTGTTTCTCAAATAAGTGAATAGGGAAGGAGAATAGAGAGTTTGTGGCAGAAACAAAAGGAGACGTGAATAGTGGAGATGGACCATAATGTTTATTTGTCAAATTAGTGAATAGTAGAGAGAAAGAGCTTGCTAGAAAGAGGAGAAGCTGCCAGGGGTTTCGGTTAGGGATAATTTTCATGTGGCTGAAGCATTTTTTTGAGAGACCTATAAAGGGATAGACATTTCAATGTTAGTTTGGAGGTGACATCGACATCAATGACCCAGGTTAAGTATTTTTTTAATTATTTTGTTGTTTCTTTTCTCATTAGAAACTGATTATGTTATCTTATATAGATTGATTAGGTATTTGAATGATGATGATTTTAATGTATTGATTAGGTATTTGAATGATGATGATTTTAATGTTCTATTGAATCGTTTTTCATAACAACCTATTGCTAGAATCGAATGCAATACGTAATTGTTGTATTCACCATTCATATATAGCCACTAATGGTTCCGAATCATTAGATATAACATAACATAGGTTAAATAATCTGAACTTGTGTGGTTATTACCTAGATTGGTTTGTTTTTCTTATTCGTAAGGTGGTTGTCTGGATAAACTTAGAGAGCTTATTCTAGGTTTCCTAATAGCTAGGGTTAATTAACGAGTGCTTTGTAATTAACTAGGATCTAAGGAAAAATCAGGATTAACAAGGCCTATTGTTAATCTACGACCAATAATTGCTAAAAGAGATAAAAGAACAGCAAATCAATGAATTATGCTTAATTAAGGTATAGGCTGAGATTGAACCAAAGAACCAAATCCCTATCGAATTTCCCAATTTTATCATTCTTGCATGTTTTCTTTAATTTGTTTTCATTTGTTTATTTTATTTTATTTTCTTATTAAATCAAAAACCCCCCATTACCTAAACATCAATTAATTTCATTTCATAAGCTAACCGAACACTCCTTGTGTGATTGACCTAGACTCAACACCGTTATAATAGTATTCTAGTTATTTTATTTTGACTAGCGTTATGACACGCATGTCAATTTTGGCGTCATTGTCGGAGAGTATGGTATTTAGTTTTTGTTATTGATTTTAATTGGAGTTTTGTATGTATTTGTTTGTAATTGGTTTCTTTTCATTTATTTCGTAATCTTTTCATTTTTTGTTTCGTTTTCTAAAAAGAATTAAAAATTAAATTTGACATGGGTGGGAGTAATTTTTTCTTTAATTCATATTCTCAATCCTATAACAATGTTTGGACTGATCAACCTAACTTTTGTTACGGATGGGATAATCAGCCGAATTACTTCCATGATAGTTTGTAGGAAGCACAACAATTCCTGTACAGACTAGAAACTTTCTATTAAGACTCAGGTACATTGTTGGAAGAATTAGTTAATATGTATATTGCTACACTTTGCAATTCTAGTGGAAAACAAGTTCCAAAATCCAGAACTTGACAAGTTAGGTGTATCAATTGATGGAAGCTATTAACCATGTAGCATCACAAAGAAAAGAGACGTAACCATATCAACCTGAGGAGTACCTGATAGATATTAGTACAGAAACTTTATAGAGTGAAGAGGAGCTTGAGAATCTTGAGTATAGTACTCAAGGAATTGCTTGTGAAGAAGAACTTGAGAAGGAGCTCGAAGTAGAAAAGGACCTATCATTTAGCTCAAAGGTAAGTACTAAGTCCATGATTATTTTTGAAACTGGCTCTTCACCTTTACGTAGTAGATTGAAGGAACTAAATGAGGAAGAAAAGGTGAAGAGACGTTTAAAATATTTCCTGAGTGCATTGACTCAAGCGAGATTGAAAGTCTAAGGATAGGAAGGAGCTAAATAGGAACGATTATCAACCAAGACCCTATCTTGAAGAACTTCATGTTAAAGAACCGCGTGTGCCATCAGAAGACTATAATTTTGTCACGTGAGGAGAAGGAGTCGAGCTAGCGACCCAAAACAAATACACTTCTTGGGAGGCAAACCAAGGGAAGTAAATTTCTTTGTTTTTAAACTTTCGCATTTATTTTTTTATGCATGTGTGTTTCTTTATTGGTTTATTTTTGTTTGTTTTAAATTTTTCAATAAAAATAAGAGAAAGAATAAAAAAACAAAGAAACATTTGCTCGTTTTATATTGCTTCTAGATCATTTAATTATGAGTAGAGAATGAATTGACTAGAGAATTTCATAGCAACTTTGGCATGTACTTTTGCTCTTGTGATTGGTTGATATGCATTATCCTTAGAAGAATAGTGATTAGTGGTAGATAAAGCCGGTGAGATTTTGAGCCTTATTAGATTGAAACATCCATGTCAGTCTCATTCTCTTTTGATGATGTGTGACCTTCATAATATGTACATCTCGATTTTGCGTTGAGTTTCTAATCGAGACCACATTTTTATCACATTCATTAACATGGATATGATTAGGCATTCTTGATTTTTTTTATAAACTACATGAGCCAAATAACCTATCCTATTAACATGGTTTTTCCTTGATAAACTCCTTTGAGCTTTATACTTTTTCTTTGTGTACTAACCACATTACATGCTTTATACTTACCTAGATGTCCTACCTAAGCCATAAGCTCGTGGAGCATTTGTGATTGTTGAGTTTGTGGATGTAAAAAATTCTAAGTATGGGTTGTCCATATGTATGGGTTTGTTATGATGATGGGATATTTTGTAATTCAAATTCCCATGTTAATGTAGTTTCTTTTAATGTTTAAAAAAATAAAGGAAAAAGAAAAAGGAAATAAAGGAAAAGAAAGAAAGAAAAGAGAAAAGAGAAAAGTACAAAAAAAGAATAAAAATATATGTTTAAATAAATGTATCTAGGAGCAAGTGCATATATGTTGAAAAGTTGTTTACGATTAATGCATTCTCCTAAAGTTATGATGAATGAGTTATTTAAGTATGTTAGATATGAGGTAAATGTTGTCTTAGAAAGTTCACTTATTATGGTTTCAGCGTATTGTTAGCATAAATTGTACGAGTGATTCATTCGGTTTGGTTGTGCTTAATGTGGTTTGTGTGTGAAAGCTCGAGTTTGAGTTGTGAAACTTGTTTTTGCATTCATCATAGTTGATGTACATAATTGTGAGTGAATGTTGGGTTTTTGCATTTGATGGTATAATTGAGTGTTGCATTTGTTTCACTAGTTTTTATAACTCTCATGCTACTTAATCCAAATATATCTCACCTTAGCCCACATTACAACCTTGAAAAGTCCTTTGATCTATGATTTTGCATGTGAGTTATAGAGGCAGAGAAATGATGATACGCAAAGTTATGGATTGTTATAATCATGAATGGTGTTGAGTGTACCTATAGATGTATTTTACCTAAATATATTTAATGAGTGTACCACTAGATTGCTCAGTTTTTAAAGGTATTGAATATTGATTGATCATGATTAAAAGCTTAGAATGTTAATTTCTTGCTATGATTTTTTGAAAGTCATTCATCTTTGTTTATAATTATGTATTCTTGAAACATATGAGAAATGAGTCAATATTTTTGGGTCTTTGAGCTTAATTTTAATGTTTTTCCCAAGGATGACCAAAAACTAAGTATGATGGAATTTGATAGGTGCTTAATTGATTATGAAATTATTCCATAACACTTAGCAATTATTGACATGAATTGCTTAAGATACTCATTTTGACTCATAATTGATTTTAGGTACAATTTGAAAGAAAAGAAGTTAAAATGAGTAGAAGCTTTATATTTTGGCCATTTTTCAAATATTAATTTTTACTTGTCTTCATGGAGCAAGAAGAAGAAAATTAAAAGACATGAAGAAAACACAAACAAGAAAAAATTCTAAGTTTCTCATAGCAAAGAAGTAGAAAAACTGTGCATGGAATACATGCAATTTATGTGAATTATTGGCAGCACGGTAAAGAAGAAAAGAAGTACAAAAAGCTAAGGAAAATTGCAACAATACGGTAGTGTGAAGGCAGATGGAAGAGACCAAAACGACACAGCAGTAGGTGAAGTAAAACAATGCAGCAAGAGACTAGGATGCCAAGATAGAAACAGTAGCACAGTAGACTGGAACGTTTGCGTTGAACACAGATGTTTGCATTTAACACATGCGTTTTACTTAAAACATATAGTAGCAATGTAGATCATTAAAAGAAGGCTGAATAGGAGCATGGCCACTAAGGTTTATTTGTCAAATAATTGAATAGGGAAACAGAATAGAGAGCTTGCAACAGAAACAAAAGGAGACGTGAATAGTGGAGATGGACCATAATGTTTATTTGCCAAATTAGTGAATAGTAGAGAGAAGAGAGCTTGTCAAAGAGAGGAGAAGTTGCAAGGGATTTCGATTGGGGATAATTTTCATGGGGTTGAAGCATTTTTTGGAAAGACTCGTGGAGGGCTATACATTTTGATGTAGGTTCGAGGGTGACATCAATGCTGACGACTCAGGTTACACATTTTTTTTATTGTTTTGTTGTTTCTTTTTTCATTAAAAATTGATTATGTTATCTTGTATAGATTGATTGGGTATTTGAATGATAGTGATTTTAATGCTCTATTGAATCTTTTTTATGAAAACCCATTGCTAGAATCGAATGTAATATGTAATCGTTGTATTCCCGATTCATGTGTAGCAACTAATGGTTCTGAATCAATAGAGATAACATAACATAGGTTAAATAATCCGAGCTTGTGTGATTATTATCTAGATTGATCTATTTTTCTTATTCGTAAGGAGGTTGTTCGGATAAACTTAGAGAGCTTATTCTAGGTTTTTTGATAGCTAGGGTTAATTAACAAGTGCTTCGTAATCAACTATGATTTAAGGAGGGATTAACAGCCTTGTTGTTAATCTACGACCGATAATTGTTAAGAGAGATAAAAGAACAAAAAATCAATGAATTATGTTTAATTACGGTGTAGACTGAGATTGAACCAAAGGACCGAATCCTTACCAAATTCTCCAATTTTATCATTTTTCGCAAGTTTTCTTTAATTTGTTTTCATTAGGTTTATTTTATTTTACTTTCTTATTAAATCCAAAACACCCCGTCACCTAAACATCAATTAATTTCATTTTATAAGCTAACCGAATACTCTCTGTAGGATCGACCAAGATTCACCACTGCTATAGCAGTAATCTAGTTATTTTATTTTGATTAGCGTTATGAAGCATCTGTAAGGATCTCCCATATGTTGGAAATCCAAGAAACGAGGGACAATTTCCTTATCATAAACTGAAGCTGAGTGCACATCCCTTTAAAGGGTCACCACTGAGTTGTCATGGCTTAGTCCTTTATTAAACGAACTTGGCATTTCCAACATCAATCCCATTCCCGTAAAATGTTATAATATAGCTGTTGTTTACATTGTGAGAAATCCAGTCCTCTGTGAAAGGACCAAACACATCAAAATTGATGCTTATTATGTCTGGGAACAACTTCAGAATGGCCTCATCAATATTTCCCATGTTCCTTCTTCTTAGCAACTTGCTGATGCTAGACTATTTAATATCCCATGTGACTTATGGATTTGAATCTTATGAAAAGCACCCAGATAATGGTTATTGGGTATTATAGAATGGATCTCAAATGGATCAAAGACCCTTTTTCTTTCTCTTCTAATAATGAACCGTCATGATGGTTCATGCTGGTGAACCAACATGATGGTTGGTGATTGGGTATTTAAGTTTTAGAAACAAGAGCTTATTAAGGTAATCTTAATTATTCTGAACTATTAAAGAAACACATTAAAGAAAGGAAGTAGAAAGGGAATAAATCAATATCTTACGAAAACAAAAACAATCATGGATACAAGTATACAAAACTCAATCGATCCATAAATGTCTTATAATTGGTATTAGAGCCATGGATGTTGCCTTATTGTTTTCTGCCGTACATCATGGCTACTTGTTATATTTGTGATGATAATGTTGTATCTCGTAAATTGCTTGCTTTATTTCGATGACGATATGTAATTTGTATGGGTTAGAGTAAGTGAAATACACAGTAGAGAGAACCCCAGATTACACAACCAAAAGGTAAAGCTAGGGATAGTTTTCGGTTAGGAACAGAAACAAAACAACCATTTGATTTTGGTCTTCACTTCCTGTAACGTCTCAATGATTTGGCCTAAAATATTTAAGTTTTCTATTTCAAGGCCTGTAAAAGACATGTTTATGTTATGGGTTAGAGTGAGAGTAAGACACGGTAGAGAGAGAATTGACAATAATAAAGAAATAAAAACCCCAAACGTTGATCCTCTGTGTCTTACTATTATGTTGGCAAGAGATGCTTTGGGTAACAAACAAATAGTTTTCGGTATTATAAAAAAAAAAATTAAATCAGTGTTGCGGAAGATAGCGTCCTTATGTAAGGAGCAGACACTGACGCATGAAATGTCTTGCTCCTTCGGGCAATTAATTCTTTTGGCTTGGCCAATTAATGCCTTTGGTTAATTAATTAATAATTGTGTTTCTTTGGATCTTTGGGCCTTTAGTTGATTACATTGGGTTATTAAATGATTTTAGGCCTAATTTTATGAATTTTTTTAATTGAAGTTATATTATGAAAAATTGATTATTAAATAATTAAATTATGAACTTTGACCCTATATGAAACCATTTTTTTGATGGGTCCTAATTGATTGTTTAATTCATAATTGATTTTATTTATATGCATAAATGTTGCGCATATATTTGTTATGCATAATATAATTTTGAAAAATTAGTGCCATATTATATGTTTTATCTGATATTTTGAATATTTTATATTATGAAATGTTTGGAATTAAATTTTCCTAATATATGTTAAATGTAATACATGACATTATGGAAATTTAGAATAGTTTGTTAGTCACCAAAGTGTCCAAACTAATTAAATTAAAATTTGTCATGTATGATAATTGTCCAATTAAATGTTTATTGCAGGGAAAGCTTGTTAGTCACCAAAGTAGCCTAGCTTGAAAAAATATTAAGCATTTAATTGTGATTTGATCTATTGTTCATTATGATATAATGCTAAAATGACATAAAGGTTGAACTGAACAATTGAGAATATTAATTATAACGCTAGGAGATTACCCAAAGGTGGACCATTGCTTATAATTAATGACATTAAAAGGACTTTATCAACATATTTGGTTAATATGATTATATATCCAAAGATAACATACATATTGACTAGAATATGATTGATTGTCCATTATAGTAAACTATATATATACATTATAATAGGTTACTACTATGTATTTAAATTTCACCCAAAGGAAAATTTAAAAGCATAATCAAAGTGTATTAGTTACTTTAAATCCATTTAGGTTTACTGAAATCATTAATGCGTGGACTATATGTTGTATGTGCAGCATCTACTAGTTTGTTCGCCTTAGGCAATGGCTTGATCAAGTTTAATGGTCTGAACTATGGGGATTGGTCCGAATAAATCCAGTTCCAACTGGGTGTAATAGATTTGAACTTGTCTATAGTTTCAGACGTAAGGCCTGTAGCCATAACTGAGACTTGTTCTGAAGCTGACAAGTCTTATTATGAGGCTTGGGAATAGTATAATAGGCAGAGCTTGAATTTGATGCGAATGACGATCGCAGAAAATGTAAAGCCATCAATGCCTAAAATGGACAATGCAAAGGAGTTCATGTTAAAGCTTAAAGTATACTCCCAATCTGATATAACTGCCAAGTCTATAGTAAGGACTTTAATGAGTGAGTTGACGACCAAAAAGTTTAATTGGTCACAGTCCATTCATGATCATGTAACTCATATGTCAAACCTAGCTGCAAATCTGAAATTCATAGGTATACATGTGAGTGAGTCATTTCTAGTGCAGTTCATTATCAACTCCCTTCCTCTAGAGTTTGGCCAGTTCCAAGTGAATTATAACACCATTAAGGAAAAATAAAACCTTCAAGAAATAAAGGCCATGTTGGTTCAGTAGGAAGGGGGATTGAAGAAAATAAAGGAACACTCCATTCATCTCACGTTTCATCAAGGTGCTAGTAGTAATAAGAATAAACCACGACAAAAAGGCAAAAATAAGGACAAAGCTCTCAACAAATTTAATGAGGTCGAATCAAGAAAGATAAGAGATGCCACTTCTGTAAGAAACCTGGTCACTTTCAGAAAGATTGTCCTAAAAGAAAGGCTTGGTTCGAAAAGAAAGGTACATACTATGTCTCAGTATGTTTTGAATCAAATCTTATTGACGTGCCTAAAAAATACCTAGTGGTTAGATTCTAGTGCAACTACTCATGTGTCACATGTTAAACAGGGATTCCTTTCAATCTAGACTATAAATGGAGCTAAAAAGTTCTTATATATGGGGAACAAAATGAAGGCATGGATAGAGGGCATTGGGATGTACAAATTGATCTTGGACACTGGGTGTTACCTAGATCTAGAAAAATGTCTTTATGTTCTTGAATGTGCTAGGAATTTAGCTTCTAATGCAAAATTGGATGATGTAGGATTTTAATTTAAGATTCGAAATAGTATTTTTCATTGTATAAACATAAGTACTATTATAGTTCTGGTACATTAATTGATTGTTTATATCGTTTCAATCTTGATGTTGATTTTGCTGAATCTCTGTTTCATGTTGACCATATTATAGGAAATAAATGTAGTGCACATAATGAATGTTCTGCTTTTTTATGGCATAAAAGATTAGGTGATATATCCAGAGAAAGGGTATAAAGGTTAGTAAAAAATGAAATCTTACCTCCACTGGATTTTGTTGACTAGGATATATATGTGGATTTCATTAAGAGCAAGCAAACCAAACATATATTAAAGCATCCAGCCATAAGAAGTAATGCATTACTTGAATTAATACACACAGACATCTGTGGTCCTTTCGACGTTCCTTCTTGGGGCGGGGATATCCTACTCATCACGATATTAAAGCTCCACTGTTTATTGATAACTCCTCACGATATGGATATATTTATCTACTACATCAGAATTCTCAGTCTGTGGATATCCTACAGGTGTTCATTAATGAGATAGAAAGGTAGTTTGATAGAAAAGTAAAGATAATGAGGTCTGATAGAGGTGGTGAATATTATGGAAATTTTGATGAAAGTAGAAAATGTCCAGGTCCATTTGCAAAGTTTCTTGCCAGTCAAGGCATACGTGCGCAATACACAATGCCTGGTACATCACAACAAAATGGTGTAGCTAAAAGGCAAAATTGTACTCTTATGGAAATGATTAGGAGCATGCCAAGTAATAGTACTATACTTTTATCATTGTGGATGTATGCATTAAATACCGCTACGTATCTGCTAAATAGGATTCCTAGTAAGGCAGTTCCTAAGACACCTTATAAACTGTGAACAAGAAGGAAATCTAGTTTATGACACCTTCACATTTGGGGTTGTCGGGCAGAAGTAAGGCTGTATAATCCCCATGAAAAGAAGCTTGATGCGCGAACCATTAGTGGTTACTTCATCAGCTATCCAGAAAAGTCAAAACAGTATAGATTTTATTGTCCTAACCATAGTACAAGAATAGTTGAGTCCGGTAATGCTAGGTTCATTGAGAATGGTCAAATTAGTGAGAGTGGAGAATCACGAAAAGTGGATATTCAAGAGAAATGACTAGAAACTACTCCAAGACAAGTAGACACTACCACATCAGACGTGATTCCACAAGTTGTTATTGCTCTTGTTGCATCACGGATACACAACATACCAGAATAACAAATTAATGTTCCAGTTACACAAATTGAACATAATAATGACGAACCAGCTAGTGGTGATCAAGTTACAAATGATCAAGTAATGTCACAAGACGTAGCATTACGAAGGTCTGTAAGGCAAAGAAGACCAGCTATTTCAAGTGACTATGAAATTTACTCATTTGAACATGAATGTGATTTGAGCATTGATAAAGATCCAAGCTTGTTCAAACAAGCCATGGAATGTAACAATTCTGAAAAATGGTTCAATGTTATGAAAGAAGTGTTGAAATCAATGGATGATAACAATGTCTGGGAATTAGTTAAGTTGCCATAAGGTGCAAAACAAGTGGGTTGTAAATGGGTCTTTAAGACCAAATGTGACTCATAAGGCAACATTGAAAGGTATAAAGCCAAACTTGTTGCCAAAGGTTATACTCAAAAGGATGGTATTGACTATAAAGAAACCTTCTCTCCAATTTCAAAGAAGGACTCCTTAAGAATTGTTATAGCACTGGTGGCTCATTATGATTTAGAGCTTCACACATAAAGGCCACCTTTCTAAATGGTGACTTGGAAGAAGAAGTATATATGGATCAACCGGATATGACCATAAGAAAGAAACGATTAGTGTGTAAATTAAAGAAGTCAATATATGGACTGAAGCAAGCTTCCCGACAATGGTATCTTAAGTTTAATGATATCATTACGTCTTATGGTTTTGTAGAAAACATTGTTGATCGGTGTATGTATATGAAGGTTAGTGGGAGAAAGTTCATTATATTAGTTCTATATATTGACGATATCCTTCTTGCTGCGAATAATATTGCCTTGTTACAAGATGTAAAGAAATTTATTTCTAATAATTTTGAAATGAAAGATATGGGTGAGGTATCCTATGTGATACGAATAGAAATATTCTGGGATAGATCGCAACGATTGTTAGGATTGTCTCAGAAAGGTTATATCGAGAAAGTATTAGAAATATTTCAAATGAAAAAATGCTCCATAGGGATAGTTCTAATTCAGAAAGGGGATAAATTTAGTCTAATGCAATGTCCATGAAATGATTTGGAATGTAAGGACATGGAGTCTATTCCTTATACGTAAGTAGTTGGGAGCTTAATGTATGCTCAAATATGCATTAGGCCAGATATTAGTTTTGCTATTGGAATGCTAGGACGATATCAAAGTAATCCTAGACTGGACCACTAGAAAGCTACAAAGAAAGTCTTTAGATACTTACAAGGCACCGAGGACTATATGCTCACATATAGCAAATCAACCCATCTCGAAGTGATAGGTTACTCGGATTCAGACTATGCCGATTGTGTAGACTCGCGGAAATCTACATTCGATTATATGCTTCTATTAACTGAAAGAGCAGTTTCGTGGAAAAGTGGAAAACAGTCTATCATTGCTACTTCCACTATGGAGGCTGAATTTGTGGCGTGCTTTGAACCCATGGTTCATGGATTATGGTTGTGGAACTTTATCTTAGGTTTTGGTCTTGTCGACAGTATTATCCATAGTTGTATTCTTCTCTAAAAATGATAAATATTCAAAGGATGTGAAATACATGGATTTGAAGTATTTATCTTTGAAAGAAGAAGTGAAAAAATATAAAGTGGCAATTGAGCATATTAGTACTGATCTCATGATAGCGGATCCGTTAAAGAAAGGCTTACCGGCCAAAACATTTATTGGTCATGTTGAACGAATGGGCCTTATAGATAAGTTCTTGTTAGCATAGTATTCAAACATGTACATATACATATCATTGTCTTACTCGAATTGTTATGACACTTGTGAATTTAATTACAGTCATATGTTTTTGCTCACTTATGAGTTATCCATATTATGTTGTATACAATAATTATTATTTATATGACAACAATTACCGAATTACCCATTTAAAGTTTATTGAGCTGAGTTGATTCTGTGATACATGGAAGGAATCATGTTATATAATTTGTGACCGTCATGATACCATCAGCTTAATTCAATTAAGGATGAGTTGATCGATTCCATTTATTGTGTGCACTTAAAGTTTTATTATTGGATCACCAAGTTGTCACGTGGGCCAAGTGGGAGATTGTTAGACTATTTAATGTCCCATGTGACTTATAAATTTGAGTCCCATGAAAAGCACCCAAGATAATGACTATTGGGTTTTACATAATGGATCTCAAATGGGTCAAAGACCCTTCACCTTTGTCTTCCAACAATGAACCATCATGATGGTTGGTGAACCAACATGATGGTTGGTGATTGAGTATTTAAGTTTTGAAAACTTAAACTTATTAAGGTAATCTCAATTATTTTGAACTATTGAGGAAACATATTAAAGAAAAGAAGTAGAAAGGGAATAAATCAATATCTTACGAAAACAAAAACAATCATAGATACAGGTATGCAAAACTCAATCGATCCATAAATGTCTTACAGCTGACGTTTTTACCAAATCTTTATCTATTCTGTTATGTATTATCAATGCAACAATATAGCGCTGACAGAGAGGAGCATCAGCTTGTATTTCTTTTACTTAATTGAATTTTTTGGACATTCTTCAAATTCTATCAGAGTTTATTATATGTTTGTATGGTCTGTTAACAAGGATATTCCCATATTGCTAGCTGTATGCTGTCAGAGTTTGTTACAAGTTTGTAGGGTCTATTAACAGGGATATTCCCTTATTGCTAGCTGTGTAATAGTTATATAAACTATCCTGTATTCATTATTCAAATAGAGAAAATAAAAAGAGAATAATCTCTGTGTTTTTTTTTCGTAGCTTCATTTCTTTGCACTTAATAGTGGCTATCTTATGTGGCTAGTGTGGTTACTTTTATATATTCTTATATTTCTGATTTTGATGTGGTTATTCTTGCATTTTTGTAAGTTCTTACTGTTATTTTTATCTTTTTGTGTGAGAAAGAAGGTTTTGCAGAAGTTATTAATGGTGCAAGAGAGAAAATATCGTGGTGATGGAAAAGAACTGTCGTGGCACTGAGAAGGAACTGTCGTTCCATGAAAAGGAGTCTTCACTCTATATTTTGATATACATATTGGTGATTATCACTCATTTTAATGTACTAATTAATTTTATAATGGATTATATTTTAAATTAGGTCCTATAGTTTTTATTTCTCATATTTAAAATGTTTTTTATGTTAAATATTTGGTATTCTTCTATGCAATTTATTTTGTGCATTCATATCTACTCCTCGTGGTTTCATTCAAACAAAAATATTTTATTTTGTAAACCACGTATTGTGCTATTGTTACTTCCATTGCATTGAACGTCCCTTTCCTTTTTCACAACAGATATCCCAGTTTCTCATGTTGGGATGCAACGCAACTCAACCAACCCTTGGGTCCAAAGAGATAAAGTAGTGCAACTTTAGGTTGTGTAAATGTTTGATTTTCTTGGTATCAACTATGTCCGCAGTATTCTGACTTCCCCAATCGAGCATAATTAGTTCGTCTTGGTCTCCATAACCTTCTGCATTATAAGTAGACCAGACAACAATTCTGAAAAATAAGTTTGTTGTCTTTCTCAAATGTTATGGGAAGAAATTTATGTGTATTCCTTCTACGCATGCCTATAGTTTATATACATTCAGAATGGAGAGATATGCTCCATATGTTACGCTACTC
>JANIJH010000009.1:37887215-37899057 GCA_024520975.1 Erythroxylum areolatum | reverse complement strand
TGGCTTTACAAAGAAAGTGATGGAATGATACCCGGAATTGTCATGCATGTATTGTACATCTTTCCTTCCATTCATGTACATTATTAAACATCGATACTTGTGAAAATTGTGATATATGTGTGTGTATTATTTGGTTATAGAGGAGCGACTGGAACGTCAACCCACAGACGTTGCCGAGCCTTCCAGGCACTAGCGTTGGGAGCAGTGGTGAGTAACCTAGATGGAATGCTCAATTATTATATGACTATTGTGGTGATAATGGTGGGAATTGTGGTTGTATATGATGGGAGATTTGACATAGATGTGTTAATTGGATGTGAATCGATGCACTATGCGAATTGCTTGTTTCGGATATTTGTGAAATATTTGTTTTGATGTGACAATTGGGATATATGAATTGATTGTGACATGGTATTGTAAAATTGAGCTCTATGTGCTTCATATTGTGATGAAGTCTGTTCCATGCATTCCATTCATGAAATGCATAATCAGATAATGGCAATTGGACCAAAGTAGCCACCGCTAGAGCTTAAAGCTCAACGAGTGAAAACGAGCCTCGAACTCGAAAGTGATTCAGAGCCATTGGCTCAGCGATTAATGAGCCCGGTACCTAAATAGATACGGGACAGTTCAGGCACTCGGTCTCAAAAACATAATAAATGGGAAAAAGGGTCTCATGAACATTTCATGTGCATGTTATTAAGTGTGCTTGATGGGTTGAAAGGCAAGTTGGCTTATGTATTCATAAAATTGTGAGATTGATGTGAAATGCAAGTTTGTGTTCTGAATGTTATGTGAAGTGATTGTGATCTATTTGAGTACCACCATGTGGTACTTCTGAATGTATAGTTATATATCTATGAATCACTTGAGTGTTGCATGAATTGGGTAGACCATCGATGATGGTTTCTCATTGAGTTCGCAAACTCACCCAAAATTGTAACATATTTTTCAGGACCGAGAGACGACGCTAGATTCTGAGTGGCTCCACTACTAGTGTAGTCTGAGTTGGAAAAGTGAAGCCATGGCTCAAAGGTCGGTCAGCTGGGAATCTTTTTGGGGTGATTTAGTTAGACTGTAATTATTTACTTCTTTTGTGTAGTACTTTTGTACTAAGTTTGTGGTCGTACCTGTAGTAAAGGATGAAAGACAGTGTAGACCTTTGATTTTGAGGAATGAAATGAGGAAAAAGAAAGTTTTAACAATATTGTGATTATCATATAATGCTTAATGAGTAATGAATGTTATGATGCCATAGGATGTGACTGTAGTGAATGATCGTAGCGTGCTCTTATCATGGGGTATGTATCGACATGACCTCTGGGCATCCCGATGCGTACTCTGTGGTGAAGGGGCGTTACAGAAAGTCTTTATTAAGACGTCTCCTTGGAAAGGAGTCATGAGGTTTGACAATAAAGCTAAGTTGAGTCCGAGATATGTGAGTCGCTATGAGATTGTTGAGAGGAATGGACTGCTAGCCTATAGGTTAGCGTTGCCCCTAGAATTATCACAGATGCATGATATCTTTCATGTGTCCATACTAAGGAGGTATAGATTAGATCCCTCCCATATCATTCTGACTATTGAGGTTTAACTGAGAGATGATCTGAGTTATGAGAAGATCCAAATGGACATTTTGGACACCAACAAAAAGGTTCTCAAGAATAAGACAGTTCGACTAGTCAAAGTCTTGTTGAGAAACCATTCTGTGGAAGAGGCCACGTGGGAGCCCTTGGAGGCCATGAGGGAGAAGTATCCATACCTCTTTGACGATTCAGGTAAGAATTTCGAGGATAAAATTCTTTTAAGAGGGGGAGAAATGATGGCCCCTGAAATTTTTTTATGATAAATAAGCATGATTAGATTATTTTAGGGTCTTGCTAGATTATTTTATGTTGGAATTAATTAGCATATTAATGTGAGTAAGATAATATGATATAGGTCAAGGGAATTAAATTTTAAGGAGGTAAGTTTATGTAAGGGGTATTCTGGGAAGATCATTTAAGTTTAAAAACTTTAAAGCATTAAAGGAGGGGCAAAATGGACATTGTGCAATCATTAAGAGTATCAAAGGGAGAAAGAAGACTTGTCTCCCATTTGGAAGAGGGAGAAAACGAAGTTGAAGAAAGAAGGGAGAGAAGTGTCGTTGGAGAGAAAGAAGAGGGCTAAGTTAGGTTTCAATTTTTCTTAACCTTCAAGAGGGATTTTGAGAGTGATCAAGAGGGGAAAAAGGAAAAGGAAGGTTAAAGCTTCCATTAGAGCCAAGAAGCTCATTGTTTGGTAAAGGTTCAATGTAAGTTTATGTTTAATCTTTTGGATTTTGGAAGGGGTTTTGATTCAAAGAGTTTAGGAAATGCAGGGGTTTAAGTATTCTAGGGTCAATTTTATGAATATATTTCTTTGGGTTGTCCAATTTGAACTCCTTTTGACTTAGGGTTTTGGTCAATGTTGAAGAAAATCAAGAGAGGCAAAAAGAGCAAGAGTAGAGGCTTTTTTAGCAAGGTTTTCAAGCAAGGTAATTAAGGTGGGTTTCATTTTTATAATTGATTTAATGAGCCATGAATTTTCTTATAATAAAGGGAATTTAATGATTTTCCAACTACCTTATAAATGTGTATTTATTGTTCTTTAAATGCTTGAGAATGTGCCACATATTGATGTTTGTGAATTTTGGGAATGATTTCAAATTGCTCCATAATTGTTGTATTTGTGGCTTTTGAATGATTTGGGGAAATGGCTATATGATTGGTATGTGATTTTGATTGATGAAGTGTGAAATGATGATAGATTTGCATATGAAATATTTCATGCTCATGAAAGGCAAATTTTCAAAATGTGCCATTTGGGCAAATGGTTTGCAAGTCATGAGTAACTTTTTATGTGGGTTTGTGGTAGTCTGTTCTATCTGTCAAGTGCACTTGATTAAAAAGGCTTCTCCCACCTGCCTGTTAGTGGCATGGATCTCCTTTATAGACTCCCATAAGTTTACGGCTACGCAAGACCATTTTGTGGGATTGTAATAGTACATTCTGTTCACGGCTACATAGGACCCTTATGGGAAATGTCTAGTATGTTCTGTTACGGGTCCACCCAAACAGTTCTAATGTGTTTAATTAATTATGATGTGCTTAATTGATTAGGATGTATTGGTAAGTTTGATGGATGTATGACTTATATGAGTTGTGAATTGGCTTGATAAGTTGAGAATTTATGTTTTATGATTCAATGAGATGTTGCTATGATCATGAAGGTTTTAAATGGTTTTTGCTTATTACCAGTTTATAACTGTTACCCACGAGCTTTAAGCTCACCCCCTTTCATTCCCATCTTCAGGCAATGAACAAGATATCGAGTGATTAAGTCGAGAGTCAAGGCATCACTCCAGTTTGCAAGTTTTGTTTTTGAAGCTAGATTATGCAAAACAATGCTTTAGTCACATTTTGAGCAATTCTAGTTTTTGTAAACTTTGTATTTTTGATTATTGTTGTAAAGTGGCTCAAAATGTCCGCTAAAGCATTGTAAAGTTGTAACTTCAGGAAAGTTGTAGCTAATCCTCTTAGCTTTCCAACATTATAAAGTACGTAAATTTTGGATATCAGAGTTGACAGATATGAGCAGTATAAATTGGTAATGCTACATAGGATGTATATCATAATAGCTATGGTGAATGATGAGAGGTTGTGTATGTTATGAGTCATTTGAGTTGAGATTTGGGAGTTTAATGCACTTAAACTGGCAATTGAATGTTTAAGGAGTGGTATTGTATTAGAATAAGTGAAATTAGGAAGATTACGAGTGAAAATAATGTTAGACTAGATGTAGGAAGCATTGGAGGGGCTTTAGAGGGGTTTGAGAAACCCCCATGTTTGTTTAACGGACTTTAGGTCCATTTAACGGACCTTCTCAGGTCAAAAATGACCCCCAACATCACCCATGTCCATTTAACGAACATCATGTCCATTAAACGAACCTTCTCGGGTGAAAAACGGCTCCCAAGCCCGTCTATGTCTATTAAGCGGTCATGTATGTTCGTTAAATGGACATTCACAGGATAGCTACAGTAGATTACAATTTTTGACCCTTTATAAGTAGAATATCACTTTTTAGTCTTCATTAAAGTTTTAGATCTAGAAGTTTCTTTCAAATGGTCTAAGAATGACCTCAATCTAAGCTTTATAGAAAAAGTTATGGCAATTCTCCCAAGATAGGTACAATATGATTGAGGATAAAAACATGTTTGAATCTTTTGACCATAATTTCATCGTCCGACCTCCAAATGTAGTGATTCTTGAAGCAATGGTTTCCTAACACATTATTAAATCCTTCCATAAAAATTGGTAGTTTTTGGTTCTGATATGAAAAAGATTTATGGAAAGATAGTGAGGGGTCGGTTGAGAGAGCATTACTGGGGTACGAACATACTTTGGCTTATTTAGCATAACTTCTTCTACAGAGTTCCAATTGAGATAATTCTTGCGACAAATTAACTAGACATTTGGAGCGATAAGTGTTTTGAAGAAGTCAATTTATGACTTTGGTGATTGACTGGTGTGGGTACTTCACTCTTGTGAGATGATGGCTAATAAGAGTTCATGGAAACAACCCTTCAAGGTAATACGCACGCTCATATCTTATGATGACTCCGAACGTTGGGCTCTGAAAATAGGGTCCAACAATAAGCTCCGCCACGGATACCTCAATCGCAAACTTATGGTTCTTCTTATTATACCACTCTTCACATTGCTTATTGATAAACAATGGTTGTTTAGGGATAGGTTCATCTTGAACCAAGATTTTCCCTCTCACAGACCAAGAGGATTGCCCGATGTTCATTCTCGCAGATTGCTTAAATCTCGACATTGTAGCTTTGCAATCAAATTTTTCAATTTCAAACTCAGCCAACCATAAGAAGAAAGTTAATTCAATCATAACCCAAACACTTCAATTCAACCCAACCCTAAAATTTAATTCACGCATCAATCTCCTTCAAACTGAATAACACAATCAGCACTTCAATTGAATTCTCAATCCACCATTCAATTCAATTCACCCCATAAATGACAAGAACACATGACAACAATTCATCCCAATCAAAATCCACCCTTCACTTCAATTTCTTGCAACCTAAAATCAATAAAAAAAATTTGAAATGAAGCTGAAATCTCGACTCTAAAAATTTCAACACATGCTTGCCCCAAATTCAGAAAATCGCTTAAAGATGATACCTAAAGCACTTACCCAATACCCTTATAGTGGAGATTTCGAAGATTCTATCCCCCAATCAGCAAGGAACCTCATCAAATTTGTCAGAGAGAGAGCTTGTCAGAGGAGTGTGTGGTTGGAGAGATCTCGCCTGGTTTAAAGTTTTGCAGGGAAGGAGGGAATCAAGGAGGGAAAGTAGAAGAGGTGGGAAGACAAAAAATGACTAAGGTCTTATGCTAGATGGGCTGGGATGGCCGGAGGTGGAAGAGATGGAGAAGGTAGGGTGACAGACGGTGAGAGAGAAAGAGAGAGAAAAGTGCAAGAAAAGAAGAAGAAAGGGTTTTTAGTCTGGTGTTTAATGTCTGTTTAACAGACCTTTACGAGTCAGTATGCATCTTTGGGGGAAGTATGTCCGTTAAGCGGACATCCTTTACGAGTCAGTTGGCAATTTGTTACATCCTATATCCATTAAATGGACATTATTGACTTCTTCAAAAAATTTCTCACCTTGTCCACTCTTCTTTTCTTCCTTCTAACCATTCAATGATGACCTAAGACTACATGCAAAAAAAAATTTGAAAGAACATAAAAATAAAACAAAGAGACGTTGGCACTTACCTCCTTCACACTTAACATGAGTCTCACCTCTAGGTTTGAAGAGTTATGATCATGCCAGTCTTCATGCTATTGGAAGATGTCATTGGGATGCCTCATAAGCACTATCCCTATGCACACACAATAACTAGATTAAGAAGATGTGACAAAAAGTGAAAATTCAAAAAGAAAATAACAAAGAGTTAGAAACATTGGGTTGCCTCCCAACAAGCGCTAAATTTAGTGTCTTTAGCTGGACTCGGCCATCCTTATAAGCACAAAGACATTCATCAATAAACTCATAAGGAGCATCCTTTTGCAATAAAGCATATAATGGTTGAGAAATCTTGGAAAAATCCTTAATAAATCAATGATAGAACCTGACATGTCCAAGAAAACTCCCTATCACTCTAACCGAATTGGGCAATGGTAGCTTGTTGATGACTTCTATTTTCATCAGATCCACCTCTATTCCATTGTTGGAAATTGTATGGCCTAGGACGATTCCCTCTTGTACCATGAAGTGGCACTTTTCCCAATTCAACACGAGATTGATTTCTTCACATCTTTGTAAGACTTGTTTTAGATTAAACAAACATGCATCAAAAGAAGAACCAAAAATAGAAAAAATTGTCCATAAATACCTTAATTATATTCTCCACCATGTCGGAGAATACAGACATCATGCAGCGTTGAAAAGTGGCAGGAGTGTTGTATAAGCCGAAGGGCATCCTACGATATGCAAATGTACTATAAGGACAAGGGAATGTGGTTTTCTTCTGATCCTCCGGGGTTATCGAGATTTGGTTATAACCTGAATAACCATCTAAAAAACAGTAATACTCATGCCTCGCTAATATTTCTAACATTCGATCAATAAAGAGAAGAGGGAAGTGATCTTTCCTAGTTGCTGCATTCAATTTTTTATAGTCTATACAGACCCTCCACCCTGTCACAACCTTAGTGGAAATTAATTCATTCCTATCATTAGAAACAATACTTATGCTGCCCTTCTTTGGCACCACCTGTACAGGACTTATCCAAGCACTATCAAAAATAGGATAGATAATTCCTGCATCAAGTAATTTAAGTACCTCAGATTGCACAAATTCCTTCATGTTAGGATTAAGCCTCTTCTGATTTTCCATGCTAGGTTTGTAGTTTTCTTCTATTCGAATTCTATGAACACAAATAGAAAGGCTAATCCCCTTTATGTCAACAATATTCCAAGCAATAGCCAATTCATGTTCACACAACACCCTTAATAACTTCTCCTCTTGAGAGGAGTCCAAAGAAGAAGAAATGATAACCGGATATGTATTTGCTTCTCACAAAAAAGCATATCTCAAATGAATTGGAAGTTGTTTTAGTTCAGGATTCAGTGAACTTAATATGGAGGGTAACAATTTAGGTTTAGGAGGGCCCAATTCTTCAATTTGGGATCTATACCTAGAACCATTGCCCTGCAATCTATAAGCATAGTCCACTAACTCATCATCCAGTTCATTCTTTTCTATTCCTATGGTTAGGCATACTTCCAAAGCATCATCACACATCAGTTCAAGAATAAACTCAAATGTAAGAGAATCAATTACATCTATTCTATAAGTAACTTCATCAAAAGAGGGACCCCTTAAGACCTTAAAAATGTTAAACACCTCTTTCTCATCACCTACCCACAAAGTTAGCTTATCATCTGGAACATCAATCAATGCTCCACCGATGGCTAAGAATGGTCTTCCTAAAATTATAGGAACTTGCATATCAAACTTCATCTCAAGCACAACAAAACTAACTAGAATTATAAGCTTACCAACTTTCACCAGTAAGTCCTCAGCTATACCAATGGGGTATCAAATTGATCTATCAGCCAGTTGCAATGAAATTGTAGTTAGTTTGAGTTCATCAATTCCCAGCCTGTTATAAAGAGACAAGGGAATTAGGTTAATACTTACACCTAGGTCACATAAACATTGAAAAATATTAGATTCACCAAAGTGACAAGGAATAGTGAAACTCCCTAGATCCTTTAATATGGGAGGTAGTTTATTTTGTAAAATAGAACTACACTCCTCAACTAAGGCTATCGTAGCAAAGTTGTCAAGCTTCTTTTTGTTGGAGATGATTTCCTTCAAGAATTTGGTGTATGCACATCTCCGCAAGAGCTTTTGTAAGAGGGATATTGATTTGGATCTTTTTGAAAAAGTCAAGAAATTTTTGGAATTTAGAATCATCATGGTTCTTCTTGACCCTTTGAGGGTATGGTATGGGTGGTACAAAGGTAAAGTCTGGACTTGGTGAGGATTCTTTCTTTTGTGTGATTTCTTTTGGTTCCTCTCCCTCATCCACTTTCTCACTTTCAGTTTCCTTAGCTTCCTTCTTTTTAGGAACCACTCCTTCTACCACTTTACCACTTCTTAGAACAACTACCATACAATCTTGTTTCGGGTTCACTTAGGTGTTACTAGGTGGCTTCCCTTTGCCTCTTTCACACACCTCTTTTGGCACTTGACTGATTTGCATTTCTAAATTTCTAATAGCAGCTTGATTAGACTGAATATTCTACTCCATTCTGTTCATTGTTTGAGAGCTAGCTTAGGCACTCTGATCCATCTTGCTCATAAGTTGAGAAAACATATCCTCAAGCCGATCTACCTTTTTCTCCCAAGGGGGAGGGAATTATTGTGGTGCAGAGGATGAAGGGGATGAGTACTACTATTTTAATGGTGCTTGGAACCCTGGTGGTCCCATTGTTTTAGTGTCCCTTGATTTTTCCATGAGAAATTCTGATGAAATTTCCAACCTTCATTGTAAGTGTTTGAGAAAGCATCAAGTCTCTAACCTTATCTACCATTGTTCACATAGTTCACCTCTTCCTCTGTCAATGTTACCTCAATGTTCATACAACCCGCTGCTGTATGCCCAAATCTACCATAAAGAGCACAAGGATCTCTACTAGACTTGTTGTAGTTCATTAACAAGTTCAACTTCTTATTAATCTCGGTAACTTAGTAGGCCATGTTAGATTTGGAGTCCACTTCATTCAGAGTAATAGCTTTGCTCCTAGTCACTTTACAATATGAGTTCTCTGTAACTTTCTTGAAAATATTCCACAATTGTTGGGAACTTAGGTCACTAATATTCCCCCTATATTCAAATCCACCAGAGTTTGGTTGTAATCAATAGGACCATAGTAAAAGAATTGAGTTAGCAAGTACATGTCAAATCCATGGTGAGGGCATTGGTTAAGGAGATCATTGAACCATTCCCATACTTCATGAAATTTTTCTCCGTCCTTCTGCGAGAACCAATGTATCATCTTTCGGAGTTCAAGAGTTTTGTGAGCTGGGTACCACTTCATCATGAACGTCTCCATTACCTTCTCCCAAATCTCTATGGAATCTACCTCCAAACTCAACAACCAATTTCTTGCCAATCCCTTCATGCAATAAGGAAAACACCTCAGCCTCAACTCATCCTCAGATAGTCCATACAAAGGAAAAGTTTGAACTGCTGCATAGGAATCTCTCGTGAAGGATAGAGCATCTTCACTAGGCATCCCATTAAATTGCAGCAACATTGACAAATGAATCTGCTTCAGCTCGTAGTTCCTTGCTGCTGCAGTTAATCGGATGCAAGAAGAATTGCCTACAATAAATAGCATCTGATGATCTCGAATTCTTCTTACAGCAGGATTAACAATAACCTGTTCAGCCTGATTTCCATCATGGAATTGTTCATTCCTTGTATCTTGTTCCTCATGCAGCTCCAACATTTGAGTATTGTTTTCCATCTCTCTTCTTCTTTGGGTGTTATTCCTTCGACAAGTTCGTTCAATTTCAAGATTCAACTCAATAAGCTGGTCATTATTCGAACTTCTTGAATGCTTTAAGTGCATACAATTCCTGAAATCAAACAAGAAGGATTCAAAATTAATCAATGGAAGAAAACTTCAAGTATTAAACAACAACCAAAACAATAATTAGAATTAATGGTCGCAAAACGAATTTACGTCCCCGACAATGATGCCAAAAACTTGGTCGACAAAATCTGCAAGCGCACAGAATTGTTCCCAGTACCTACACATTAAGTATTCCAAGGTCGTCTCCCACAGGGACTAAATCATTCACCGCTAAATTAATTCTAATTACTTGAACGAAATCAACAATAAATTTTAGAAGATGATTGGAGTTTAGTAGATAGTGAGTTGCAAATACAAAAATAATAATAACTAGGGAAAAATTTATGAATTGAAATTAGGGCGTGGGGTTCACCCACTCAAAAGATTGATTCATACATTATGAAATTGATTGAATGTTAGGTTATGAAAATAGTTGCACAACTTTACCCATATCCTTTCTCAAGGCATACAAGAGTATCTAACTTGTTGATAACCATCTCTCAATGTGCAAATTAATTAGTTAAATCCATGAAGAACAAACAACCACAAGTTATCACACTAGCTTAGGATATCTCTATCTTTAAATCTAATGTGTTTATCTTCCTAGAGCATAAACCATATTTCACCTCTCAGTGCATCATATGATTCCTAAGATTGCATTTATGAAGATCAAGCATAGAAGCAACAGTGAAATTCAAGAAAGATGAACATAACCCAAGAACTTTCATTCAACATTCATTAATCCATCTCATACAAATCAATCCCCCAAATAGGTTACATCCCTCACCCTAAATGAGGTTTAGTTCCAGAACATTGTAACAAAATTCATACACATAAAGATGCTCAGCATTTAAGAAAGAGTAGAGAGATAATATGGGAAGAACACAAGGCAGGGCTATCTCCAATCCTTGATGCCAATCCCTAAACTTCCTATCTTCCTCTTAATTTGTGCCTCCTTAAGTGGTAACCTCGTTTTCATTGTCCAGCCCCCTATTTAGGTCTTCAAAATGAGTATATATAGTGTCTTGGATCTAAAGAAAACCTAGTTTTTACTAAAAAGGGGAGAGTAAATCATGTTTGGGCTGCCAATGTTTGTTAAACGAACATGAATGTTTGCTAAACGGGCCTTCTCAGGTTTGAAAGTGCATTTTTCGAGGCGATGTTTGTTAAACCGACATAAATGTCTGTTAAACGGACCTTCTCGAGTCTGATAGCGCATTTGCCAGCAATGTCCGTTAAACGGATTTGAATGTCCGTTAAATAGACATGCACCAATCCACAAATTTCACACCTTTGACCTTTCAGTTGACAAAATCTCTTTTCAGAGTCTTCTCAAAAGTTGTAGAACTCGGAGTCCTCTTTGCAAGCATCCTTGAGTAACCTTAATCTGATATCCACAATAAAAGTTATGCCTTTCGCCCCCGAAATCTATCTATTTGTACCTATCAAGCAACAAAGTTGAAATGTGTGAGAATTGCCCAAATAAAGCTTCAAATCCATATAGAAATAAGTCAAATTCATTCCAATTCAACCCAAAATCATCTATGAATAATTTAACTTATCACTTGACACATGGCTTTATGAATATGTAGAAAACATGTTGCAACATCCTAAATAGATTTCAAGCAAGGCCTTCTAGATTTCCATATTTGCTTATAAAATAGACTAAAATAGGAGTAGAGAAAGAAAACAGGAAAATAAAAATACATACAAACTTAAGAACTATATTAGCTTGTTAATATATTTGATTTTTCCTTTCCTTTATTAGTCATGTAGTACCTATAGTAACTTCTGTATACCTTAACTAATTCAACTAGTGAGCTTTTCAGATGGGTTGGATATAATATACTTAATCTTGTATATTATCAATCTCAACACCATCAGAGCTACTTTAGAGAATCTTGAGTACCAGTTAGAGTTTTTCATGTAAGTGAGGATTTTCTCTTTTTCTTATAATCTTTTTCATGAAATTGGGTTTTTCTAAGACAAGTTATATATGGTTTTAATGTTTATTCTTAGAAAAATCCAATGCTAGTTAAAATAACTAAGAACAATTTCATTGGAGGCTTAGGTGATAGCTTGCAAATTCAACATGTTTTTGGTCCTTTATCCTTTGCTTATTTGAACCTTATTGTGTTTAATTAT
>JANIJH010000009.1:37842355-37853372 GCA_024520975.1 Erythroxylum areolatum | reverse complement strand
AATTCTCTTGTGTTGTTATTTTCTGATATTTTTGTCTATTATATATCCTTGGGTGTGGGTTTGGAAGGTCTAAATTCCTAACAGGACGTACAATAAGATAGTGATCAAAAATAAGCCAAGGTCCACCCTCCATGGCCCGATCATAATTAGAGCCATGCTCGAACTTAACAAGGAAATAGTCATGTCCAATATCTAATACATCAAAAACCCCCCATTGGTTTCCACAGTTGTTCAATTTTAGTCAATAAAACCCTAAAAGATATAGGACGGCCTAACAGCTTCACAACAACTACTTACCTCCACGGCGCCTCTAGCGATTCCATATAAATCGGATCCATGCGAAAGACAGGGAAGTGTCTGTTGCCACCCTTATACTCACGGTGTACTATCCAGTTGAAAGATTGAAAACTAGGAACTATCTATTTTTTCTTTTTGAAAAAATAGGAACTATCTATTTCCAGCATTATACCATATAGGTTTGGAGACAATTCTCTAAAATGATCGAACAAAGAGTATTTGGGATCCTATGAACCTAAAGTTCCAAGGCATAACACAAATTAAATATGCTCATTTAAAAGCATCGTGAAAAGAGTTTGAAGTTCTTCACATAAAGCTAAGAGAGTCGATGAATTGGAACTTTGCTCGAACTCTTACCATAACTAATAAAATGAAAGCTAATGGAGAGGATAAGGGAGATATTGTTATTTTAGAAAAGATTTTGAGATCAATGACTCCTAAGTTTGATTATATTATGTGTTCCATCATAGATTCCAAAGACACAAGCATTCTAACTATTGATGAATTACAAAGCTGCTTGCTTATGCATGAACAAAACATGAATTCTAATATCTAGAAAGAATGTTATCTGAAGATTATTCACAGAGATTAATCTAGAGGAAGAGGACGAGGACATGAAAGAGGAAAGGCTTTAATAAATCTGTAATAGGGCGTGATAATTCTCATAGGCATTTTCATTAGGAATGTTCAAGTAATGAGAAAGAGACCAATTTTACAAAGAGACCAATTTTACAAATAAAGACTCAAGAAGAAATTTAATTAAGGGCATATGTGGATTTTATCATATTAACAAAAAAGATAGATACATTATTGATTCAGTTTGTAGTAATCATATATGTGGGAAGAAAGAGTATTTTTCATATATATTTTTAAAGAGTATTTTTCATAATCTTAATGAAACATTTAGAGATTCAATAAAGTTAGTAAACAAGTCTAGTATGACTATCACAAAAAAGTGTAACATAAGGAAGATGAAAGGAATAATGTAAATCAGTGCATGTATTTTCTTTGTGCCAGAGCTAAGAAGCGATCTACTAAGCATTGGTAGTTACATGAAAACAAGCTTACTATTCTCTTTAGGTATGATAAATGTAAGGTGTTTCATCTTCAGAGGGGATCATGGATATAAAATAATCTTCAAACTGGATCTTTATGTTACATACTATATCTCAACCCACAGTATTCACTTTTTTAACACAATTATAGCGAATGTGGTGCAATTTTGGCACTGTCAATATGGACACTTCAAGTTTTAAAGTCTTGTGCACTGTTCAACATAAACAAATGGTGGACGGTTTACCCTTGTTAAATCTTCTTTGAAACTATGCATGGATTGTTCAGTGAGGAAGTAGCAAAGAGACTCTTTTACAAAAAGAACATGGAGAGCCTCACAAATTCTTCAACTAATTCACGATGACATATGTGGACCAATCATTCCCATCTCTAGTAGTAAAAAAGGATCTAATTACTTTTACTAATGACTACACCATAGAAATAGAGGTCTATTTTTGGTAAAAAAAATATAAAAACTTGTAATGTCATCAAAACTTTGAAGATTCATGTTGACAAAGAAATAAATCTTTTCCTAAAAGGCCTATGGATAAATCAAGGAGGAGAGTTTGCATTATAAGATTTTATAAATTTTTGTAATGTAAATGGTATATAAAGATAACTAACAGCTACATATTCAATGTAACAAAACATGGTTCCTGACTGAAAAAATATAACCATTAAGAATCTCGTTTGCATTATGCTTTTTGAAAATAAACTTTCAAAAAACTTTATAGCTTAAAGTAGTAAATTGCACGGTGCATATTTTGAAATATAGTTCGATGTTGACAATGAAAAATATGACCCTAAAGGAAGCTTAGAGAGGAATTAAGCCTTTAGTTAATTACTTTAGAGTTTTTGGTTGTATGTCTCATGTTTATGTACTTGATAATATAAAAGCCAAGTTAGATGATAAAAGCCTGTGATGTTTTTTACTTGGAGTTAGTGAAGAATAAAAAGCTTATAGACTTTATAATTCAATTTCACAAAGGAATATAATAAACATGGATGTTGTGTTTGAAGAAGAAAATTATTGGGAATGGGATAAGAAATATAAAGAAGTTATTTTGTGCTATTTAGAATGAGGTGATTATGAGAAAGAAGTTGTTGAAGAAATAAGAGAATTAGATATTGATATTGTTATAAGAGAACCATTAAAGTAAAATTTTACTTTTAATTCTTTGATCAAAAGTAGCTTTTTTTCACTTAGATGAAGGGAGGAGACAAGAGAGGAATAGAATACCAATGGTTTGGATGAAAGCACTATAAATCGAGAGAAGGTTTTTCTAAAGAAGATGTAGCTCACTGGGTCATGTTTGCAATTGCTTATCCTATTCACTTTGAAGATTCTGTGAAAAGTAAAAAATAAAATAAAGGAGAGTCATGGACATTGGAATGGAAAAAACAACAAAGAATGATACTTAGGAATTGATAGATTTACTAAAAGGAGGAGGAAATGTTGGAGTAAAGTAGATTTACAAGACTAAATTTAATAGTGAAACCATTACGAATTTGCTTTAACAAAACAAGAGTGAAGAATGTGAGTCCTGAAAAGAAATCAATGAAAACTTTAAACTCAACAATACTGAAAAGTTAACTAAAGAATTTTTTTTCATTCTTAACCAAATTACCTCCTAAAAAGTTTGATTAGAATAACCCTTAAGGTAAGCATAGACTTTAGTTTAGACATTATAGAATTGTTTGACACAGAAATTGATTTAAACTGCATTAAATAAGGAACAATCCCTATAAAACTATTGCAAAAAAAAAAACCCAAGAAAGAATTAGCCCGTCAGCAACTCAAGGGTTAGAATAAACCACAAAATTGATTCCTATATTTTCCATGGTGGATTTTCTGTGAAAATTTCCTTTGTAATCATAGAGGACATACAACATATGGTTATCTTAGGAGCCCCTTTCATAGAACTTATTACCCTTTTCATTGTGAGCCACGACAATATCTCAACAAAAATTAACAAAAAAATTATGCTTTCCTTTCATAGAAAAGTCAATGACTAAGAATATCAACCTATTCAAATCCTATACCATTTATGAAAATAGATTGAACAACATGATTAGTGCAAAACAAAAACAATTGACATATTTGACGAATGATATTGCAACATAGAGAATAGAAAACTACTTACAATGTGAGCAAACAAAACATAACATCCCGACGTGAAAAATGTGCCAAAATATGAAACTCTAAAAACAATTGAAACACAAAATGTTCAAAACCAAAAAAGAGAAAAACATTCTACTTAAAATTTTATCACCAAAACATAGTCTACCAAAACCCCTATCTTCAAGCCTTACAAAGTGACCAACAACAATTTAAGCTAATTTAGGGAGAAAAAATAATGAAGAATTCCTCAATGCCATCCAAAGCCAATTGAATTGGACTAATGAGAACATAGTCTTTGATTCTCCAAAGTCCTTAACATCTAAACTTTGAACACCATCCCTTCTAGATGCCAAACTAGGATCTAAGACAGTAGCTCATAGGAAGTGAATATGATTAAGTAAGAAAGCAATAGTGAAACTAAAAGCCTCCAACCTCCTTCTCTAATTGTGATCAAATTTCATTGGTAACAAAAACCTTATTAGATAAAACCCATTTCCCCGACATAAACATAGATCAAAATCCCAATGTCATACAACATATTATGTGTAATGCTTCTTTTCTCTATGAATGAAATATTGATGATTGGTCCGAATACAACATTTTAAACATGCTTAAACAATGAAAATGGTAGTAAACACTTATAGAACCCAATTAGGAACTTCTAACCATACAGTTGTATATAACATTTTCTTTTTATTCTTAACCAAATTATCTCAAAAAAAAATATTTGATTAGGATAACCCTTAAGTTGAGTGAGACTTTAGTGTTGACCCCATAACATTATTCGACACATGAGCTTATTTAAATTGCATATAACAAGGTATAATCCCTTCCACATCTTGACCCAAAGTTCAACAAACAAACCCAAAGAAAAATGATTTAATTACGTCCACATAGGATTAGTGCAGGTGGGAGTGAAACCCTTTCCAAAGGAAGGATTAAACACTTCCATTCTTATGATTTTAAGAGACGCTTGCTTCTATGATTATTCTTATGATTTGCACTACAACCACTACAATCTGAGGTTCCCACTCAGTCAAAACTTAATGCCAATACTAACGCTAGGATTAACATTGGCCTCGACTTTGTTATCTGTAAGAACACCAACGCTTACAGCAGAAACACTGGGATTAATTTCAAAGTTTGTAAGAAGACTGCGCTCGAGAACTACTGCACGCTCTTCCTTATTCAGTGGCCGCCCTTTTGCAACTGCTACCAATATCATCAACATTAAGCATACTGATGCAACCATATTTGCGAAAGTCGACCTCTCCATTTCTGATGATGAGAATGCGAGTGATTACTGTACAAAAGAAGTTAAGAGAAAAGAAACGTCTTCCAAAGTACCTTATCGTTACAAATGTTAATGAACTGCTATTTATGAACTGTTCAGGTTTGGAATCAATAAGGAAAGCATGAAAAAGTCAACTTAATTAAATATGGAGCAATATCAAAAGCAAAATAGAAACAAACTAAATAATTGTTTCCAAGGAATGAAGAAAAGGAAGACAAAAGAGATTATGATCAATCAAATCCAAAATTAAAAATCAATCATTCAAATTTAATATTTGTCAAAAGATTTGTGTATCTATTATTATACCTAGGAAAAATCTACATGTAAAGCAATACGATTTTATCTATTAAATTATATGGTATGAAAAATTTTCGAAAATTTTGACACAAACAATCTTAGTATTACAAGTCCTTTTTATTAATAATTTACACCTCAACATTTCATACTAAGGTCTAAATAAATTTTTATTATTATCTTTATTATTAATTTGTACCCTAGCGATATTAAAATAATACTCATTATACCTGGAATATTGTACAAAAGTGGTAAAAAGATAATTATATGAACTTATTAAGATCCTTTGTGAAAAATTAAGGTAAAAATTATATATTTAGTCAATGTTTTAAAAGATTATTTTTGAAATCACATTGTGGATCCAAATTGTCTATTTGTTGTATTATTTAGGCTAAATTGATAATTTATATATTAGTAAATGTTAAAAACTTTAGCCAAAATTTAAGGTGTTACTAGTATCATTTTGAAGATGTTAAAATAATATTCATTACAAATAAAATTTGTTTTAGCGACAGAAATTATTGACGGAGTAAGTCGTCGGAAAAGCGGTCGTAGGTAAGATTTAGTGACGATTATTTGGAATTTATTGCAAATTTAGCGATGGAGTACTTTAATTCCATCAGTGAATTGAGTGATGGAATTATCAATGTCCGTCGCCAAATTTTACCCACGGAATGTTCTAATTCTGTCGGTAAATTTAGCGATGGACATTTTAATTCTGTAAAAAAAAAGAAACGAAAAGTTATTTGTCCGTTAGTAAATTACTAACAAAATTATAATGTCCGTCGCTTTTTACTAATAGAAATTCCATCGATAACTTATACCTATGATCAATAAACAATATCCATCACTAAAATTACCTATGATAATTTCAACCACCATTTCTCATTTCTTTCCTGAGTTTTTTATTGATAATCTTTTATTTTTTCTACATTTAATTTCTCTAAACAGTAAGTTGAATGATAATCTAAAGTAAAAATTATCTTGATTGATAATAAAAAAATATAATGTGCAGCAATAAGTATCTTGAAAATAACTGTAAATTAAGAATTCATACAAATTTACTTAAGAGTAATGAAACATCTACATTCACTTATCTATCTAAGCTATGCAGTTGGTGAAGGCAAATGCTCTAGCTACTGCGATGAGGTACTGCTCCTCCCCTTTAACTCATCCACCTCATTACAAAGTTGGGCTATGTAGTCTGTCCCCGTCTCTACTTTGTAGCTGTACTGGATGTGGAGGATTGTGAATAGTATGTATTTGCAAATGAACCTAAGTCGAAGATCCTTCCACGTTAGTCCCTACCACCCATTATATCAAGATATGTATAACTCTCATTAACAGTTTCAGAGTATTGAGATTGTCGTTGAATGCTTTCTTGTATTTGGTTCTACCATTATAATTGTTTCCGTTAATAAGTGATAATTTTTAAAAATTAATATTAAAGTATAAATTTAAAATACATTAAATTCTCTGCATCGTATGTTAATGAAGGTCACACCATCATGATTCTTAGTGTAGGTGTGCAAAAAAAACTGACGTAGTGTAGGCTTCTGCCCGTAGACTTTTCCTGTATCAGAATAAAGTGTTATAAGAGAACTACAATTTACAAACATTTTAGTAGAGTGTCCTCTATTTTTATGATATTTACCTCTGTTGAACAAGAAAAATTTACTCAACAACATAACCATTAAAGGCACTAGACATTTATAATATTATCATTCTCCATAATATACATATATTTTCATTCTAAATTTCATACATCAGATTACATTGAAATCAAATTTTATATATCAAAGTACAAAAATTAGAATATAAGTGTAAAATTTAGATACTTACAAGTTTCTCTGCATGCTCCTAGTGAGTTATAGATCCTCTAGTGTGCACGGGTAGACTTTCTTCTTCCGATCCTCCATGTCTGTTTGCAGAATTGTGCTCTAGAACAGATATTGCCTTGGGTGATGTCTAATACTACTACTAACAACTCCATATTTCTTCAGATATATAAGGAGGTTGTACACCATTCTTGTGTATTGAACCAAGAAAGACTCTATAACGTGTACGAGCTCACCTCTACCATACATTATAAATTACATCATCAAATTTTGAATCCCAAAAAAATTCTTTCTAAAAAAAAGAAAAATGAACTATAAGTACCTATAAGCTACAATATTTATCTAATTAATGTATAAAATTAGATAAAATAAAAACAAAAAAGAATATATTTTTTGTACCTCAAACTCGTGATAATAAAAATCCTTTATCGCCTGAGAGATATTTTTCCATGTATAACCCTCAAGATCTATCTTCTCCTTGAACTTGGATGAGATATTTCTGGAGCGTGTTCCAGGTGAATCAATCTAATATATAAGCTATTTTAGATCATTTTCAAATCAAAACCTATAACTTCAGTATAAGCATATATGAAATTTTTATAATTTCACTCATAGATTGTTGAAAATTATGATGTAAGTTCTTCCATTAACTCCAAGCTGGAGGTGGCCCCCTTCATTTGCAACGTTTACTCCTAATATCTCTATCAGTATAGGGGTGGTAGATCATGTAGCAAGGTTGCTGGATGGTGTAGTAGCAGGAATAAAAGGTGACTGTATATGAACTATACGTCGAGAAGTTGATGCCTCATCTAGATGTGCAGTAGTTGGAGGTACAACACCTAATTCTGTAGCTAGAGCATAATGTGATCCTTCATTTGGACCTGCACTGGCTCATACATATGTTGGTATCCTAACCCTTGAACATATCATTTCTTGTTTTATCTTTTGTGGCATATTTTTAACCTGAAATATGCATTTTATTGAATATTCTCGTAATATAACAACATAAATTTAAATATATTGATGCAATAATAGATTTATTTATATAATATTCTATTACAAACACAAATTAATCGCTATCATCACTTAATTGTAAATCAAATTCATCATCATTTTCTTTTTCTAATGAATTAGAATCAAACTTAGGCTCCTCTTCAGATCTCTCGCCCTCCTCATCCTCTCCAGATGAAATTTCAACATATTCATTATTTGGATCATTCAAAGGTTCATTCTCGTCATATGTTACATGCAACACCCTAGATCACCTGCTTACAGATATTGTTTGCTTTGGGCCTTGGTTCAGCTAAGTCCTCACGGTTTTGTTTTTCCCAAGGCCTTTCTAGGAGGTTTGAAGTGAGAGAGGAAGGGAGAGTTTATGAGGAGAGAGGAAGAAGGTCTAGTCAGTGGGACAAAAATGGAACTGCAAGAGATAGCCATGAAGGGGACAGTGCAACTCCAAAAATTGTTAGCTGAATTACTTGTAACACCCCAGATCACCCGCATACAGATATTGTCCGCTTTGAGCCTTAGGCCAACCAAGCCCTCACGGTTTTGCTTTTCCTAAGGCCTTTCCAGGAGGTCACCCATCTTAGTACTACTCTCACCCAACCATATTTAACTTCGGAGCTCTGATGGGATCCGGTGCATTGGTGCTGGTATGATCGCACCCCCTTCGATGATCTAATTTATCTTTGATAGGTTTACATCTTCACGAGCGAGGGAAGACATAAGAGTGAAAAGATAAAAGATCCTTCACTAACTCAAGAGAAGCAGCAGACAAAGCTTGAGAGTATTAAATTCTCTTTTTCGTATTCTATCGATGAATGGAATCTTAATTTTTCTTGTCAAACTATAATATTAAATATAGACAACTTATTTAAATTTCAGAGTGATGATTGTGTAGGTAGGGAAATTCTGAGGATGACCAACGATGTTTTCTTTCTAATACGTTAGCAAGTATTTAAAAATACCATAATATTTTGGAAGGATATTTCAGAATTTTCGATTGCCCTTTTACACACAAACGTCACTTCAGGTTGTTTTTAAGTGGTAACATTGCCACGTAACAATGCTACGAGTCATGCATATGAAGGAATTGAATTAGAGGTAAAGTTGACTTTATATTAATTATCAAGCGAGGTCCATTAGCTTTGAAGTAATGCACCATAAAACAAGTAATTGCAAGCTCTTTTACGTATAAATCATTATTCTATTAATATAAAGTCAACTTTACCTCTAATTCAATTCCTTCTTATGCATGACTCGTAACATTGTTACGTGGCAATGTTACCACATAAAAACAACCTGAAGTGACGTTTGTGTGTAAAAGGGCAATCTAAAATTCTGAAATATCCTTCCAAAATATTATGGTATTTTTAAATACTTTCTAACGTATTAGAAAGAAAACATCGTTGGTCATCCTCAGAATTTCCCTGCCTACACAATCATCACTTTGAAATTTAAATAAGTTGTCTATATTTAATATTATAGTTTGACAAGAAAAATTAAGATTCCATTCACTGATAGAATACAAAAAAGAGAATTTAATGCTCTCAAGCTTTGTTTGCTGCTTCTCTCGAGTTAGTGAAGGATCTTTTATCTTTTCACTCTTATGTCTTCCCTCGCTCATGAAGATGTAAACCTGTCAAAGATAAACTAGATCATCGAAGGGGGTGCAATCATACCAGTACTAATGCACCAGATCTTATCAGAACTTCGAAGTTAAATGTGGTTGGGCGAGAGTAGTACTAGGATGGGTGACCTCCTGGGAAGGCCTTGGGAAAAACAAAACCGTGAGAGCTTAGCTGGGCCAAGGCTCAAAGCGGATAATATCTGTAAGCAGGTGATTTAGGGTATTACAAGTGGTATCAGAGCCGGTACCTGAACTGTTGTGCTAGCTAAGCTGGGCCCCAAAGAGGGTTGGGCCCTAAGGAGGTGGAGAGTGTGAGATCCCACATCGGTTGGAAAGGGGAACGAAGTACGCCTTATAAGGGTATGGATACCTCTCTCATACAGATGCGTTTTCCATGGCTTAACGGACTGGATCCCATCGGAATTGTGAGGTTAAATGTGCTTGGGAGAGAGTAGTTCCAGAATGGGTGACCTCCTGGGAAGGCCTTGGGAAAAGCAAAACCGTGAGGGCTTGGCTGGGCCAAGGCCCAAAGCGGACAATATCTGTGAGCGGGTAATTTGGGCTATTACATTACACGTGCATTTACTCTATATTAATCTTATAGAACATTAAATCTTTACTTTACACATCATTAGATCTTTCATTTCCCTTAAGTTCCACCTTAGTGATTAGACAATCACCACATTCTACGTCATAAGAACCTTACAACTTCATAGAAGAATTAGAAAGAAAGATAAGGCTTTGATCTTTATTATCCTTAATATATCTTAATACCCTATAAGCAGCATACAAATGAACTATACTTGGCTTATAAATATATTGACTTAATTGATGGAAACATATGTGAGTATAAGTATCTGTTTGGATGGGCTTATGTCAGTAGAGCTTTTGTCAGTAGAGCTTTTTTAGTAGAGCTTTTCTGAGAAGCAAATTGATTGTTTGGTTGTCAATTAAAAAAACAGCTTTTTTAAAAAAGCATCATACAGTAGACTATTTGGTAACATAAAAATAAAAAGTACTTTTATTAATTTTATCTATATTTTATTTTATAATAAATTATTTATGCTAAATAATATTTAAAGTATACTAAATATATTATATTTACAGTTACCTATTTCTTGGATAATCATCTTGTAGGAAATTTTAGATAACTATCTTGTAGAAAATAATTTAAAGAGATGTCTCATTTTCTTGTAGGAAACAAAATTAATATAAAAATAAATATTAAAACATGTAAAAAAAAGTTAAATAATATTATAATCCCAAAATTAATATTCAAGCTGAGTAAAAAGTTAAATACATAATAAACTATGCATTTTATCGTAATACAAGAAGATTTACGATATGTTCCTTCGCATCATTCATCTCGTTATTTTATGGCTCGTCTAAATGACTTCCTTCAACGTCTTCATTTTCACTTATTTCTTCATTTGTAGGAAGTAATTCATCATCTTCATCATAGGGAGAAAACTCTTCATCCTTTTGAG
>JANIJH010000009.1:37821153-37836194 GCA_024520975.1 Erythroxylum areolatum | reverse complement strand
TAATTAAATATGGAGCAATATCAAAAGCAAAATAGAAACAAACTAAATAATTGTTTCCAAGGAATGAAGAAAAGGAAAACAAAAGAGATTATGATCAATCAAATCCAAAATTAAAAATCAATCATTCAAATTTAATATTAGTCAAAAGATTTGTGTATCTATTATTATAACTAGGAAAAATCTGCATGTAAAGCAATATGATTTTATCTATTAAATTATATGGTATGAAAAATTTTCGAATATTTCGACACAAACAATCTTAGTATTACAAGTCCTTTTTATTAATAATTTATACCTCAACATTTCATACTAAGGCCTAAAATTTTTGTATTATTATCTTTATTATTAATTTGTACCCTAGCGATATTAAAATAACTCATTACACCTCGAATATTGTACAAAAGTGGTAAAAGGATAATGGTTTGCACTTATTAAGATCTTTTGTGAAAAATTAAGGTAAAAATTATATATTTAATCAATGTTTTAAAAGATTATTTTTGAAATCACATTGTGGATCCAAATAGTCTATTTGTTATATTATTTAGGCTAAATTGATAATTTATATATTAGTAAATGTTAAAAACTTCAGTCAAAATTTAAGATGTTACTAGCATCATTTTGAAGATGTTAAAGTAATATTCATTACAAATAAAATTGGTTTTAGCGACGGAAATTATCGACAGAATGAGTCATCGGAGAAGTGGCCGTAGGTAAAATTTAGTGATGATTATTTGGAATTTATTGCAAATTTAGCAACGAAGTACTTTAATTCCATCAGTAAATTGAGTGATGGAATTACCAATGTCCGTCGCTAAATTTTACCTACGAAACGTTCTAATTCTGTCGGTAAATTTAGCAATGGACATTGCAATTCTGTAAAAAAAATAGCAACAGGAAGTTGTTTGTCCATCAGTAAATTAGCGACAGAATTATAACGTCTGTCGCGTTTTATTAATGGAAATTCCATCGATAACTTATACCTATGAATAAACAATATCCGTTGTTAAATTTACCTATGATAATTTCAACCACCATTTCTCATTTCCTTCCTGAGTTTTCTATTGATAATCTTTTGATTTTTTCTACATTTAATTTCTCTAAACAATAAGTTGAATGATAATATAAAGTAAAAATTATCTTGATTAATAATAAAAAATATAATACAGTAATAAATATCTTGAAAATAACTGTAAATTAAGAATTCATACAAATTTACTTAAGAGTAATGAAACATCTACATTCACTTATCTATCTAAGCTATGCAGTTGGTGAAGGCAAATGCTTTGACTGCTGCGATGAGGTACTATTCCTCCCCTTTAACTCATCCACTTCATTACGAAGTTGGGCTATGTAATCCATTAGCCTCTTTACTATGTAGCTGTATTGGATGTGGAGGATTGTGAATAGCATGTATTTGCAAATAAACCTAAGTCGAAGATCCTTCCACGTCGGTCCCTACTACCCATTGCATCAATATATGTTTGACTCTTATTAACAGTTTCAGAGTGTTGAGACTGTTATTGAATGCTTTCTTGTATTTGGTCATATCATTATAATTGTTTACGTTAATAAGTGATAATTTTTAAGAATTAATATTAAATTTAAAATTTAAAATACATTAAGTTCTCTGCATTGGACGTTAACGAATGTCACATCATCATGATTCTTAGTGTGGGTGCTGAAAAAAAGCTGATATAGTGTAGGCTTCCTATCCATAGACTTTTCCTGCTTCATAATAAAGTGTTATAAGTGAACTACAATTTACAAACATTTTGTCAAAGTGTCCTTCCTTTTTATGATATTTACCCCCCTTTAAACAAAAAAAAATTACTTAACTACACAACCATTGAAGGCGCTAGACATTTATAACATTATCATTCTCCATAATACATATATTATTTTATTCTAAATTTTATTCATCAAACTACATTGAAATCAAATTTCATACATCAAAGTACAAAAATCATAATATAAGTGTAAAACTTAGATACTTACACGTTTCTTTGCATGCTTCTAGTGAGTTATAGATCATGCAGTATGCACGAGTAGACTTTCTCCCTCTGATCCTCCATGTCTGTTTGCAAAATTACACTCTAAAATGGATATTGCCTTGAGTGACATCCAATATTACTGCTAATGACTCCATATTTTTTTAGATATATAACGAGGTTGTACACCATTCTTATGTATTAAACCAAGAAAGTCTCTATAACGTATACGAGCTCACCTCTACCATACATTATAAATTACATCATCAAATTTTAAATACCAAAAAAATTCTTTCTGAAAAAAATACTATAAGTACCTATAAACTACAATATTTATCTAATTAATGTATAAAATTAGATAAAATAAAAATGTAAAAGAATTTTCTTTTGTACCTCAAACTCGTGATAATAAAAATCCTTTGTCCCTTGAGAGATATTTTTCTATGTATAACCCTCAAGATCTATCTTCTCTTTGAACTTGGATGAGATATTTCTGGAATACGTTCCAGACGGAATCAATCTAATATACAAGCTATTTTAGATCATTTTCAAATTAAAACCTATAACTTCAGTATAAACCTATGATGTTATCATATATTACGAAATTTTTAGACTTTCACTCATAGATTGTTGAAAATGGTGATGTAAATTCTTCCATTAACACCCTTAGCTCTAGGTTGGAAGTCAACTCCTTCATCTACAACATTTACTCCTAATATCTCTGTCAGTATAGGGGTGGTGGATCATGTAGCAGGGCTGCTAGATGGTGTAGCAGTAGGAACAGAAGGTGACTGTATATGAATTGTAGGTCGAGAAGCTGATGCCTCATCTAGATGTGCAGTAGTTGGAGGTACAACACCTGATTCTGTAGCTAGAGCATAATGTGATCCTTCACTTGGACCTGCACTGGCTCGTACCTATGCTGGTATCCTAACCCTTGGCCATATCATTTCTTGTTTTATCTTTCGTGGCATATTTTAAACTTGAAATATGCATTTTATTGAATATTCCAGTAATATAACAATATAAATTTAAATATATAACAATATATTGTTGATGCAATAATAGATTTATTCATATAATATTATATTACAAACATAAATTAATCACTATCATCACTTAATTGTAAATCAAAAATATCATCATTTTCTTTTTCTGATGAATTAGAATCAAACTTAGGTTCTTCTTCAGATCTCTCGCCCTCCTCATCCTCTCCAGATAAAATTTCAACATATTTTTATTTGGATCGTTCAAAGATTCATTCTCGTCATATGTTACACATGCATTTACTCCATATTAATCTTACAAAACATTAAATCTTTACTTTACACATCATCATACCTTCATTTCCCCTAAGTTTTTCCAGGTCTGTGACTATTAGAGGTCTTTCTCAGATGGTAATAGCACTTTCAATTCTCATCATGTGAAATGCTATTTTATGGTGATTATAGACATATCTATAGAAGTTTCTCTTTGAAATAATGCTTACGTAGTCAATAAAAAAAGATATGGGTTGAGAGACAAATTAAGAACTAATCTCCAAGGATCAAGTTTGTGTGGGTACCTGAGGGTTTATTATATAAAGAATTGTCATGTCAGCTATTTTCAATCAAAATTTAAAGTTCTCTTCTAGATTTTATTTGCTATCAAACTAAGATATAAATTGTCACTCAAACATAGATTAAAGTAAATAAAAAATTTACAGTTTTTGATTTGAAGAAGATAAAAAGTTGAGAGTCACGAAGTTAATGACAAGGCATGCGCATTTCATCTCAATTTTCTCACAAATTATTTCTATCATTCATGTAAATATGAAATAATAATCAAATTGGTATAACTACATTTTAATTATCATTTGGTCAATCAATACGTATGGATTTTAAAGTAACATTATATCAAATGGAGTAATCGATTCTTACTCTAAAATTGAATTTACGTAGCTATAAAATCAATTTAAAAGGATATAGTTCTACACCTAATTTAACTCAAACCAACTTAACTAAGATTTCACAGCCAAGAGTAAAGTATATAACATTTCTTTTCAAGGGCAAAATCTGAACAATTCTTCATAAGCTTCAATAGCTCCTATTTCATCTTATAATACTTTAAAATAATCTTTAATTGGCAATTATACATCTAGTTCAATCAAGATACATATCTTTACATAATTCAACTAATAAAAACAACTTTTCTATAAACTAATGAACCATTAAAAGAAACATTCCAGATTATAAATAATGTTAGAGATCTCTTATAGAACTTTCATTGAATACTTGGTACGCTATTGAAATTCATCCCTAGTTTGTTTAAAAACTACTGTCTTCTTCCATTATTGACCAACATAACTACACAACAACAAACAATGACCCATTAACAACCCAAATAAACCCTCACAACTCAATCCATAGTAACACCAAGACATCCAATATACACTAGTTCACGTACAAAAATTGAAGACAAAAAAATTAACTCAAGAGCAGTAAGTGGATAGCCAACCTCGAGATAGAAAGCCAAAGACAATGGAAGCAATTGGTGGAAGAATGAAAGAAGATGAGCAGATGGGAAAAGACAGCAAAGAGTGAAGAAGAAGAATAAATTGAAGAAAAACAGCATTGTTTTTATTAACATTTTATTAACAATAAATCGACGTCGTTTTACTTTAAATTTAAACAATAATAGCAATGTTGTTTGCATTTACCGATGGAATGATAGTTCCGTTGATAATTTTTTGACAAAAGAAATTTCTGTTGATAAACTCCCTTGCTTATTTCTACCGCTAAACATTGTTGTCTATTTTTACGACGACTTTACTATTCTGTTGTTAAATTTTATATGCAAATTTCGTAGATAAATTCCTTTCACCTTTATCGATGAATTTTTTTCGATCGCAAAATACCATTTTTTCCAACAAGTTTATCAACGGAATTAAGTAGGTCAATTCTCCTTAGCTATGATCTCATCGGCCATATGGACGAATCGCTTGAACCACGAAAGACCTCAGCATCAAGCATAATGATAGAATCATCATCTTCAAAAATTTTGCAATGGCAGAAATTTGATAAACTTGTCTACTGTTGCATAGTGGCCAATCGGTCCCCAGAAATTGCCTGCTTCACTCTCGATTGTACCACTGCTCATTCTCTCTAGCTTAATCTCGAGTAGCACTTCCTAGCAGTCTATGGCTTGCCGCTCCTTACTCCGTTGTAAACTTCACACAGTTACGAAGGGGAACAATTTCTTAGTTGATTATCTTGCTAAAGCCTGGAATATTGCAGAAGAATTAGAAGCCATCAGAGATAAAGTATGTAAAGAAGATCTGGTGCTTTTCACTGTAAACGGCTTACTGTTAACTTTGAAGAGTTCATCACTACGATTGAATACCATGTTATTAATCTGCAAGCCAAGCTTCTCATTCACGAAAAGAGGCTTTAATCGCTCTATGACCCAGCTGCCCCATCATCGGAAATAGCCTATGTTACCGCTAGCCCTTCAAATTGGAACTCAAATTACATTATCAAAGAAAGAAAGGACATTCATCGGGCACCCAAACATGCCGGAATTCCCAGTTGTCGAATGATTCTGGGAATTCTAGAATTCCAAATCTATTCGGGTCACCAAATCCTGAATCACCCAGGACCCAAAACCCAAGCCTATGGTCCAATTCCCCTAATTACCCTCATTCTCAGGTACATCAACATTTTAACCCAAGCCTCTGTCACATTCCTGTCGTTTGCGGATGCAGTTACCCAAAACTCTGTAAATTACCAATTTAGCCAACAATTTTACCTCAAGAGCCTTCATACCCTAACATGTTCCCATTCACTTCAAGCGACATTACATAATGACTACCTAACATTGGTGATTCCATTCATATGATCTCGGATCCGCGGTTCTGTCACTTTATTATGGTAATAATCAAGTGGTTGTTGGTAACGGTAATGCTCTCGTTGTCTTTTGTGCTAGACGCATGACACTATCTACACTCCCCGAAACCTTACATCTTTGTTATGTTTTGGTTGTTTCACAACTCACTATAAATATTTATTTGTGGCTAAATTTGTTACCGAAAATTCTTGCTTTATTAAATTTAACCTTTTTTTGTTACAAGGACCTCAAAACAATAATTCTGACTTTATCAAATTTAACCTTTTTTGTTACATTATAAAGGACCTCAAGATGAAGATATCGCTTCTCATTAGGAACATATCTACAATAGTTTCTATCTTATGAAGATTCTTCAACATTTTTCGAATCACGTGACCCTCAATGCTAGAGAAGTCTCCCTTCATCTTTTGCATCAATGTTTCGGGCACCCATATTGTGCTACTCTTTTGAATTTGTAAGTATTTTATCTCATAGGTGCAATCTTATAAATCCTTGCACTTCTTACTTTTAAGGAAAAGGCCGTCACCTTTCATTTTCTTTATAATCTCATATCTGTATTAAACCTTTACAACGTGCTCATTGTGACATTTGGAGACCGCCCCCCTCTATCTCATTATCTGTTTATTGGTATTTCATTATTTTATTAATTACTTTAGCCGCTATACATAGATTTTTCTTTTAACTCACAAGTCTCAAGCTCTTCATCATTTTTGAAATTTCAAATTCACAACTAAAAATCTTTTCTCCACTAAAATTAAAACTTTTGAATGTGATAGATCTCTTGAACTCATTAGAGGTATTTTTATTCAATATCCTAAAGACGTTTTTCAGCTCAACTTGTAATGATAACTTTTCTGTGTCTTTTTGGGATACTCTCACATCCATAAAGGCTATCATTGCCTTAACCCCTAAACCCGTAAATTTACATCTCTTGCTATGTTCGTTTCCTTGAAACTGAGTTTCCCTATGCTAAAACCTTAATCAACAATCCTACTCCATCACCACCTTCTCAAGTTAACATACCTTTACTAGTTTCATTTCCTACAACCACACCTTCTACACCTCCATAATCTTCCCCACCCTTGTCACCCTCTCCACCTTCATCACCATGACATTATATGATCATTTGAACTCATGATCACTCTAGCATTACTCGAACCATTTTTTATTATTTCACTTACGTTGCCACTACTCTACATCCTTGTGATTATGACCCTACCTCATTCACTTAAGCCAATAAATCTCCTCATGGCACTAATCTATGCTTCGTGATTTCACCACTCTTTATCATAACCAAATTTGGACCCTTGTCCTTCCACCACCCAATGCAAATATTATTGATTGTAAATGAGCTTTCTGAAACAAATATAAATCTAATGGATCTCTTGATTGATACAAAGTTCGATTTATTGCTAAAGGTTATCATCATTCTCCTAAATTAACTATATTAACACCTTCAGTCTTGTTAAAACAAACATTATCTACATCGTTCTCACTTTTACCCTAACAAATAATTGATCTATTCGTCAAATAGATGTTAATAATATTTTCTCTATGACACTCTTCAAAACCCTTGGTTTTACTGATCCTCACCATGTTTGTGGCCTGCACAAACCCTTTTATGGTCTTAAATAAGTTCCTTAGAGCTTGGTTTCATAGGTTAAGTCAAAACCTCACTGAGCTAGGTTTATGTCATTTAAATATGATAACTCTCTTTTTAGTCACTCTTTTGCCTCCTATACCACTTCCCTTTTAGTATATATAAATGATATCTTAATGACTAGTTCATTATAAACCTTTATCCAAACCCTTATTGATGATATTTACACCACTTTTACCATTAAATACATTGGATTACTTCATTACTTTCTTAGTATTAAAGCTATAACCATACCAAATGGCATTCTTTGACCCGAAGCAAAATACATAAAGGACCTTCTCACTTTACTAACATTGACTTCTTCAGACCTATACTATACCTATCACTCTATCTTACTTATATGTAAAAACCATGGTATCCCTCTTATTGATCCCCCTAAATATCGAAGCACAGTTGGAGCTCTTAAATATCTTTACCTCATTTGCCTTGACATATAGTTTGCTATTAACAAAGTCTCTTGATTTTTATGCTGTTGTACTGAAGTTCACTAGACTACGGTTAAATCAATCCTATGATAATTGCGATCCACACCCTCCCATGGTTTACACTTAACCAAAACCACCCCTCTCACCCTAACTGCTTTTTAAAAAATGTTAACTAAGTTGGTTGTTCTAATTATAGACATTCTACCTTTAACAACTATATATTTTTTAGTTCTAATCTTATATTTTGAAGTGCTAAGAAATAATCCATTGTTACTCGTTCTAGTACTATAGCTAAATATAGAAGCATTCCACTTTCTACTGTAGAACTATTTTGGATCACTTTATTGCTTAATGAACTTGGCTTAACTGGTCCTTCACCTAATTTACAGTGTGATAATCTTGGTTAAACTTTTCTTGTTATTGATCTAGCTTCTCATGCATGTACGGAACATAATAAAATTGACATTCAATTTATTCAAGACTTTGTTTCCAAAATGACTCTCTCCATCAAACACCTCTCTTTTAATGAATAAATTATTGATGCTATGACTAAAGTCTTGGCTTCTTCTGTTTTTCACTGAATCCAAGATAAGCTCATTCTTATTGTACCCATGAGCTTGAGTGGTGATTAATACAAATAGATGTTATATCTTCTAATGATAAAATATTAGATATTTTTATCTTAGTTTGATATGATCTCTTAGTTTTTCTACCTTAAATTTAGATATTTAGTTCCATTTAGATCCTACTTTATCTCAACAACTTTTAGATAGAACTCATGTACTACACATTTTAATCAATGAAAAAATAAAATTTTTTGGATACTTGATTATGTTTTCAATATTGATAGAGAATAATTTAGACTTTTTCCACTGGACATTAAGGTTAATTAATACATTTTGACCTTAGTAATTTAGAAGTTTATTACTAAAATGGTGAATACATGCAAACTAAGGTTATTATTCTGCCTATACTTTTAACGTTTGTTAAACACAAAATTTATATTTTGAAAAAGAGAAAAATAACATGATTATTCAATATCTTAGAAAACAAAATACGAATATTTATATCGTATCAATGACTAGTGCTAATAAGATTTTTAACTAATAAGGAAAGAAGAAAATACTTTAAAATGAAATAAAATTATTTAAAATATATGTCAACTTAGGAAAAGGCAAAAATAGTGAATTTTGATTTTAAAAAATGGTTGCAATTGAGCAAACTCCATTGATAATGTCATTGGATTTGGAAAAAAAGATTCATATTGATGTACAATAAATTATAAAACTCCATTTACAATTTTAAATAAAAAATTATAACCATTTGAAATTTACATGTCCATTTAGAACTTGCTAGTCTTTTTATTAGACTTTTGAAACCTAGTTCTGTCTAGAAACTAACTCATTTCTATACTTTGAATTCAATTTCTTACTAATCATTTATTTTATTATCATAATCACTTAATATTCATTATTAAACTTGAACTTTTTAAAAGATTTAATCCCCCACTAATTAAGCTATTAATTCTTTATCAAAACATTTGAAATTGGCCAATTAATGGGATACAAATAAGTACCATATGAAATTCAAACTCTTAAAAGATTCTAGGACATAAAAGAATCATGTACTGGCTAGAGTTTATCATGTATGTGTGTGTGCACACGCGCACGCGTGTAGGTGTATGTGTGTGTGTGTTTGTGTAAAATATGTAATCTTTAGTAAGAGAGTTGCTTTAAAAGTTCAATAATAAAAGTTCACTTTTAACTCTTTAGGACATAGGCACAGTAAATTGGTTGCAACTCATTAAAAATCTTCTTGTATTCTTATTTTATTTCTTTCATTATTCATTATTCTTTCTATTTATTTCTTAAAAAGAGGCATCATACCATTATTAGGGCAACAATGAATTCAATTGTGAGGTCTCAGGTGGAAAATTTTAATGGAGATTAAAATTTTGGAGTATGACAGTGGAGAGTGAAGGATTTATTAGCACAATAAGGCATGCAAAAAGGGATTATAGGAGAATAAACTAGAACATATGGATGCAATTTGAAAAATCGAAGGGGTTAATTATTTCGCAAACTTTCCGTAAATTTCTTTGGCACCAATAAAATATAAAAACAAGCAAAACTAAAATAATAAAAATACTAAAAATTTGGTAACGCAGTTCAGCACACCTTGCCTACGTCTGCGGGGCCCTCACCCAACTTAATAACTTCCACCGAAGTACAATAGTTTTACCCAAGGCTTTACTGAGCCGACACCACTTAACCATTGACACTATCTCTCAATCTCACTTCCTGTGAAAGAAACGACCGCCTCGTAATAACCTCGACAGAGGATTTTCTCAATCAATCTTTTAACGAAAGAATAATGAACAAATAACTTAAGTGATTAAAATAATAAAGAACAAAATAATAATACACTTGAGATAAAAAGAACAACTTCCCGATAAGTTCCGCTCCACTGAAATAGACCCGGAATTCGTCACAACAAACAATCGAATTTTAGTGCGGACTTGCCATGACCATAATCTTTAGATTTGCGCGATCATTACTTGCCGACAATTGATCAATCAAACGAGTATCTCTTTTTGCAGCCCAGTTATATGACGCATACGACTTCCAAGAGTGACTAGAGAAACTACCAGGAGATGAGAGGAGAGCACATATGGACTCTTGGAATTTTTTAAGTAAACCCACAATCTTTCTCAATTGGAGAAAGCATGCACACCACCAGTGAAAGCAATTTCCTTACTCACTCACACCATATGGTTAAGCTCTATAACCCCCACTGTGTTAATTCACCAATCAATTTGCTCCACACATGCAACACCCATTCACACACTCGTGCGTTACTCCACTCACCACCATCGCGTTATTCAACTCAAGTCTCTATATGCATAGCCAGCAGTCCTAAAAAATGACAGTCATACATACACCCACTAGCAGGATTTTTTTCATTTACGTAATCACCTAGACTTCATCCACCACAAGAAGATATTCACGTATCTTGATAGATTTCAAAGAATCCATTGAAAATAGGATGCATATTTGAGATAGACTTCTTCAGTGATGAGGATATGTAGCAACACTCACCTTTTTAATTACTACCGTAGGTGCAATCTTTAATCTATATAATAATGTTAATTTTCTTATATGTCCAATTAAAAATGCCAAAACCAAACAAAGAATATAAAAAATATATTCTAACAATCTCCCCCTTTTTGGCATTTTTGTCATAACTCTAGCACTCTGCATAAATAATCATATTTAGACATATAAAGATGAGATTCACAATGCTCCCCCTTAATCAAACATCAAGTTCCAAAGAACACCAATCATCTAAATTTCTCCCCTTTGGGACAAAAAGACTCCAAAAAGCAAGACGAATAGTCACATATATATCTTGAAATCTCCCCCTAAATGTAACATTCACCATAAACAATCAGATGTCTCCTCCTGGGGACAAAAACATAATCATAATAATCACCAATAGATGCAACGGAAGAATCATAAGCATGCCAAGAAGACAATTTACCACCATCCAAAACACATGCCAACATATCACTACTTACTTCAATTCCATCTTCAACATACTGATCAAATTCATAAACCCAAGCAATGAACTATAAGTGTTGTCAGTGTAGTGAGAAAGAGAGACCCACACTGATGAGAGAGCTAAGGAGTCTTCAGTGGAGCTAAATAGAAATTACAATGCAAACTCCTAAAAAGATGAAATGACAATAACAACATAAAACTAAAGAACAAAAAAAACAAATCTTTTCTTTTTCTTTTTCTTTTTCTTTTTCGTTTCTTTTTTTGTTTTTAACAACACAAAAAAAAACTTCAAAAATGTAAAGCAGACTGTCCCTGTGCCCCTCGAAGAATCTCAAACCTGGTGTTTTTCTTTAGCTCGAATGAAGATGTGTAACATAAGTAGTTGTAAGTTCTTGATAATTAACCCTTTTTCTTTCTCTTGTTTTTCTTCTTTCGCTCACATCTCCAATAACATTTTTTGCTGGATGATTTCTTCGAATTCGAGACGAAGAGCCTCAGTTCAAATCAACTTGTAGTGTTTTGGTTATTTTATCATCCGAAGTAACTGAAAGTTCTTCAGTTTCTGCAGTTACTTCCTTAGCAGTAACTAATTGCAAATCTGAGCATTTTCTTATTTTTCTTTCACTATGTTTTTGTGCTTGTACTTGACCCTTTCTAATCCAAGCTTACTTCGATACCATGAGTTGCTGCTGGAAATTTAATGAAGAGTGTCTAGATTTTCGGTTTTGACCACTTTGAAACATTATTTGTAGTAACTGATAACATCTTGGCCTTATATGTCCAATGACTCCATAAAAGTGACATGTGGGTATAAATCTTTGATTCTTTCTTGATGTTTCTTCTTCTTGGATAGATTTGGATGTGTGATCTTTCCTCTTATTCACTTTAGAGCACTCACCTTTATAGCCAATGCCTTGAAGATCCCCTTTAACTTTACCAATTTCCAAAAACTTTTCTAGCTTTTTTGGTACCTCCATTTAACATTCTCAATCCCTTTTCGGTACTTACTAATTTCATTCTAGCTTCACCAAGCTCATTTGATGTCAACATCAAATTCTTTTCTAACTCTTGGATGCTGTTCTTCATGGTGAGATTATCTTCCTTCAATCTTTCATTCTTTTTACATATATTCACCAATTATTTGTACATTAATTCGTAAGCCTCGTAAATATTCTCCATTTTATCACTTGACCCATTTTCATCACTATCATAATCTGAGATCGAGCTTTGAGCTAAATCATTTGCATTTTTCCTAAAATTTCTAGATTTACTCACTTTTTTGTCTTCAGTTGCTTCCTTCTCAGTCACTGTTAAACAAGTAACTGGACTTTTGCTGTACACAGTAACTAAAGCATCATTCTTCACAACTTCTTCTTCACTTCCGGATTCGTTATCACTCCAAGTGCTCATATAAGATTTTCCTTTTCTCTTCTTCATAGTATTAGCACACTCCGCTTGAACATGTCCGAAGCCTTGACACTCATGGCATTGAATTATCTTTACCTTTCTTTCTCCCTTTTGAGTTTTGGCTTGTTTGAAGTTGTTGTTCGATGAGCTCCCGCCTTTTTGCCTAAACTCGGGTATGTCCTTTTTCACTCTCTTCAACTAATTACTAAACTCTCTTGTTAATAGCTCCACATCCTCACTCTCGTCAGATTCATCTTCCATATCATTTGCAGTTTTTCCAGTTTCCACCTGTAATGCCAATCCTTTGCTTCTTTCTTGCTTACCTCTCACAAGATTCATTTTGAAGTTTGTGAGGATTCCAATAACTTTTTCCAATGACATATTATCAATGTTATGAGTTTCCTCTATTGTTGCAATTTTCGGAATAAATCTTGGAGGCAGTGATCTCAATGTTTTCTTGACGAATTTCACGTTGGAGTATTTCTTCCCCAGTTGATGTGCCTGATTCGCTATATCTCGTAGTTTTTTCATGGAAGTCTCCAATAGTCTCATTTTCATCTATCTTTAGCTCTTCAAACCGTACAATTAACATCTGTAGTTTCGACGCTATCACAGATTTTGACCCTTCATGAATAGTTTGCAAAGCATCCCACGCTTCTTTAGCTGTTTCACAGGTTGATATCATTGAGAAGCGTCCCCCATTAATAGCACTGAATATTGCATTCATTGCTTGTAAATTTTCAAGTGCACTCTCTTCTTCGGCTCTTGTCCATTCAAATGGATCTTTTTGAACTGTCTCTCTTTCATTGTCAGTAATTGTCGGATGCGTCCACCCATGTACTATCGAATGCCAAGCTTTGTTATCCTAAGCTTGGATGAAGACTCTCATCCGTGATTTCCATGTAGGATAGTTAAAGTCGTCCAACAGTGGTGGCCTGATAATCGATGCTCCTTCTCTTATGGCCATGTTTGCGAAACTAGGATCTGCACCAACTTGCTACCAAGTTCTGAATCGGTGACTTGCTCTGATACCAATTGTTGAAACCGAAGGGGGTTAATTATTTCGGAAACTTTCTGCAAATTTCTTTGGCACCAATAAAATATAAAAACAAGCAAAATCGAAATAATAAAAATACTAAAATTTTGGTAACGCAGTTCGACACACCTTGCCTACGTCTGCGGGGCCCTCACCCAGCTTAATAACTTTCACCGAAGTACAATAGTTTTACCTAAGGCTTTATTGAGCCGACACCACTCAACCTTTGACACTATCTCTCAATCTCACTTCCCGTGAAAGAATTTCACACCCAATAGTACGACCACCTCATACTAACCTCGACAGAGGATTTTCTCAATCAATTTTTTAACGAAAGAACAATGAACAAATAACTCAAGTGATTAAAATAATAAAGAACAAAATAATAATACACTTGAGATAAAAAGAACAACTTCCCGATAAGTTTCGCTCCACTAAAATAGATCTGGAAGTCGCCACAACAAACAATCAAATTTTAGTTCGGACTTGCTATAACCATAATCTTTGGATTTGTGTTATCATTACTTGCCAATAATTGATCAATCAAATAAGTACAATGTCCCTCTTTCTGCAGCCCATTTGTATGACACATATGACTTCCAAGAGTGACTAGAGAAACTACCAGGAGATGAGAGGAGAGCATATATGGACTCTTGGAATTTTTTAAGTGAACCCACAATCTTTCTCAATTGGAGAAAGCACGCACACCACCAGTGAAAGAAATTTCCTTACTCACTCACACCACATGGTTCAGTTCTATAACCCCCACTGTGTTAATTCACCAATCAATTTGCTCCACATATGCAACACCCATTCACACACTCCTGCGTTACTCCACTCACCACCAACGTGTTATTCAACTCAAGTCTCTATATGCATAGCCAACAGTCCTAAAAAATGACAGTCATACATACACCCACCAGCAGGATTTTTTTCACTTACGTAATTACCTAGACTTCATCCACCATAAGAAGATATTCACGTATCTTGATAGATTTCAAACAATCCATTGAAAATAGGATGCATATTTGAGATAGACTTCTTCAGTGATGAGGATATGTAGCAACACTCACCTTTTTA
>JANIJH010000009.1:37660410-37675375 GCA_024520975.1 Erythroxylum areolatum | reverse complement strand
CAATCTAATGGTAGACTCGAAAAATGTGTTTAACTAAAATATATCTACAGGTACACTCAACACTATTCATGATCATGACAATTCACAACTTTGCATATTATTTTATTTCTCCACTACCAATGTTCACATGCAAAATCACGAATCAAATGACTTTTTAGGGTTGTAATGTAGGCAAAGGCGAGGTGAGATATATTTGGGTTAAACTAGCTTGAAAACCATCAATGCTAGTGAAGTAAAAGTAACACTCAATCAAAAACTGGGTATCGTCAGTTATGACCAATGCAACATTTACATTCACAACCTCATTTAACTCTCACACACAAACCATATGAAGCATATATCAATCTGAAAGAATCACTCATACAATTTATGCAAGTGAACTCACAAGAATGAACCTTCCAAGTCGTCCTTTACATCATCTTCAACATACTTAAATAACGCATTCATTACAACTATAGGAAGATACATAAACTATAAACAACTTTTCAACATATATGCAATTCTTCTTTGATTCATTTATTTTAAACCAGAAAATTTTCATTCTTGTTTTTCTTTCTCTTTCTTCCTTTCTTTTTCTTTTCTTTTCGCTTTTTTTTCTTTTTTTCTTTTCCTTGTAAAAATTAAAATAAACTACATCAACATGGAAATTTCAATGATAAGACATAAAATAACATCTCAAGATTATAACCAACCCTCACATATGTACACCCCCATACTTAGAATTTTATATATCTACAAACTCAACAATCACAAATGTTTCACTAGCTTTATGATTTGGGTAGGACATTTAGTTAAGTTTAAAAACATAAATGTAGTTTATACAAAAAGAAAGGCTAAAGCTCAAAAGGGTTTATCAAGGGAAAAATCAAGTCAATAGGATAGGTTATTTGGCCAATGTAGTTTATGAAAAACAAAGAATGCCTAATCATATCCATGTTAATGCATGTGATAAAAATGTAGTCTCGAATAAAAAATCAATGCAAAATTGGGACGTACATGTCATGAAAGTCATACATTATCAAAATGCAATGACACTGATATGGATGTGTCAGTCAAATAAGGCTCAAAATCTCACTGGCTTTGTCTACCATTAGTTACTACTCTTCTAAAGATAATGCATATCGATCAATCATAAGAGCAAAAGTACCTGTTAAAGTTGCTATGAAATTCTCTAGTCAATCCACACTCTAATCATGATTATATAATCCTAGAAATAATATAAAATGAGAAAATGTTTGTTTCATTTGTTTTATTCTTTCTCTCATTTTGATTGAAAACTTAAAAACAAGTAAACAAACAAATTCAAAAACACGCATGCATATAAAAAGTAATGCGAAAATGTAAAGGAAAAGAAATTTACTTCCCTTGGGTTGCCTCCCAAGAAACGCCTTTGTTTAGGGTCGCTGGCTCGACTCCTTCTCTTCACGTGACAAAATTATAATCTTCAGGTATCACATGTGGCTCCTCCACGCGAGGTAGTTCCGGATAGGGTCTTAGTTGATCATCATCCTCCTTCAGGGTCTTCCCTACCCTTAGCTTCTCAATCCCGACCGAGTCCATACACTCTAGAAATATTTCGAATGTCTCTTCATCTTTTTTTTATCATTTAACTCCTCTAATCTATTACGTAAAAGTAAAGAGTTAGTTTCAACAATAATCATGGACTCATTACTTACCTTCGAGCTAAAAGATATATCATTTACAGCTTCGTGCTCCTTCTCAACTTCTTCGGTACAAACAATTCATTGAGGGTTGACTTCAAAATTCTCAAGTTCCTCATCACTTTGCAAATTTTCCACACAAACGACTATTGGATACACCTCGGGTTGATACAACTGCTCCTCTTCGTTTTATGATTCTAGGCAATTAAGCCTTATTATCATCTGACCCATTTGGTGTTCCATCGTTTGTTGCCCTGCTTTTGTCTCTTGTTGGAATTATTACAACTATTGCTGCGTATCCTATTGAAATTATAAAGTGTTAGCAGCTAGATTCTTAATAAGTTCTTATAAAGATGCACCTGAATCGTGTTGGCTTTCCGAATCTTGGGAGTTAAACCATGTGTGTTTTTTTTTAATTGTCTTCCATCCTTCTGCAATTGTAATGTATTCTCCTGTAATTGCAAAATCAATTCTTCTAGAGATGAACCGGAGTCGTGATAGGATGCTTCTGGTCTGTACAAGAATTGTTGTGCATTCTGCAAACTATCATGGAAGTAATTCTGGTGATTATCCCATCTATAACAAAAGTTAAGTTGATCAATCCAAACATTATTATAGGATTGAAATATGAGTTGTAAAAGAAATTACTTCCGTCCATATTTTTTTTTAACACGAAGCAAAAAAATGAACAGATCACAAAATAACAGGAAAGAAATCAATTACGAGCAAATTATACAAAACACCAATTAACTCACAAACAAAAACTAAAACACCGCACTCGCCGACAACGACGTCAAAATTTGACTGCGTATCGTTACGCTAGTCAAAATAAAATAACTAGACTATTACTATAGTAGTAGCGAGTCTAGGTCGATCCCACAGAAAGTGTGTGTAAAATTTATGGAATGAAATTAACCGGTGTTTATTAAAAAAAAGGAGGTTTTGGATTTTGAAAGAAGAAAATAAAATAAAACTAACTAATAAAAACAAATTAAAAAAAACATGCAAAAAAATGATAAAGGTAGGGAATTTGGTAGGGATTCGATTCTTTAGTTCAATCTCAGCCTGCGCCCTAATTAAGCATATTTTATTAATTTGTTGTTCTTTAAGTCGAGTTTTCTCTTAAGTTTTGTTTAATCAAAGATACGATCGTTAATTAAACCTAACCACCGAACAACCTAGGATAAGATCTCTAGATTTAATTAGGCAGTAGTATTACGAATTAGGAAAATCGATTAATCAAGGCAACAACTACATACGATGCGTCATTTAACCTAGGTCATATTATCCCTAATGATTACAAATCATTAGTTGCTACAAATGAATTTCAACCTAATAATTACAGATTATATCGAAATTCTAACAATGGTTTTGCAATTAACGATTCAATGAAAGCATTAAAATCATCAACTCACAATACCCAATGGGTTCATACATAAATAACCGAACAATAAAGAAAATCTGATTATCCATACGCAGTACACAATCGATTCCTAATGAGAGAAAGAAACAACAAAATAATAAAAAAAATACTTAACTCGGGTCGTCAACGTCGATATTACCTCTAAATTGGCATCGGAAAGTCTAGCTTTTCATGGGTCTTTCCTAAGAAATTGCTTCAATCCTTATTTCAATCTCTACCCAAAAATTCCTTAATTTCTGTTCAGTGTCGCAAGGTTCTTTACTCTTCATTATTCATCGATAGGACGAATAAGATTAGGAGTTTTTATCCATGGGCACTGTTCACGTTCCTCTTCTCTTACGATTTGCAGCTCTTATCTCTCAGCCACCAAGCCTAGATCCTCTACACGTCTCCACTGTTCCCTTGATTAGACAAATAAACTTGGACACTCTTTTAAATCCTTCTCTGCAAGGCCTCCTCGTTTATGCACTTCTCCTGTTCTTTGATGGGACAAATTAAGATGCAGCCCTCTTAAATCCTCATGCCTTGCGTAAACACTTTGGATACTGCGTAAACGCTGCGCTCTCCTAGTCTGCTGCGCTGTGTAGCTAATTTGACAAATTAAAATGCCAGCTCTTAAATCCTTCGCAACCCTCCTATTCTGCCTGTGTGCTTAGCCCTGCTGCGCCGCCGTTTCCAACCACCAAGAAAGCTGCAATCTCTTTTTATTTTGTGGCCTTTTCCTTGTTAAACATTTGTGATCCAATTTGTTTTAGAATATCTTTTCTTTTTTTTTGTCTCAAATATATATCAACATATCTAACCTAATAATGAATAAAAATTGAACATAACTTAAATATTTTATCTTAAAAATAGGATTGAAATCACATAAAAATACATAAGAAAGTATAAGATAATTTAATCCTACCAAAATCTTCTTAAGATTTTTTTAGTGGAAGCAGTGAGCATCATGTGCAACATATCAGTTAGACATCATTGGATAGGATAGAGAAAGAGCTAAGTGTGGATAATAAATAAGGTAGATTTTTTGGAATTGAAAACTTTGAATATCCTATATATATTCCTATTTTAAGCAGTGAGAGATTCAAACTTGATATAAAGTTAAATAAGTGTATCTTTATTGAGTACTGTAAAGGTGTAAAAAGGATATAGGTTTTGAGATACAAAATAAAAAAATGGTGATTAGTGAAGATGTAGTATTTGATAAGCATCATATGTTAAAGAAAACATAAAGAGGATGTGTTGGGGTTAGCATAGAGTAGTAATAAAGGAGTATAAGTGAAATTAGATTAGCCTAGAGAAGATGTGAAAAAGACTAAAAAATCTAGTTTAGCAAATCGAAGATTGATTTCCTAGGAAAAATAGTATCATAATATAGACATGAATAGAGTAAGACATACAATTAGGCCACCAAATAGATGTGATTAGAGAATACTCAATATTCTTCACACTTATCATTAGTAGTAGGGATCCAAAAAAATTTCAAGAGGTTACAAATAACCTAAGAGAATAATAGATGGATGAGAAATATAATGGAAGATATGAAGTCTTTGCATAAGAACCAGATATGAGAGTTGGTGTAGCTTCCCAAAAAGAAGAGGTCTATAGTGTGCAACTGGATATATAGAGCGTATAAATGTGAAGAAAATTTTTCTTCATGGTGATTTAGATGAGCAAATTATATAAAGTAAACTAAAAGATTTAGTTAACTTGTAAAGGAACAAGTAGTATATCAGATAATAATTTTGGTACTACCAAAAAATTATTAGGAATAGAGATTCTAATGGATATGAGCTTTAAAAAATTGTGGTTACCTTAGCATCATTGTATTAAAAAGGTTTTGAACAAATTTAAAGCACCCTGTTGGCAAATCACTTTAATATTTTCCTATATCAATGTCAGGAAATAAATGTAAATGTTGATGATATGTCTAATGTCCCATATGGTAGTGGTATTGGATGTTTAATGTATGCATTGTTTTGTACTAAGCTAGATATGACTCATGTTGTTAGTCAAGTTAGTAAATATATGTCAAAATGTAGAAGATAGCATTAGGAAGCAACCAAGTGGATATTTAAGTACTTGAGAGATACAACAAACTATGGGGTTCTAGGTAATAGTCAGTAGAGTGGTCCTTCTATTATGGATATACGAATTCAAATGATATAAGAGATTAGGCTAATATGATGTCTATTATATTGTATACAAATTTAAATTATATAAGAGATTTGGATAATATAAGGTCTACTGTATTGTATGTAACATCTCATTGCCCACGTTGAGGCTAGAACAGTATATATATGAGAGATTATTGAGAAATTAGAAGACGCATTTCATACTCATGCATTATATGATATGCACATACAAGTGGATATTGAATTTTTACACATGAAAATTATTGTACATGCATTCATTGACATATTCCAGCTATAATTGTTAATAAATGTGATTATATTGAGAATTATGGTATATATATGTTGAAAACTGATTTGGAGAGTGTATTTAGTGATTTAAATTTTTGGTGAATTTTAGAAAAAGATTTCTGAAATTTTGGGTAATTTTGGACTAGGAAAATGTCAACTGGTAAGACAAATGATAAATGGTAGTAGAATTTGTTGTTAATTCACAATGAAAATTTTGATAAATGACTTATGGATTTATTGACAAGTGTCATTGAAAATTGGGAGACAATTGGAGTAGAAATTGGAATTGATTGGATTAGTTAAATAAGAGAACATAGTTTGAATTCATAGAAATTGGACATGTGGCAAGTGACAAGTGTCACTTGCCAAACCATGTCTTAAAACCCACCATTCTTTTAAGTTGAAAGACCATTTTTGTTTGTCTCTCACGATTGTCTCATGCTTTCTTCTTCTTCTCCATTTTTGCTTCTTCACTTACTCTCACCTCACCCACATTGAACCTTGCTTCCATCTTTCACTTGCTATTTCCTTCATGTTATCTTCTTCATTTCCATATGAAAACCCAAAACTTTGAACCTTCAAAATGATGATCGTGGGTTGTAGGTGAAGATAAGGATTCTTGATGTTCTTGAAGAGTTTGAAGAATCTGAAGCTAAATCAAGTAATTTATGCTTTAAATATCATGGGTATGGTTAAATGAAGCTAGAATGATGAGTAGATTGATGACTTGATTATATGAGTTTTTATGTATGTGTCATGGATGATGAAAAGTCTATGTAAATGTCTTACTCTTGTATATGTGTGATGGGTAATAATTCATATATTGTTATCGAGATGATGTTGAGGTTGAATGATCATCAAAGTGACGTTTAGATGAGTGCAAAAAATTGTTGATGAATGGGTAAATATATATGTTCTGTTTTTGGTTAATGATCAAATATATATCATGAATTGTTTATGAATGATATTGAGTTGAAACGGAGTTGAGAATGAAGAATAAATGAAGTAGAAAGGGTAATCTTTGTATAAGATGTGTTAGGTGTAAGATGTTGGATGTTGTATATAGCAGTAACTTGTTCATTGACTTGTTTATTGATTATGCTTCTATGAAAGTTCACCACGGCCAACTCCTTGGTTTGTCGTGGCGAACTTGCAAGAATTCTTAAGGAATTTTCCACTGGAAAAGTTCAAAGTGTCCAACTTGCAATAATATCACTAGGAATTTCCTCTCAAGAAAAGTTCATGGCGACCAACTTTTGGCTTCACCGCGGCAAACTTTCTTGCACAACTTAAATATGTTTCGGTATTTTGATAATATCTTGTTCTATAGTTATCCAAATGGAGTAATTTTTCATTTTGAGTAAACTAAAGACATAAGTCTACAAATTTTCTAAAGAAAACGAATTTTAATTCAGTCTCTAAGAATTTCAATTTCTGGATGGAAGTTGAGCACAAAATACTATTTTTAGTATAGGAACAATTCAAAAATGTTTGAGTTATAACTTTCAAATTACTAAACCAAATTGAACGATCTTGATGTCATTAGAAACTTAAGAGATAGAGATCAGTTTTATAGAAGAAAGTATTGCCAAATTACTTCATTTACATTGTCTAAATAATCAAGAACAGTAAACCTGAAAGTCAACTTTTGGAAAAATCTGAAATGATTTATTAGGTTATGAAATTATATTCAAAGTGTTTATTTGAGGTATAAACCATAAGTATAAATGATACTTATGTGAGTTAGGAAATATGAATGTTTACATGATGAGAATAATGGAAAAATACTTAAGATTATCATGAACATGCATTGTACATATTTCATATACATAAATGTGCATCAAGGAATATTTATGAAATTGTGCAAAAGTATGATATGTGTATATTGCATGATATAGAAGAGCAATTGGAACGTCAATCTCCACACATTGCTGGAACTTCCAGGCATTAGCTTTGGGAGCAACTTGTGAGTAACCTAGACGGTTTTACTCAATTAATTGTTTGTGATAGATTATATTTTAAATTAGCTTATAAGTGCGATTTGATTGTGTTGATTCTGGACAATGAAAGTCTGAGGCTTCTGATGCTTGAATTGTATGTGAATGCAAAGAAATAAGTGATTTCTCAACTGATTGTTGAATGCCGAACTAAGGTCCGAAGATAAATGTATTTTGAATGTGAATGTGAAATCATATGACTGATTGAGAATGTGTTAATGTGAAGCATTCCATTACATGAATGCATAAAAGATAAAGGTAGTTGTGACCGGAGTCGTCATCATAAAGAGCTTAAAGCTTAGACTGTGACAAGAGCCTCTGGCTCAGTTATGAATGTACCCAGTATCTACTAAGAGATATGGGACATCATTTGATATAGCTCAGTATCCACTAAGGAATATGGGCTAGTAAAAAGACACTTGGTCACAACGATAATAATAAAGGAAAGTGAGTCTCACGAACATTGCATATACATTTTAATACGTATGTTTGACTCATTAAATTGTATTGTTACCTTGTGCCGAACGAGAATGTAAAATGTGATACTTTATACATATGTAAAGATGTGAATTATATGTTACGTGTATTGATGTGATGTATAAATTGAGTAAACCATCAATGATGGTTATATCATTGAGTTCGTAAAACTCACCAAAATTACACGTTGATTTTTCAAGATTGAGAGAGGACATTAGCTACTGAAAGATGTTACAAGAAGTATATTCTTGTACTTTTGGGAGAAGATATGGCTCAAAGGTCGGTCAGTGAGGACTGAAGGATTAGTTAGACATTTTGTGTATTTCCTCTTACATGTAGCATATTTTGTATTAGGATATGATGATGTATATATATGGATATTTGAAAGATACAATGTACTTTATATTTGGATTTATGGAATCAAATGAGAAAATTTGGTTTTAAATTACTGTGTTTTCTTGAGGATGTCTTATAGGAGAATAAAGAATGATGATGCCATGTTTAAGTGAATGGTGTGATGGAATGTAATGGGCCATTATCATAGGTTATGTACTAGAATGTCCTCAGAGTGTTCCGGTATTACCTACGGTAGTGGTGCATTACATTGTGTACAAATACAAACGATACAAGAGATTTGGATAATATGAGGTCTACTATATTGTATGCCTTTGCTCTTGCACAAAGGTCTATTTGCTAGAAGTCAATATTATAATATATATGGTTTATCTACAACTAAAGAAGAATACATGGTAATGGATGAGGCTGTTAAGGAGGCATTATGACTTATAGCTTAGTAAAGGAAGTGGTCATCAATTAAGGTTGATGTCTAATACATTTTGATAGTTAAAATGTCATTTATTTAGTATATAATCAATTATATCATACAAAAACAAAACATATAGATTTGAGGTTTCACAAAATTAAGGAGCTAATTACATCTCGACAAGTCCTGTTAAAAAGGTTCATATTATGTAGAATGCAATTAATATATTAATAAAGTCGGCTAATACAAAGAAGTTCAAGTATTGTTTGAATTTGAATACTAACTTAAAATATTAGGCAAAGAGTATATTCGTTAATGTGAAGATTGTTCTATATGGCTCATATATATGACATACAATCTTTGAGTTTAGCAAAGAGAACAGACATTTTTGGAAGTCTTTGGGTGAACATGATATGACACACAATTGTGTGCTATGGCTTCTTCTTCTCTTTTTTTTTTTTTTGAATGTAAAGGTAAAGACACAGATTGAAACACAAGGATATTAGTATAATGAAGGACTTTTCAGAAAAGGGAAACTATTTGGAATATGAGGTTGTCAGGTTATACAAATGAAAATAATAAAATGCATAACCTAAGACATTAATGTGTTGAACTTGTGTCTATTTATATAGATAAGCAGTGAAATATGATTTGGAAAATGGGTGTGCTTTTACCCGATATTCTATTTTAGAAAAGAATAATGAAATATACTATTTGGAATATGGCATTTATCTTTTTAAACATTTTAGTTTATTTTAAACTGTAAGAAGTTTCTAAAACTATTAAATTCATGTTTAACTTAGGTTATTTAATGTTGTTTCTCGAGAATTTGTTACCAAATTAAGAGTCAAAGCTGCCATTTGACCTCTACTGTTTCACTTCTAAAGTCTTCATCTTGTTTCTTTATTCATGGTCTAGATAGGTCTTTCATATAAATTCTTTTTAATATATAGTATGATCGCTTTTTTAACTTTGGGAAACAATGCTTGAATTACGTGAGCAAGTTGTATACTTATCCAATCAAGCACAATTTGGACAATGCTCCTAAGTTACGAGAAAAGCACCATTGGGTATATGTGTTGCATCATGGTGGAGCGGGTAAAGGAGTCGATGTATAAAACACCAAAGTAGTCAACTCTAAAAATCTTTCTTTTGTTCATTTTATATGGGTCCATTTAGTTCAAGTCATTTTTCTCTTGAATTCCTCAAAAATCTAAAAACTGTATTAAAGTCTTGCAATATCCTAGTTCAATTATAGTATCGTGTAATGTGTTATACATGCATTTTATAGAGTATGCTCTATATATGGTATACTAAAATAGTTTAAGCATTTAAATTTATTATTAAGGCTATAATGGAGATCATGGATAGACCAAAGACGGTTCTGGACTCTGACGGAAAATTTCTCGAAAATTTTCTTAAAACTTTGAAAAGCTATGGAAAGAGTTCAAACGAGCTTAAAAAACCCCTCAATTGTGCTTTGACAATTTAGGTGATACTTTTGAATAAAATCCGGAAGATTTTGGTAAATAGTATTTTTGGATGAATAGTAAATCTATGTGAATAGTATTTTACTATAATAGTGATTTTGGGGAGTCAACCCCCAAGGAAAAAAAAAGAGAATTGAAAATGTCAAGAATAAGTATTAGAGTCTAATGATATTGAAATGGATTGAAAAATAATTCCGATCGGATGGATTTCAAGAATGTAGAAAGTTTAGGACTTAAAATGCACTTTTTGGAAAATAATGTGTATTAAGGATTTTAAACCCATTCGAAAAATTTTAAAGATTCCAATCAATAAGTATTGATCCTAACTCAAGTATTTCATGGTCAATTTGATGATAAGAAAGTTGTGGAATTTTTTTGAGATTTAATTCGTTTAATTGGTAAATTAAATGCATTAAAAGGCAATTTGGTTTTTTTGTATACATTAAAGAGCGATTTGGTCTTTTTTGTATTCATTAAAAGGCAATATGGTATTTTTACAAGAAGTTAGTGGCTTGATGAGTCAATAAAAGAGAACCAATATGAAGGTGACATGTGGAATCCATTAAATAAGTATAAAAAAAACAAGAATTAAGAAATTTTGCTTCATTTTTGATGTAAATCATGAGAGTGAATGGAGAGAGTCATGTGAGAGACCAAAAAAAAGAGAAATGAATAGAAGCAAGAGTTGGTTTCAGCCATTGTTGAGAGAAAGGAGGGAAGAGAAAGAAAAAGGGAAAAGAGAAAGGAGAAGAGAGGTTTGGCTATGGCCATGGAGAAGTGATCTAAAGCATTTTTCATACTCTTCTACCTCCAATCAAGCATCCTATAAGGTTCTATAGCCATCCAAGTGAAAAGGAAGAAGAAAGTCGGTAGGTATGTTTACTAGTTTTGGTGAAAAATTGGGTCTATTGTGTTACATTTTCAATTTAATTTTGATGGTTTAAATTACACCCTTTTGATGTAATATCAAGGTTTTATTACATTGGAAGCAATTGGGAGAAGAAAATCAAGAAAAATGTAAAGTGTGGAACCTTGGTCGAAGGTGAGATCTATTGCCTAAAGTGTTTTATGTTGTCATTTGATGATTTAAGATTAATGAATGGCACGAGGAAGTTAGTTTATTGATGAAAGAATGGAAGAAAAACCATGGAAACAATTAGATGAGTTTTCAGCCATGGTTAGGGTTTTTAATATATTATGATCAAAAATTCTACTTTGACGCTTTATGATATTCATAGAATGATTTTGATGCTAATGAAGAAAAGAAATGAAAAATAATTAGTTTGGAATTGGTTTTGGTTGAAATTCGACCTAGAGTGCGTGATTATGTAAAAAATTGTTAATGAAATCTTATGGCTTAAATGTGCTTATTGAAAGTCATAGAAGTAAATTTGGATTGGTTTTAAGTGTTAGAAATCAATTGTAATTGAATTGGAAAAGTTTAGTGTAAAAAATGTTAAGTATAGCCTTAAATGCATTTTTGGTATAAAATAATGGTTATGATGTAATGACCATGTGAATGTTGTTAAGGACGGTCATTAAGTGTACTTGTGGTATTGGAATAATTAAATAAAATGTTATGTTATTGATTAGAGAAAAATTAGCATATGGAATGTATGTGGAAAGTAATGATATTGACTTTGTTTATGGTGTATTTAGTTGGGAAATGTATTAAAGAGTTGAACGTATTTGTATAAGATTTTTTGATCTAGAAAACGAAGCCAACTGAAAGGATTCAAAGTGGTAACATGGAACTAGCAAGTTGTGAGTATAATTTAAATTGATTTTATGCAAAATGTTTTTCCTTTAACATGAAATGAACATTTACATTGAGTTTTATATGGGTGTTTTTCAATTGTTTTATATGAATAAATTATGATGAGAATAGCACTAAAGAAGCCATTGAGCATTCAAGGAGACCCAATTACAAGAGCTAGAGTCAAGAAGATAAATGAAGCTATAAATTGGTTACTTGAAGATAAATGGACTAAACAAGCTCTAATTAGCTTGAAAAGTATTCAAGGCCTAATAAATTTGATCCAAGCTGAGTTAAGAAACCTAATGAGTGTCTAAATTATTCCAATCTATTCCAAGCATTCCAAGATTTGTAGGAGACATGAAGAACGTGTCCAAGCTATCCTAATAAATCAAGAATGATTTCTTACCTTAATTAGCTCAATCAAATAATGATTCTAGTCAAATCATTCAATTAGGGTGATTTCTTAACTTAATTAGATCTTACCTTAATTATCTCAATCAAATAATGATTTTGATCAAATTATTCAATTAGGATATTTCTTACCTTAATTAGATCTTACCTTAATGCCTATATAAAGGCAAGCATTGTATTGTTCAAGGTTTAGAAAAATTCATAATTGATGGAGTAAGGTTAATCTCTCTTTCGGTTCCTTTGTGAACTCATGAACTTATCAAGATTATTATCTTGTGACATTTAAAACTTATCTCATACCTTTGGTTCCTGTCTTTTATAGACAACGGGTCAATGTTTTTTTCTCCTAAACCTGTTTTTAGCTTTCTTGGATTCCTTGCTTCCAATTATGTGATTATTGGGTTTCAAGGTTCATCCTTAAGGTTCACATCAAATTCTTTGCAAAAGAGTTAATGACATGATTGTATTATTATAAGATTGAAAGAAGTTGAAAATTTGGAACATAAGATTTTGCAATTTCATAATCGTGACAATCCCATAATTGATTTCGAAAATTTGTGAGTTTCCTTTTAGCTATTAAATGGTTTAAGTTTTATGCTAGAAGTTAAGGAATAAAGAAAAATGATTTCATTTTTTTAGCCTATGGTACATCGTTAAGCTCATTACATATTATTATACCGATCAGAGTATTCAAACCATACATTGCAGTGTCCAGGGGGTGTCGGTTACTAACAATGGGTGGTATTATATCTATCAGTAGTCTAGTGAGTCACCTTTTGCACGTACGGAGTATATAGAGTGCTAGCCAAAATTTGTTATAGGTAGGCAATGTAGAACCAGCCCCGTAACTTGTTACGAGTAAGTGATACAAAACTAGCTCTATAACTACCGATTTATAGCGGTTAGCCTATTGCGGGTAAGTGATGTAGGCTGTAAATAGTGGTTAACCAGTTGCTGGTAAGCGATGTAGAACCAACTCTGTGACTTTATACCTAGTATATTGTATAGTAAAGAAACTAGTGGTGAGCTACGTTGAGTAAGAAAATTTATAAAAGTAATAATGTTCTCACTATTTATTGTAAAAGTGATTTGAAAGGTACTGTATAGTACTAGTTCTAGTAGTTAACTTATTTTCAGTATAAAAATATTCAGAAAACTTATTGTCACCATTATTTATTATTTAAGGGAAAATTGGAAAATGGAAATTTTGAAACTTTTATATTATGAGCTTATTTTTGAAAAAGCATTTCGATATAGTATTTCATGTTGAATAAGAAAATTCATGAAACTAATAATGCCGTCAATGTTTATTGTAAAAGTGATTTGAGAGATACTGTATAGTAACAATTCTAATAGTTGACTTATTTTCAGTATAAAAGTTTTCAGAAAACTTATCGCTATCATTGTTTATTGTTTAAAGAAAAAAGAAATGAAAAAATGGAAACTTTTTATATTATGAGTTTAATTTCGAAAAGCATTTCGAAATAGGATTTCAGAAAAGTTGAAATTGTGTTTTATGAAATGTTATGTTATTACCAAATTTGATGATACACGAATGAATTATTATGGCAAATATTTTACTATGAGCTTTATTATTATATGGGACTTTAGTTATATGGTTATGAAAAGTTTAACTTTTAACAAATTAATTAACACTTACTGAGCTCATTTAGTTCACTCTTATTTTTATATTTTTAAACAAACCACATCTGGTATGCATATACGTGCTAAAGTAATTAGGACTCTGCCAAAGGATTAGTTGTACCATCGGGTACTATTGTGCTTATGTTAGTTTTGTTAGTTGTAAATTATTTTAGAAAGAGATTCAAAAGTGCGATCTTGTGAATATTTGTGGAATTGTAAATATCTTTTATTTAATGAACCACGAGGGTCTTAATCATCAATCATGTTTTTTGAAAAATGTTGAGAATTATGTTTTTGTGATTGCTTGTGATATGGATTTGAGGACCCATTCTAGAAGTTGAATTGGTATATAAAATATTAGAAATGTTTTAAAATGTGTTGTGCAAATTTTTGAAATTTGATAATCTTAAAAAAGTAGTCTTTGTGCTGTCAAAAATTTCAATAAAATGATAGAAAAAAAGTTTTCACTATTTTCTGCGCTTTTAATTATTGAAGTATGAAAGGTTTTTAATAGTTAAATGATTTGATTTTACAAAAAACCCTTTGGTCAAGTCTGATATCGATTGAAGGATTACCGTGGAGTCGCCAAGAGGGCTCCATTGGGATTCCAAAAGGGAAACTATGAGATGTCCTTTCAAGTCTTGTTAGCCGGTGCTCGCAAAATATCTTCTCTTTTAAGCATGGTATCAGTCTTCAGAGAGAACAGATCACCTGTCCAAGTTGGAAACGGCGTCGGTTTGGCATGAAAATTTTCATGCTTCTTCGCAGATGCACAGGCGCCTGTGGGTCCCATCCACAGGCGCCGTTTTTAGCCAGAAGTATAAAGCCAGCCGTTTGGATGTATAAAACGTAATATGTTAAATGGTATTGTTATTTTTATACTTCTGAACTTTTGCAGAAGAGAACTAGTTATTAAC
>JANIJH010000009.1:36851209-36880708 GCA_024520975.1 Erythroxylum areolatum | reverse complement strand
ATGATTATAAATTATAATTCTAATTCATAATTAGAATAAGATAAATTAAAACTCCTTTTAATTTATCTTTAATTCTCTAATTAAACAATTTATAATCATAAATCATGATTGACGTCTAGCAACATGTCATGCCATCCAAATATTAAGAATGTCAAAGTGGTTTGACTTAACCTGTCTATGCATAGTTATCTTGTATAAATAAATTCTTTCGTCATCTAATGTTCCAATTGGAATTAGAGTATGAAATTCGTGTCTACTTTAAATAATCAAATCATATTTGTTATTGCTAATTAGTAAATAATTTATAATTGATGTTTAAAAACATCTTTTTCAAATTTGAATTTACTTTGGCCAGAGATTCCCAAAATCATTACTAATCAAGAACAACAGAACATTCACCCTAATTACGTTAGGATAACGAATTCTTTATTGATTTACTCAACTATCTCCACATAGTTCATACTATATCCAATAACTATCGAATTGAACTATTCCAATAATAGAACATAAGTAGCATCAAAACATAGTAATTCTTACATGAGATAACTTTGATAATCTCAAGTCTAATGATCAATTATACAACCATCATAGTGAGATAATCTACAGACACACAAGTAATGTTCCATTCGGGATTCTCATAATTGGGTCAGTTTAGTGAATTTATTCTCTAATAAGTACCCACATGTTTGTTTAAGTATATCCACGCTTTAATCTATAAGATCGATTACTTTTTTCATAAGAAAGAAATAAATATGTGCTAGTCTAACCATTTCATCAATACCTCGTCTTGATGAAACTATGACTAGGAACATTTTAGGAATAATACAAAATTGCAATTTGAATCTCATAATTATAATCACATTATAATTTCTAATTGCATAACAACTATTCTAGGGATTTTATGTTTATGATTAATAATTAAGTAATTAAAAATACACAAAGATAAATAATGCCTTTTATTGAATAAAACAAAATTTATACAATAAAATATACAATCAAAATTGGATGCAAAGGCATAATCCATTAGAAACAGGGAAAGCTAGAACATTGTTTCATTCAACAGATGTTAAGTGTTGTTTTTGATAATTTTGTTTAGGTGGATAACATTTTTTTATTAGCCGGCACCATCCCTTCATCGCGGGGAGACCCACTAAGCAGGCCTTTGGTTCCCTCTGGCCCAAAAATTCAGTCCAATGAGCAGAAGAATGTTGAAGTTACATCCTTTCAGGACTTAAGGACGAGTACGATGAGGATTTATTTGATTATTATGCTAACTCACAACTTATTTTGGTATCTTTGGATGGAAATGTGAAAGAAATCGGGTCACCAGCTGTATATACATCAACTTGATCCTTCCCTGGACCAAAAGTATACATTAGTTAGGTCTCTTCATAGACAGTACTCTGTCATTGTACCATGTGAGATCTTCACCATAGAGTTTGAAGTATGGACAAGTCATGGAAACTTTGTTTTGCTGAGGACATTCCCGTTGCATTCAATAGGGTGCGCAAAAGTATGTGCTCAGTAAATTAGAAAGCAGACAAGCCTTCCACCGTACACTGGTATATACTATTTGATTCTAATAGGATTGATTTAATAATTAGTAGTTTAGATGTCTTTGATCAGAGGAATGAACTAGTGTATAGCAATATTAGTTCACTGTTTGACTATTTTGGCTTTTAGGGTTGAGACTCAAGATGAGGGTGACAAAGTGGAAGTTTCCCACAGGGATATCATCTAACACTGCCTACTGAACCACTAGATGGTGAACAACTAGAAATCTTACTCGAGCTCGACCTTTGCTATGGGTATGGACATGACCTTTATGATTGATTTCTTTTCCTTGTCAACTTCAAATAGGTGGGTAATTTGTAAGAGAGTGTTATTCGGAATGTCAACTTCAAAGGAAAAGTGTTACAAGACTATAGTTACATGAACTTCTCATTGAAATGAAGGAGATCTACACCTTTTTCAATTGAAAGTACTGACTTTCAAACAATCTAAGACTGAGAATACACGATACTATACCCGGAGTTGGCCTAACAAGAAGGCATGCCAGACTACAACTCTTCTTGGATTTGGTTGCTGTATATAAATCTCTGATCTTTTAACATATTTTCAGTTTCTTCTTCTACAATTCAGAATGTACCAAAGAAAGTATATCATAGATTTCCCCAAAACTCTAGCTGGAACATGCATTGATAAGATATGTTGATAGGTCCCAACCAGGCTACTAAAGTTTATATGAAAATATTCTATTTAGGGTGAGAACAAACCACAAGAATTTGAATTTCGTTATGGAATAAGCTGCCTCCTTATTGCATAATTCTTGAATTTAAATACAAATGAAATAACCGACTCTTCCTAATGTGTCTACTTGAAACTAGCAACGTTTAAGTCTAACAAGTTGAACACTAAATTAGTGGGCACTTATTTAAAGAAAATAATAGCTAATAGACTTGACTCATTCTTACTAACAATAAAAGAAAAATATCCATGCAATCAGTCTATAGATCTTGGATTCTTCATGGGCACACGATTTGATCTTCGTGGCTTAACATTACCCTCCTCTTCCAGCGGAACCTTGTCCTCAAGGTTCAAGTTTAAGAACTTGTCACGTAGCTCTTGAGTGTTTTCCCAGGTAGCATCCTCAACTGGAAGACGCTTCCATCTGACAAGACTTTCTTTGACAAAGCGAGAACCCTTCTTAATCCACCTACTATCCAATATGCCCTCTGGTTCAATGATAATTTCTCCGTCAGAAATTGGTGGCAATTCTGGAGTAGATGTGGTGCTGTCTCCTAATTTCTTTTTAAGGACTGAAACGTGAAACACTGGATGAATATGAGATCCTTATGGCAGTTTGAGTTTATATGCTACCTGACCAATTTTTTGTTCAACTTGGAATGGACCGTAGAAGCGGTTAGACAACTTTTGATGTGCTCGTGGAAAGACAATCTGTTGATGGTAAGGCTGAAGTTTCAGAAAAACCCAATCAACTTCGTTGAAATGAACATCTCTTCTTTTAGAATTTGCAATTTGTTGCATACGGTTACGAGCTGAACTAAGATTGAGTTTGAGTTGATGCAATATTTCATCCCTCGAAGCAAGTCGCTGGTCCACTTCATGAACAGGAGATGTGCCAATTTGATAACATGGAAGTTTTGGGGGTAGGCGACCATATAATGCTTGGAAAGGTGTCATTCCTGTTGATGCATGGTAAGTTGTATTATACCAAAATTCAGCCCATGGGAGCAAGGAACACCATTTGCGGGGCTGTTGATGAATAAAGCAGCGAAGGTATTGTTCAAGGCATTTGTTAACGACTTCCGATTGGCCATCAGTTTGTGGATGGTATGAAGAACTCATTTGCAAGTTGGTACCTGTCAGCTTAAAAAACTCTCTCCAAAAATTACTGATAAAAATTGGGTCTCTATCACTAATGATAGACCTTGGCATGCCATGTAATTTGACTACAGATTCTACAAATTGTTCAGCCACTACTTTTGCAGTAAAGGGACGAGCTAAAGCCATAAAATGAGCAGACTTACTGAGACGATCCACTACAACAAGAATTGTGTTTTTACCATGGGATTGAGGAAGCCCTTCAATGAAGTCTATTGTAATGTCATCCCAAACTTGACAAGGAATGGGCAATTGTTGTAAGAGACCAGCTGGTGAGAGTGTGTCAGCTTTCACTTTTTGGCAAATATCACAAGCAGCAACATATTCTTGGACTATCCGATACATCGACAACCAATAGAATTGTTGGGCTAATCGTTTATAAGCTCGCAGCACTTCATAATGGCCACCGATTGGTGAATCATGAAATTCTTGTAAGAGCAGCTTAATAAGATGTGAATAGGGAGGGACCACTACGTGGTTCTTGTAACAAACTAAGCCATTGCGCCATGTATATGGAACTCTAGAATTTTCAATTGCCAGTTTAGCAATTTTTTTCATATAAGGATGGTCAACAATAGCGTCTTTGATTTGATCCCAAATTGTTGTTTATGGGACAAAGAGAGCATCAAGATGTGGACTACCTACAACCCGTGAAAGTGCATGAGCAGCGGAATTCTCCTTTCCTGGCTTATAAATTATTTCATAATCATAGCCCAGAAGCTTTGACACCCATTTGTGCTGTTCCGAAGTGACAATGCGTTGATCCAAAAAATATTTAAGGCTGCGTTAGTTTGTTTGAACAAAAAATTTCTGACCCAATAAATATGGGCGCCAAATCTAGATAGCTTTGACAATAGCGAGCATCTATCTTGCATAGGTCAACCATGATCTCTTGGACAGCCCTAACGATCAACTCATGAAAGCTAATGACTTGCCTTGTTGTGTCAAAACCGCACCGATGCCATCACCTGAGGCATCAGATTCAATAATGAAAGGCTTATTAAAGTTAGGCAAGGCAAGTGTTGGAGTCGAAGTCATGGATTGCTTGAGCACTTCAAAGGCAGTTTCAGCATCCTTAGTCCAAGGAAATTGTCCTTTTTTTTAACAAAGTGGTGAGTGGTCGAGCCAAGATGCTACAATTGTGGACAAACTTTCTATAGTACCCTGTAAGGCCTAAAAATCCACGTAATTCAGAAATATTAGTAGGCCTCGGCCAATTCAATGCAACTTGAATTTTCTTTTGGTCCACCTGCACTCTATGACAAGTAATGATATGACCCAAATATTCCAATTCTTGTTGGCCTAAGGCACACTTGCTGGCCTTAACAAAAAATTGATGTTGCCTTAATATTTCAAAAGCTGTACGAACATGTTCAAGATGTATGGTCCAATTGGGGCTATAGATCAAGATGTTATAAAAAAAGACTAATACAAATTTGTGAAGATAAGGGCGAAAATAGAATTCATAATGGCTTGAAAAGTAGACGAGGCATTGCATAGACCGAAAGGCATAACTAAATATTCATAATGACCATTATGAGTATAGAAAGCGGTTTTATGGATATCAAAAGGTTGGACTCATACCTGATGATACCCTGCAATTAAATCTTATATAATGAAAAAAGCTGCCCCATATAGTTCATCTAGCATGTCATCTACGGTAGGGATTGGGAATCGGTCTTCAATGGTTATCGTATTAAGGGCCCTATAGTCTGTGCAAAAACGCCAAGTGCCATCTTTCTTTTCAACTAATAGAATAGGAGAAGAGAAAGGGCTAGTACTTGACCTAATAAGTCTCGATTTCAACATGTCATTACCTTGTTTTCCAATTTCAGCTTTATGAAAATAGGCATACTGGTAAGGTCGCACATTAACAAGCTCAGTTCCTTCCTTGAGTGAAATATGGTGGTCAATTTCTCTTGACGGAGGAAGTCGACTTGGCTCTTGAAAGATGTCTGTGAATCCATCCAATAAATGTTGCATATTCGGATGAGTTTCATTTCGTAGCATAATGAATTCAGTATTGAGATAAATAACAAATATTGAATTTCCTTGCCGTAATTCCTTTGAGAGAGCTTGCATGGATGTAGGTTGGATGCTTTGAACATCTATCCCTTGAAGTTTTTGAGGTTGATGGTTCCATTGAAATTCCATCAACATTTTCTTCTAATTACACACCACTGTGTCCAATTGCTCCAACCATTGAATGCCTAACACTAAGTCCACGCCGGTTAGTGGCAAAGCATAAAGTGTAAGGAAGAAAGGAATACCTTGAAGTAGGACATGAACTTGTTCATATCTTCCTTGACATGTTAATGGAACCCCATTGCCACCTTCACCGAAAATGGTTTCGTTGGTATTACAGGGAGTTGCAAGGAAGAAGCTATCTTTTCGCTGATGAAATTATGCGTGGAACCATTGTCAATAAGGACAATAATGTCTTGATTCCCAATTGTGGCTGTGACTCTCATAGTCCATGAAGCTGACCGCTCATTAAATGCATGAAGTGATATTTCAGGTTGATTCACTTCCACGACTAGAGACTCTTCATCATTATCATTCTTAAGATAAGAGTCTCTTTCTAACAACAACAACTGAGGTCTGTGACACTTGTGGCCTACAGTAAATTTTTCGTCACAATTGAAGCAGAGACCTTGAGCTCGCCGCTTCTGCATTTCATCTCAAGTAAGGCGCTTCATGGTTGAGGTTGGAGTTGTCTTTATTGGGGACAACTGACTGACTTGGTTGCGATTTGATTGAAATGGTTTTGTAAATTTCCGTTGACGAGTTAATTGCTCATCTCGCATTCGTGCTAGACTAATTGTTTCTTTTAGTGACTTGGGTTTGAACATTCGAATACCATCTGCAATTTCTGATTTCAGACTCCCCATAAACGTTCCCACCAATGCCTTCTGCGTACATCCTTGTACCCAGTTCCCTAACCTCTCAAATTCTTTTTGATAGTCTCGTAAGGAACCTACCTGCTGCACCCTTGATAAAGTTTCATCGAAGTCTTCTCCTTCTGTTGGTCCAAATCGAGCCCATAATTCTTCCAGAAAAATAGTCCACGTGATGTCCATCCTCTCTTCTGTGTAAGCTTTCTTAAGCCATTGCCACCATTGGTTTGCTTCACCTACAAGATGAAAAGATGCGAGTGAGACCTTTTGAGTTTCATTGGTGCCTTGGAATGCAAAAAATTGATTCGTCTTGGAAAACCATTTCGTTGGATCGCCGTCGGAAAAAGGTGGAAATTCTAATTTTGCCAATCTTGAAAAAAATAGTTGCCAACCCCCATCAGTTTAGGCCTGAGATCTATCTCCTGCAAATTGGTTTAGTGATGGTGAAGGGTGATTTGTTGTTTGATTGGTAGGTTCAGAAAGAGTAGGATTAGAGGATTCTCGATTGGAAAGAAGTAAAGAAGTCATTTTACTCACAGATTCTTCTAAGTGTTTCAGTTTGTCGTTCAATCCGACTTCCATTCGAGCAACTTCATGTTGGAGTACACCAAGAGCAGACTCTAGAAGTTCAATACGTTCTTTGTTGGTAGTCATAGCTCTGATACCAATGATAGGTCCCAATCAGGCTACTAAAGTTTATATGAAAATATTCTGCTTAGGGTGAGAACAAACCACAAGAATTTGAATTTCGTTATGGAATAAGCTACCTCTTTACTACATAACTCTTGAATTTAAATACAAATGAAATAACCGACTCTTCCTAACATGTCTACTTGAAACTAGCAACTTGTAAGTCTAACAAGCTGCACACTAAATTAGTGGGCACTTATTTAAAGCAAAATAATAGCTAACAGACGTGACTTATTCTTACTAACAATAGAAGAAAAATCTCCATGCAATCAGTCCATAAATATTGGATTCTTCATAGGCACACGATTTGATCTTCGTGGATTAACATATGTATAAGAACTGGTTGCGAGTGTAGAGGCAGCTGTTGAAGAAGTTATTTGACGAGGAATGTGCTTCTCTATTCCTCCTTATATCACCTTTCTAGTGAAACTAAAATAAATTTCTGAAGTTTATTTGAATACTGCTATTGTTAATTTGTTTATCACAGAAAAATCGTTGTCGGGGGACATTCATATGATGCGTTCATTACTGCACCTCTTGGCCCATGATCCTCATCTATTTTGCTGTGGAATTGCACGCTCCAGCGCTTATAATAGAACGCTTACATTGTTTGGCTTTCAGGTAGAGTAGAAAGCCGGTGTTTTGGTTTGAAAAACACGGTAAAGCATGAGTAATTTCAATTTTTGATTAAAAAGTAGTTCATCCGATTTCATCTATTCAATTATAAAAACTTTAAATCATTTTTATTTAATTTTTAATTTTTAATTCGATTTATTTTAACAATTCATCATTATCATCATCATCATCACACCCAGATTGAAGTCTCGTAATAAAGCGAAGTTTGAAGAAGTCGGCTAGTATGTAGCTTCACCCTTACATAGTAGAGAGGCTGTTTCCGATATATCCACATACAGATATGACAATAAAAGAGTAATGCAGGTTAAAGAGTAAATAAGTAAAATTGGCACGCTAAATTATTATATAAATGAAATTACAATAAATACATAAATAAATAAATAAAAATAAAATACAACCAAAGGATATACCTGATGGTGTCCAAATTTGCAACTGGTAAGCTGCAAAGTCTGGCTCTTCTTGTTTCTAGTTAAGCTAGGAGTCCTTGCTTAGAGACCCTAAAGATATGACAATCCTACAGTTTTAGACGGCCTCGCGGGATCTTTCCCAATACACCTGTCCTGAAAAGTCAAGTTGTAGGATCGAAAGCCTTATCCAAGACTTACAACTAGAAAAGGTAGAAAGAATGTTGGGTAGGACTTCCTACGCGATAACTACGTAGCACATGCGTTAGAGTAAACATTTCCTTCTAACTTACTCAATTGTTTTGGTAAACTTTAAGGGGTATCCTTACCCTTATCTGATTATGCCAGACTTTTTTATTTGTAGCCATTGCCTCAATAAGGGCTAACTCTGACATATCTTTCTTGATTAATTCCCTTCAGTTCTTGTAAGGCCTCCCTTTTCTCCTCTCGTAGTCACTAAAGGTTATTTTCTCACAGTTTCATGCTGAAGCATCAGAGGGCCTCCTGCACACATGCCCAAACCACCTAATCCTGGTCTCTCTCAACTGGTCGACAATACTAGCCATCTATAGTCTGTCTCTCATTACACAATTCCAGATTTTATCTCTTTTGGTAATGTCACACATCCTCCAAAGCATATGCATTAACAACTGTCTTGTATGTCTACGTTTGGCTAGCCAACACTTTGTCCCATATAACATGGTTGGCCAAATCATCATTTTATAAAACTTCTCTTTAAGTTTTAAAGGAATCTTTTTATCATATAAAACCCATGATGCGTTTCGCCATTTGATCCACCCAGATCTAATACGATGTACTATATCGGCATCGATATTACCATCACTCTGAATGATGGACCCAAGATATTTAAAACTCAAATTTTGTGATATGACGTCAGTAATAATTGCTATCGCCACCTCATTTACTATTTGATTTCCCAAAAAAATGCATTCTAAATGCTTCGTCTTAGTCTTGCTCATTCTAAAACTTTTCGAATTTAACGTTTCTCTCCAACATTCTAACTTGAAATTGACCCCCTCCTTTATCTCATCCACCAGGATAATATCGTCAACAAATAACATACACCAAGGTAGTTCTCATTGAATATGTTTGGTAAATTCATCTAACATTAATGTGAACGAAAAAGGGGGCTTAAGGCAGTGCCTTGATGTAGTCCAACACTAATAGAAAATGCTTCCTTGTCGCCTCCTATCGTCCTTATTCTAGTCAATGTTCCTTCATACATATGCCTAATTACACTGATATAAGTCATAAGAATTCTCTTTGCCTCTAAACACCTCCATAAGAGTTATCTAGGAACCCTGTTATATACTTTTTCCAAATCAATAAAAACTATATGCAAATCTCGTTTTCATTCCCTGTAGTATTCCATTAGTCTAGGAGTAAATGTATTGCTTCTGTTGTGGACCTACCATGCATAAATTTAAATTGGTAGGCCGATATAGAAGCAGCTCTCTGAATTCTCTTTTCAGTTACCTTCTCCCATAACTGCATGGCGTGACTTAATAATGTGATGCCTCTATAGTTGTGACATTATTGGATGTCCCCTTTGGCTTTGTATAAGGGGATCAACTTACTCAATCTCCATTCATTTGATATTTTGACTGACTTAAGGATCACATTAAATAGCTAAACTAATCACTCAATACTGACAACTCGTATTCTCTTTCACACCTCTATAAGGATCTCATTTGGCCCTACGACCCTTCCGCTCCTCATCCTCCTCAAAACCTTTGAAATTTCTCTCCTCATGACCCTTTCCCATGAATACCCGTTAAGAAAATGCCCCGATACGGAGGGTTCGTCTAACTCTATATTAACCAATATGTCTTCATTATACAAGCCATAAAAGTATCCCTGTCATCTCCTCTTGATAGCTTGGTTCTCTGTGAGTACATTTCCTACTTCATCACGTATATAGCAGAGTTGGTTGAAATCCTTCGTCTCGCGTGCTCTATCTTGTGTTAGCTTGAAAATTTTTTGTGTTCTCTTGAACGTATCCAAATCCCTGTATATAATTTTGTATGCTTCTCCTTTAGCCACTGAAATTGTCTATTTTGCCTTCTATTTTGCCAGTCTATACTTTACGCTATTAATTTCCTGCTCCGTTATACTTTTTAAAAGATCTTTAACGATTCTTATTTATTAAAAATTATAAAGTCGATATTGCTTCTACATAGAGGAGAAAACAATCCAAGAACACCAACCATGGGCAATTTCCTCCATTCGCATTTGGATGAACTTTTCCGGTGACCCTACTTTTTGGCTTTGATTCATCGCAAAATTTAATAACGCAGTGTGCAGTTTCTTAATCTTCTGCCACATTAACCGGAAGTCTGAAACTGAATTTGGATTCAATTTCTTTTTCCTGTTAAAATACTTGCTTGGCCTCGGGTTGAATTTGTTGAGGTTGAAAGGATATTCACACAAAACACTATTGGTCGGGTAACAAACTGCTTATATTGCTTTTGCAAATTCCTCGACTGTTTCTTTCTTTTCTATTTTTTGCCGGAATCATCCTCAACTCTGTATATTGCACTGCAGATCTGTGACAGAGGATTGAAACTGAAGTAGCAGTAATAGCTTCTGAAGTAGCATGAATAGGGGTCATGCATATGGAAAATACATTAAATTTGGCACCTAATCTTCCTCGCAGCTTTGCAAGCACTTGTTGCGAAACTAACGCATTTGATGCATGAACAGGGCATGGAACGATGACATTTCACTGTCACGTTACCCAAACAAATGGCTTCAAGTGGAGATAATGAAGTTGTCTATGTGAAGATTCAAAAAATAATGTTGTTGCATAATATCTTGAAATCAGTGAAGAACGAGACAATTAAGCTGATAGCGGTGCACAAAACGTCAGACGTTATTCCTGTCTCTGCCGAGGCCACATCCAGTTTTATCATGTAAAATTGTATGGGTCATATCTCATGGACTTACACATTATATCAATGGTAAACATACTGCATAGGAAATAGGCTTCTTGCCTTCACAACTCCTGCCTAACACTTCAAAAGATGTCACTTTACCGAGGTGACTGCTTCTTCGTGGCCAAACTACATACTGTAATAATATATGTTGCACACTATAAGAAAAATGATGAATGTCAACCAATATCAAAAGTTGTTTTACCGTAGGTGAACGCTCATCAATTATTATGTAACATTGACTCGAATTGATTTTAAACTCATCTGCAAACGTTACATTACTAATTAAAAAATTCACTAGGGCAGCATTTGCAGTTATAGTTCTTCACAAACTGTTCTGCAAAGCGAACAAGAAATTCAGAACAAGTTGAGCAAAACTTAGCTGTCATACATTTCTGTGAATCAAGTATGTGCTCCACATTTCACAACAGGAAACTTATTCTCCAGAGAGATAAACTAAGTACGCTCATCTTATGAGCCAAACAAGGGGGGACACAAAATAAGAATATTGCAGAAGCTGTTCACATCACTTAGAAGCATAATTGGAAATTTAATCTTCTGCAACAACGCTGATTTCACCTTTGTCTAGTAAGTCATAGAACGCTCTTACTTTCCTCTGCTCATTCCAATGATGCATCTTCCAAAGACCACCAGCAGCCAAGCCAAGTGTAATTCCAATTATTATTTCCTTGACAACACTTGGTCCTTTCAACGTCGGATGAGGGATCCTACCGGCCATTGCACTTATCTAGCTAAGGCTGATAAATCTGCCAGCAGTTCATCCGCATTCTCAGAATGCATAACAATAATGTACAAATCTATATAAATATTTTCAGACAAGCCAATCAAATTTGAAAAGAAAAAGAAAACTCAAAAACAAACAGGCAATCAAACTGAATTGTATTAATTAAAACCATCAGGGTTTAATAGATCTTGTGTTGCAAAAATTATGTCCAGCTGAAATATTGTGCAATAATAGCAAAAACTGTCAAGTTTTACGGATTTATACGGCTTGTACAGCTATTAAGGCATGAAAACAGTTGCTAGTTCATCGCTGGGAACATACTCATCAACCACAGTTTTACATCTTCAATTCCCTACGAGAATTTCATACAAGGTTTTCGAGAAGATCAAGCAATGGCAATTTGTCTAACTAAAACCAAGCCGAAACAATCTCCCACCACACAATAAAGGAAAAAAAAACAAAAAGATACCGAATTCGACCCAGAGAAATGATCGAACAAACAAATGGCAGAGGTCTAGATACAATAAAACAAGAACATTAAACAAATCGACGAAATCTTTTCCTATAACTAGCATCTGGAAGGAGATAAACATAAGTAAAGCGATTTTAACGCAGTGATAAAGCGGAGCCGAAAATCAAAGAAACAAAAAAGGATCAGAAACATTTCCTAAGATTAAAAAAAAAAACCCAATACTAAAAGCAAGAAAATTTCTGCGGACTCAACCACGGACTATAAAACCTAAAACAAGGAACAAATACCAAAACTCTCCAGATATAATCAAACATTCAAGACATTCATCGACAACAACAATATATAGCAAAGCAATCACTGTTTACAGAGAGATCGAGTAATTCAAATCAATCGACTCGCTTCAAGCCAGAGTCTTAGAAAAGGGAGAGCATAGGGTTACCTGAGAAGAGTCTGCGATTCCAAACAATTGAGTACCACTCTCTCTCTCTATTCTCAAGTCTCTATCTCAGCGATTTAATTGGGCCATCTTGCAGTTAATAGGCCTATTTTGACGAAAATGGGCCAGATTTGGGTCAAATGGGCCAACTTGGGGATTATGTGGTCTTTTTGTTTTTATTTTTCAGATAAACTAGAAAGACGTACTCACGTCGTACTCACGTATGTATAATGTATTGAAGGGAATCTCCAAAACTTGGTCTGAAGCTGAAGCCCCACATCCAACCAACACCAACCAAACCAACCAAACCAAATCACTTATATATATAAATCATATTCGCTCCCAAGTCCTAACCAACGAACGATTATTTGTATCGACACACTTTCCTTTCCTTCCTTCCTCCTTTCAAATGGCTTTCTCACTCTGTTCTACAAGAACACTCGTCGTCCTCTTCCTCCTCTCCGCCGTGCCCGTCGCTTACATCATCTCTTCGGAGCTCGCTACCCCCTCCACCCACGTCTTCCTCTACCACAGTTCCAGCTTCTTGCGAGAGTCCGCCAAGTGGGACGATATCAACCGTCGCTTCCTCGTCTCCTTCTTCGACGGTGGCATCGGCCAAATCGTCGTGCCCGATGACTACACTCCGGGGACTGTTCTCCAGGAAGTTACAGTCATCAAAGACGCTGAGTTGAATGGCAACGCTTCCCTTGGTATTGTCGTCGACCGTCCTAGGAATCGCCTTCTTGTGGTGGTCACCGATTTGTTTGGAAACAAGTACAGCGCTCTCGCGGCTTATGATTTGTCCACGTGGAAGCGCTTATTCCTAGCACAACTGAGCGGTCCAAGTAAGCACCGGACAACCTTAAAATTAACCGATCGAAATCGTTTTATGGTCAACATGTTTTCTGCGACTTGCTTAAGATCGGTCATGGAGTTAAATTGTAGTGCAGTAAAAATATTTTTAAAAATTTGCATTGGAAAAAAAATTGAGTTGAAGATTTAAAAAGTTAAACTATTAAAATCGATTAAAATTGAAAAATTAAGTTAAAAAATTAATTAATTTATAAAATTTCTTAAAAATTAACGAATTAATTAATAAATTAGTTAGTTTTAATAATAAAAATTATTTTTAACGAGATATGATTTTACATGCTCAGAATCTTTATGAAAAATTAATCGAAAAAGCAATGAAAAGTATAAAAATAACTAGCTATTGTAAACTTAAAGTTGATAGTGATTTAGAACAAATTTAAGTGATCTGAGATTTCTGAAGCTTTTTCATAAAAATCGAAGTTTGCTTATTTTGTTCTTCAGCAATTGGCTATTAGTTCTGTATTATTACTCTTTGATTAGTTTATTTGTGAACGATTATACCTTGTATAGAACTAAAAAGGAAATCTTAAGTTTATAGTAATTATTAGGCTAAATGATACTACTAAATGTGTTAAGGACGTTCCCCAGAGGTATCTTAGTCTGAAACAAAAGGGTTTCTATACAATTCTCATGTAATGGATTCCCCTTTTTGTTTTTGCCCGTAACGTTATTTTATTGGTGGCATATCAAAATTATTGTATATATATTTAAACACGCCGGCTTGATTCTGCTTGGTCTAACATATATTTCATTTTCTTTGTTCACAATCACATCAACCAGTATGCTATTTTCCATATTAAATTTTGCAGACGACGAGAAAGCCTTGGCGGACGATGTGGCAGTAGACGGAGAAGGTAACGCCTACGTAACAGATGCAAAGGGCTGTAAAATATGGAAGGTTGGCAAAGACGGAGAGCTCCTGTCCATCATCAAAGACCCGCTCTTTACTCATAAGCAATGGTACAAAAACTTGATTGCACTAAATGGGATAGTGTACCACCCAGATGGTTTCTTAATCGTTATACACACGTTAAGTGGCAATCTGTACAAGGTTGATGTTGCTAATGGACACAAGGTGAGTTTGATTGAGGTTGTGGGAGGGCCATTGTCCTTTGGAGATGGTCTGGAGCTATTGTCTCCAACCGAAATTGTGGTGGCAGGAAATCCTTCGGCCAGATTGGTGAAGAGCTCCGATGCGTGGCAAACGGCTTCCCTGGTTGCAACCTTTAAAGGGCCTGCTCATCGACTTGCCACGGCTTCCACGGTGAAAGATGGGAAGGTGTACATTAACCACTTGCTCGGTATGGGATATCCCAAGAAGAAGCATGCAATTGTTGAGGCAGTTTTCTAACGAAATTTTCTCTTCTTTAGGGAGGCCAATTACATTTGACAAAACTATGTTATCCTGATTTATCAATTTTCGATTTCTCTTTATGGCCGGGACTTATTGTCCACTACCAAGCATGGTTTGAATTTTAGTGATCCAATTAGCAATTTAGATTAAACTAAAGTTTAAAAACACTAAGAGCATATCACAAACTCCTTTATTCCTATGTCAAGGGTTTATTTACATACATTCTACCGGAGAAACAAACCTCTTGGATGTTGTCTCCTATGCAAAATTGCTGAAGAACAAGTTTCAACAATAGTGCCAATCATAATGTTCGTCTTCAATGTTCCCACGAAGCTTCTTGTTGGGAACTCAAATTCCTAGAGGCACAGCTTATTCTCCTCTTATTATTATATGTAAGAGTTTGCTTTTTGTACCCTTAGTTTCTTCAATCATTATCGGCCAAACTTCTGAATAAGTTCAGGGTCCCACTTCTTTCTCAATCCAAACCATGGCAAGATCAATGCCATTGATGTTTCTTTGCCCTACCTTGGGGGACTGTAGACTCATCTCTCTTGGAACCCTCTGGTTTTCGTGCCCATGCAGGTGCCTGGTCTGGTCCGTAACGATAGTCATAAAACAGCTCCTCACTGGCTTCAATACGCTCCTTGGCAAAGATGCCTACCCTATGATCTCCAGCCACTAGCATCACCTAAGCAATCCAGAATATTAACTCAATCAACAAGAAACTAATAGGAGATTTCGATGACCAAAATATTATATACCTTTGCATAGCAATTAGGATCTGATGAATGATTTGCGAACTTCAGCTTATCCCCTTTGCGATAAGCATCTAGGACATACTGCAAGATACATAAGTAATTTATACTATGAAGAAAAATGGCAACAAACATGATTCTGCAACTGACCCTGGAATTTTAAAAGTAATTCAACGTGAACTTACTTGCCAACCTCAGATCCAACCCGTAATGGCCTTGATATGTTGTGTGCGTTAAAAGAGTATTGATGACTTTTTTATAGGAGATGTCCCAATATGGTTATTGTATATTCTCTAAATGAGACTGTTACTTGCCTGGTCATTCAGATCGAATAAGAACGATGAATTAGCACGATCATAGATTTTTCCACGCTTATCTGCTTCTCGGTGGGAGATCAACTCTCCAGTATATTCTCCAAGATAATCATTTTTGTTAACAGGATTCTGAAACCACACTATTAAGTGGTTTAGCAATTGAATAACATCTGACACCGGGGAGGCAAAAAAGTGCATAAATGATACTACAAAGAAGTGCATAAATGATACTACCTTCAAGAAGGCTCCCCATCCAGCAACGTCAGACTTTGCCAAGAGGATCTGGAGAAAGAAGATATTCATGACAACATAATTTTGAAGACCATATTATAAACTAAATGTGATAAATTGCTCACTCTCTGCTGTTGCCTAAGGAGAAGTCTCATGTTTCCACATTGTCCATCTCCTCGTCTGGGTGGTTCACCCAGTGAACCATCTCCACAGCTGCATAAAATAGAAAGCTTTTGAGAAAATACTGGAAGATTAGATGTTCTTCTAATGAGACAGAGAAGAAAACATAGCCAGATGGCCAAAGTGCATGAATTGTTGCACTAGAACTCCCAAGTTAGTTAAGCTATTCTGCAACAGATTGCTCGGAGAAAAGAGGATAAACATGTGACACCTTTCAATGAATCTGACAGCAAACCCAGTTTGGGACACAGAGACTGTTAAGAGTAATCCATGACTTCACAGCACAACTTGCCTTATCAGATAAGAGCTAATCACCAGAGGGAAGACTAGAGCTTCTTTTCAAGTTTTAGGTTTTAATCAAAGAGATGAATTCCACTCAGTATCTAGTTAGCCTAGGTTGTGCAGAACGGCCTTATGTTGAAGTCATATATAGTGAATTCCAGAGATTATTCCCACGAATCATCTCAACTGCGATGCCATCATGTATCTTATACCAAGAGCTTGAAAGATATCTGATGATAAAGGAAATAATAAGCAAACATTTCAACCATCTCCAGTTTTTTTAGTGCTGATATGAACTTGAATCTGTCTCCCCGTTATATAAGTGCATAAATACATAAACAATGTGAAAGGCAAGTGATTGAAATTGTCAACCAGCTGAGACTGCGTTTTCAACTGAACCTGTACTCATGTATTACCTGACCCAGCAATTTCGACAAACATCTGGGTCACATTCCCGACCAGCAGCAAAGCATGGACATTGTCGACTTCTGCATTGACTTTTTGCACAATGACATCCCCTGAAACGGTTTTTGCAACTCTTCGAGCACCTGAATAATTTTTAGCTAATCGTCAATTTCTTTGCCTACTTGGCTGGCTAACAATTCCTGTTCCATCTTCATAAACTTGATGAAACTAGTAACATTTGGGATGTTGTAAGTTCTCTGCAAGTGCAACTATTCATTGTAATTTTTCTTTATTTCAGTACAAGTTTCAACTTACCCGCAGTATTTTTCACAACAAGTTCCATTATCTAGACAAGGACATTGCTTTCCACACATTGATCGGCATCCACAAGGAGTGTATTGCTTACAAGATTGGTTTTTTCCATCAGCAATTCTTTTCCAAATTGATGGATGGCCAGCAGACTTCCAAGAATATTTAAGCTTCCGATTCCTGCCCCGTCGACGAAGTATGCGTGATCTTGTTGGTACTTCTTGCTCCTGAAGAACAAACGTAAAACAAAAAAAGGCTGTCCAGCATCTAGGTATAGAAAAGGTGGAGCCCAAGGATTTATAAATGTAAGTGTAGAGCCCAGAAGAAAAAAGGGAAAAAATGAATAAGACAAAGGGGAAAAAAGGGAAAGTTTAAGAAGAACAAAACAACAGCACTTAGTTGAGAGCTGAATTCTATTGTCATCATCATTCTATTCTACACATCTTTTAAGTCGTCAGTCTATTTACAGGAAAATAGAACTCAAGTAAAGCTTCAATTTTCTTGAAAGGTAATGCTTGAGATATTTGGGGGCATAGGGGCACTCCTTTCCAGATGCAATTAGAGCTGTTCAGTAAACTGATGTTCCCGACAACAATATAAGACATACCGGACAATCTGTATCAGTCTTCACATTGTCTTCAATATATGAACTTGGTGCAATTGATCTGTGCAACATTGTAGATCCACTGTCACACATGTATCTTGACACCTCTATGCAAGTCTTCAAGCCACACAGTAAATTCCTGGCAATAAGGCAACTGCAAAAGAACAAAAGTGTGGTACTAGGTAAAAACACAACTAGAAGAATATGATGCTCAATCTCAAATATAATAAATAGGGAATACAAAGTTTTGTTTTATCCAATTATCTGCATTTATTTACTTAGTTTATCTTAATTAGGAAGACTCTATACCTGTTTTTTCCAAACATTTCCACTCCCTTCAGGTATAGTTCCTTTTCGATAGGCTTCCACTCGGACCTGCTTAAGATCCCATGGATTGGTCTTGCTATTGAGGATGATTGGTTCAAATTGGGAACTTCAGTTGCAGACTTTGTTTCATCTCTAATTTGCTCCCCTATAACAGGAGAAATATCTGTTGATTTCTTTTCAAGGGAATCTATTGCTTTGTTTATGTCCATATGAATTTCACTTTTATGAGTGGCAGTTTTATCAGTAGAATTCAGTAAACCTTCAGGTGCCCCAGTGACAACGTTCAAGGTCAAATGTTTCTTCTGTTTCTTGGACGATGAATCATTTAAATTCTCAGTTACCTGCAACTGCAACTCATCTAGATCTACATCAATATACTGTACTACTTTGCGCTTTCTTGTATTCTCCGGGTTCTCAACTGTAACAGATGGACCTGAACTGAGAACTCCACCCGTAGTTTCATGGTCGCAGTTTGCTTCTGAAGTAACTGTAACCTTTTCATCTGAGATACGTTTTCCCTTTTCAGAAGTGACAGCAGCAACTTGTGCAGCTGGATCTTTAACCTCCAAGGTAGATATGCTTTCTTTTTCCTGTTCTGAGCTTGAAGTTCTTGTTCTAAATAAGGTATTCTTAACTGAAACATCTGGCAAGTCTTTGACAATTCTTAGCTGCAAGGCGGCGTCATTATTATCAGCCCTTGAAAACTTATCATGCGGATCTACATGAAATGTGAATAGAGGACTTTAATAACACAAATGCTACATAGAAAACATGAGAACACCTGAAGACAACAATGATCGCTGCAAGGTTTCCGGTCATCTTCATATTCAGACCAATATGGCTGCTTTTCACTCTGTCAACCAAAGCTTAGACAAACAAAAATAAACAACACTTCAAGTTGAAGACACAAAGAACAATTCCACTTACAGGATTGATCAAAGTTTGAGAACAGCCATGCAAGCGGCAGTCAAATACCTGTTTGATCCAGAAAAGCAGATAGATATCAAGATTGGAGCAATTCAAGGATTATTTCTGGCATTTTAATGACCAAGAATTCAATTAGGAGATAATAACAGCTAGAAATATTCAGAGGTCAAGTACCAAGCAACGCCGACAGAATAAGTTATCGAAAGAATCTAAAGCAGCATTAAGGCTCTTATCCAGGGAGATGCCCCCATAAGATCCTGAATCTCCAGAATCATTAACATTTTGTTCCTCATCATATTTTTCTTTGAGTATGCTACAACGTTCCTGCAAGTTCCATTCACAGTACATCACTATGGCACATGAAAAGCTTTTTGAAAATCTTCAAGAAAAAGGAATAATTCTGAGTTAAATCAAATGAGAATAGTTATGAGGCTTATGAAAATGACCATAAGTTCTGAGGTGCTGACTCCAATAAACTGGCTTACAACATTAAGAGCTTCTTCAGCTAAGCCATGTTCCTGAAATACCATCCTGGAAAATTCAAAAGAAATGTATTAAATACATGTGGTGTGGCGTTTAGGAGGGACAATGAACAGATTGTATGGCCCACATCAGCTCCTTCTGCTAAATGCATTCCAACTAACACTGCCAGAAATGTTAAGAAAGTGACAACTCGTAATAAATGCAACTGTGCAGTTCAATCTCATACAATATATTCATGCAATCTGAAATTGTCAACTGATAGACAGAAGAAATCTAGCTTTTCCTTTGTCCACAAACAATAAGACAGTGTAGATCTTAGCTTTACCATAGGATGCGATCTTCACCCTCAGAAAATTCATGTTTCTCTTCCTCTGCTTCTACAAGCTCTTCCTCACTGTCACTACAGATCAGTGCTTCACTGCCATGCTGATCATAGTATATGCGTCTCCTTCCAACAACTGACTGGTCCTCAGCCATTCTTTGATTTCTGTGCTGGGACAGGTAAGCTTAAGATTCAACATAAAAATTGAAATCTTTACTTCAAGAAGACAAGATTACAAGAAAAAACTCGATCTTAAGTTTCAAGAAATTTACAAACCATCTTCACCAATCATGGAGTGCATGTACGACCAGTGCTTTTTGTGATTAAGTTTGCGAAATATATTTGCTTGATTTTTTTTTAGATGAAATAATTGAACATGAGGTTTTTTAGATGAAATAATTGAACATGAGGTAGCAAACAGCTTCAGCAATCTGACATACCTATCCAAAAACATCCAGGTCGTATATGGGGGTATCTTCTCAATATAAGGAAGTTTGTTACTGGTTATAGGTGAAACTTCGTGACCATTAATGTAGTCTTTATCTCCTGATCCTTGAGTAAACCCTCCGTACTTGCAAAGAGGAGTTCCAGTCCTTGAACAAAACACTTTAAGAACTGAATTCTGCCCCATAAGTGATGTGTTCTCACTTGATATTTGTGATAGAAGATTAGAAATTGCAATCTCTAATATATTCCTGTTCTTCTCAAATTTCTCCTGCACAAGAATTTAAGCATGAGTTTCTTGTAAATGAAACATGTGAAACAGAATATGCTGGCTGTTCTACATGCCAAAATGCATGTCAGAAAATTGACATGCGGAAATGGATATGGTCCAATGGCCTTTAAGATAGCTAATGAATGGGAAACAGATTATCTTTGGAAGACATCATAACAAGATAGTCTGTACTGTTAATTGATTCAATAAACTCCGAATACATGAGCTAGTGCTTCTACATGTAGATACAAATGAAGGATCACTGATGTAAGAAAGATATAGATACAATCAAGCAAATAAAACAAGGCAATTTTACATGATACAATAGCTGCTTCAATAAAAAATAACATGAAAAACCATTAGACAATTGTAGCAGGCAGTCACAAACAATTGACTTACTTTAACTGAAACAACTCTTTCTGACTGAATCTGCTTTTTAAGCTGATTCATCTTATAAGACAAATTTCCAAAAACCTCATTTGAGTGTTCCCCATGCGATTTCTGCCAATGTCATGGAATTAATGAAAATCTTCAAAACCAAAAATTGGTTTAATAAAAAAATCTAACTACATCAGAACGAAGCCTACTTCTGAACTTCAATCAAAATTTTCCTGATTGTGCAGAATCCTTGTTAAGGAATAAACCCTAAACCCACAATCTATTTTCTCCCTGAAGTTAGTAAGTCTACAGTTTCCTAACAGCCATTGCATTCAACAGATTATTGATATTAAACTGACAGAAATTTATCAATTTTCAGTCCACAATTGAATAACTTTTCACATATCTCCTGACATTCTAAATTGGAATAATCAATACTGATAAATTTAACTAATTATCAATCATTAATCATAAACCATCAACTAAAGATATACATATCCCGGCCAAGTCTATCTTCCGAAAAAAGGAACCAATAAAAAGCTAAAAGTTCAAGAAGAATCAACAAATGAAAAAGAAAAATGGATTAAAATTAGAATTCGAATCACTGATGGAAAGGCGAAAGAAGAAACAAACTCTTAGTTTGGAGGCAGAGTCAGTGGATTTCAACACCATTGTTGCTCTGTTCTGTTTTGCTCTGCTTTGGCGACTAATATAAAAAGGAATTAGACATCGGGATCTACACGTGTGTCATCGCAGTGACGTGGCCTTTTAGAAGTGTATCGTCTTAATAATAATTCCGGGACGTAATCACCTGTGCCGGTACGCGTTACAAATTTTTGGGTAACTCAAAGATATTTTGTGTCATTGTGTATAAACTCTTTTATAGTTTAAAATCAATATATAATTTGGTCAATCTTTAGTTCAACTTATTAAGAATAACGTTAAGAGTTAATTATAAAAAAAAAGATCTAGAACTTTAATCAAATTTATAATATTAATCCGAAGTTTAAAAAGTGTTGCTAAAATATTCTAATATTTATTTTTTTTAACAAAATAACTCAACGTTTAATTTTTGATAAATATAGCTGATGTGATGACATTAGATTAATATTTTGGTCATGTGACTGCTGTACATTACATTCGTATTATACATATGTTTTACTTTATATTTATTTTAAAATTTTTGATATTTTTTATTTATTAAATAATAAAATTTATATGTGACAGTCACATAGTAAAAACGGTTAATTACAAAAAAGATTAAACTTTACTCAATTTTGTAATTATAATCCAAACTTAAAAATACAACAATTAAATACTTGAACTCTTAATTTTTGTAATTCTAGCCTGATGTTAGTGTGTTTGTTAACATTATTGACATGACTTGTCACGTGTTCTACAAACCCTAAATACTTATACATGTTAGACTTAATTAAACTAACTAATTAAATTTAACTAAACTACCTCGTTTAATTAAACTAACTAATAAAGTTTGACCAAACAACATCATTTTGGGATTGAAATATCTATATAAAACTCGCTACTTGCTCTTCATTCTCACACAACCTCTGCTGCTCCTTTTTCTGTCACATCGAACCAACTGAATAGAACTAATTAAATTTAATGAGGAGGTCTTCTTTGTCCCAATCATTGCTATAGTTGTGACACTCCCAAAATTCTTAAACAATATAACCAAACAATTCCCAAAGCAAACCATTAACCATCAAATTCCTCGTTAGTTCCAAAAGAGATGATTGTTTGTCAAACATAAAAATATTCCATACAACACAATACTCCAATTGTCATGTTTGAAAATATACATAAACATTCGAACAACTATACAAAAGTAATTTGTTGTCTTAGCCTAATCTCCACTTTGTCAATCACATATATTGAGGTTATCGACAATCATTGGATCTCCTAAAAAAATAATGGCAATGGGTGATTTGTCAACTCATTCTGGATAACCGAGCTTATCTTTAAAATCAAGTAACTCAATAATTAATTGTAACACTTAGTCAACCAATTAAATCATACATATAATACATATATACACAACAATCATCAATCTAATCCAAACAGTTAATAAACATATCAACAATTTCACCAAATGATGATTTACACAAATATTAATTATAATTGTCATTTATGTTTTATTTCAATATTTAACTAAATTGCTTGGGCTCAGCTTAACCTAGTAAGCTTACATCCAATGGTCTACCGACTCATCTCATCAGTACGTAATTAAATGTATAAATATCGACATATGATATCTCAATTTCTCAATCTCTCTTGGTATCTCGGTACTACTCTAGTACCTAATTATCGACACAGGATATTCTGATACCACCTCAATACCTAGTCATCGACAAAGGACATCTCCGGGACTCAAGATGCTCCGGTATTTGCTCCAAGTACAAATACCTAGCCACTACTCACTCATCTCTAAATAATCTATCAATCTAAGACTATCGAATGTAGCTTATCCTAGTCAAGCCATCGATTCTCAATTTTCACCAATTATTCTCAACCTATTATCAATTCGTCTCTATTTAAAAACACAAATTTGCCAAATTAACAATCAATACACTTCAATATACATAACAAAATATAAACATGAAACACCTTGTAATTCATGTATGAAACCATTAATAATTAATTTAATTAGTGACTAATTTAAAATATAATTTATTGATAACAAAATTGTACTTTATTTTAAGAGCAAAGTCTAACGTTATCCTTACCTCGAAACTAATTGACACTCAAAATTACTCCTTAATTGGACTTTCGGATCTAAAATTTACAAAATTTTATTAGACTAATTTATGAAAAATGTCTAACTCAATTACACTTAATAATCCAATATTATTCTCTTTTCTAATTTCTTCTTAATTATAAAAATAATATCCTTACTAACGTAACCTCCATAATTACTAAAATACCTTAACTAATTAAAAGTCTCATTTTATCCTCATCCATTTCAATTAATACCAAAAATGCCCTTCTTGCCACTAAATTCTATATTTACCCTTCACTTTTTTGCATTCCCTATTCTGCCCCTACATGCAACTTTAAATTTTCAAAACAATGCCATCATCTTCACCTTTTCCTCTTCTTCTCTCTTCTCTTCTTTCATCATTTTCCAGCCCTATTTTCTCCACCTTTATCCTTTCATACAACTTCATGTATTGTCCCAAACAACCACAATATGCAATCCAACTATAACCTAGTGTAGGATGATCAAAATCACACAAAAAGACATAAAAATGGCTATCGAAATTTACCTAAGTGTGAGGACTTTTGATGTTGTTAACCACCATAACTTCCTTTAAATTTTCTACAAAACAAACAAAATGTGGAAATCTATAAGGAAAGTGTTACATGCGGGATAAAAATGGCACATTAAGACACATACCAACTGTAAAAGTTGAGAGAAAATGAAGAAGAGGAAGCTATTTATAGTTGGTTTTTCTCTAAATTTGCAGCTGATGGCTTCTTTTATGTTTTAAAAGTTATGAGCTAGGTTGGGCTGTTGGTTAAGTTTGTGCTAATGAATGTGCTTTATAAATCTCTCCCTCTTAAAGGAATTTCATCCTAGAAGTTAAATTATATACCCGAGGATCCAAACAAATGAGGATACTAACATTGAACTTCATCTTCTACCTCCTAAATCGCCTCTCTTGGAGAACAATGATGACTCCATAAAACTCACACCATCAAAATCTCTTGTCTCCTTGATTTTTGAATTTATCTATCTAATGTCTCCACTGGCTCCTCCTTATAAGTCATGTCATTTGTAACTTCAATCTTAGGCCTCGACATAACATGACTAGGATTCGATCGACACCATCTCAACATTGCCACATGGAACATATCATGAATCTATGATAACTTTGGTGGTAATGCTAATCTATAAACTAATAGCCCCACACGCTGTACAATTTCATATGATTCGATATATCTCGGACTAAACCTTCCTCTCCTACCAAATTTCAAAATTCCCCTCCAAGGTGATACCCAAAGAAATACTATATCTCTAAAATTGTGCTCCCTCTTGATGATGTTGATCGACATATTTCTTTTGCCAATCCTGAGCTGCCTTTAAGCATTGCATTTTCTCCATCATCTCTTGAACCAACTCTGGTTCCTCTAACAACCTGGCTCCCTCTATATCCTAACATATCATATATCTACACCGCCTGCCATATAATGCCTCAAATGGTGCCATACCGATGTTAGAGTGATAACTATGGTTATACACAAACTCCATCAAAGGTAAATGTCTATCTTAATCACCCTCAAAGTTTAGCACACAAGTTCTCATCATATCCTCTAATGTCTGAATCGAACGCTCTAACTGTCCATCTGATTGAGGGTGAAATGTAGTACTTAAATTCAATCTAGTCCTTAAAGCTGTAAATAAACTCCTCTAAAATCGAGAAGTAAACGTAGATCTCAATCTGATATAATAAATGTTGGAACCCTGTGTAATCTTGCAATCTCATCAACATACAACTTGGCAGGCTTGTCTAATAAGTATGTTTGCTATACAGGTAAGAAATGAGCTGATTTAGTCAGCCTATCCACAATCACCCAAACTAAATCATGTCTACTTCTGGTCTTCAGTAACGCTACCATAAAATCCATCAAAATTTTCTCCCACTTCCATGACGAAATGGCTAAGAGTCTTAATTTCTCTGTTGAGGCCTGATGCTCTGCCTTAACCTGCTAACAGGTCAAACACCTTGACATAAACTCCGCTACTTCTTTCTTTGCTGTTAGCACTAGTAAAAAGGTCTCAAGTACTGATACATTTTTGTAGTACCAGGATGCATAACATATGGTGCACTATGAGCTTCCTTCAAAATCTCCTCCCGTAATCCATTTGCATCTGGCACACAAACTCGCCTCCCAATCACAAACGCTCCATCTACTCTTACTAAAAAGTTAGTCCCTTACTTTGTTGCACTCTCTCTCTCATTCACATCAGATAAGAATCTCGAGCTTGAGCCTTTTTGATCCTATCACCCAAATCTGTTAGACTTATAATGTCGCCAATAAACCACTCACATAGTTAATCTCCAATTTGATGTTCAATGTCCTCAACTCCACTAATGGCATCATACTGTGTCTACTTAAATTAGCCATTACGCATGAGCCTTTCCTACTCAAAGCATCCGTCACTACATTAGCCTCCCTGGATGGTAATCGATAGTACAATCATAATCCTTTAGCAACTCAATCCACCTTCTCTGCTTTAAGTTTAACTTCCTCTGAGTTAATATATATTTAAGGCTTTAGTGATTTGTAAGGATTCGAAATGTTTCTCCATACAAATAATGTCTCCAAATCCAAAGAGCATGCACAATCGCCGTTAACTCTAGATCATGGGTGTGATAATTCAACTCATGCGATCTCAATTGATAAGAGGCATAAGCTATTACCTTTCTATGTTGCATAAATACACACCCCAAACCTATCTTTAAAGCATTAGTACCTTAAAACCTCCACCACCTGATGGTAACATCAAAATTGGACTGGAAGTTAATCTCCACTTAAGCTCTACAAAACTCTCCTGACACTGATCGGTCAACTCAAACTGAACTCCTTTCTTCGACCGTTTGATTAATAGGATAGTTATTAACAAAAATCCTTATACAAATCTCCGATATATTTCTAGGCGATTCCCACTCCATAATTGTCTTTATCTTAGCAAGATCAGGCATCACTCCCTCTCGAGACACTATATGTCCAAGAAAACTACCCACTGCATCCAAAACTCAAACTTACTCAACTGCGCATACAATTGTCTCTCCTTCAGAATATATAACACAATCCTCAAATGTTGCTCATACTCCTCTTTACTCCTCGAATACACCAATATATCATCAATGAACACTATCACAAGCTGATCCAAATACTCCTAAAAAGTCATGTTCATCAATGTCATAAATGTAGCTGGTGCATTAGTCAACCCAAAAAGCATCACTAGGAACTCATAATGGCAATACCAAGTATGAAAAGCTATCTTAGGAATGTTTGACTCAGCTATCTTCAGCTGCTAATATCCCGATCTTAAGTCAAACTTGGAAAATATGACAGCTCCCCTTAGCTGATCTAAAAGATCGTCTATCCTCAACAACAGGTACTTGTTCTTTACTGTCACTCAGTTTAACTATCGGTAATCTATGCATAGTCTCATACTACCGTCGTTTTTCTTCACAAATAACACTAGAACTCCCTAAGGTGATGTATTTGGTGTAATAAAGCCCTTTTCCAACAACTCTTATAACTATCTTTTTAACTCATTTAACTCAACAGTAGTCATCCTGTAATGTGCAATGGAAATCGGTGCCACTCTAGGCATAGTCTCAATGGTAAAATCTATCTCTCGTTGAGGCGGTAAACCTGATAAATCATCTAAGAATACCTCCGAAAATTCCCTTAATGTAGGAATATCCCTTAATCCAGGACTCAACTCCCCCGTATCTATAATATGAGTTAGATATGCCTTACATCCATCCAATATAAACTGTCTAATAGTCACATCCAAGATCACACATACTGGGACCACTCTGTGATCCCCCACAAATATCGCTTTAAAGTTACCCAAAGACTTTATCATAACCTCCTTCCCCTGACAATCTGTTATAGCTTCATGTTGTGCCAATCAATCCATCCTGAGAATCACATCAAAATCCCTTAAATCCATCACTATCAAGTCAGCTGGTAATTCTACTTTGCTAGTCCTCTCTGACATTTCCCTTCTTACACTACTTACTACCCCATAGTCTCTTACTAGTAACAACACTCTTAGTTCATATCCTAAAGGACTAACCTCTTTCGAAACTTTTGAGGCAAACTCTAAAGAAATATAAGAGTGTATAGATCCTAGGTTTACTAGCACATAAGCTTTAACATCAAATAATAAAATTGTACCAGAAATGACATTGTTAGTTGTAGGTGCCTCCTCCCTCGTCATGTGGTATATCCTCGTTTTAGTTTAACTATGAGTCAAAGATGTCCCACCAGTATCCGTACCCACTGTTGGTCCACGTCCAATTCCTCTACTAACCACCACCTCTGTTACCAGTTCTACCTGAACCCCTGCTGGAACCAAAGGCACCACTCTGACCCTGTATTGTCTTCTCTGCCCTCATTTCTGAACTCCTCCCTACTGCCGTACAACTCCTCTATAAATGCCCTCACTCTCCAAAAATATAACATGCCTGACTGATCCTAATAGGCCCCCAATATCGTCCTCTGTGAAATCTCCCGCAGGTGGCATAACTCAAATATCCTCCAACTCCTCTATCAAAAGATCCTTTGAACCTCTGACTAGCCCCTCTGAAAAATCCAATTGATGGTGCATTGGTGGTGCTATATTGTCCTGAATCCTTACCAACTCCTCCACTATACCGGTAAAAACTACCACTCCTATTTGATATGACATCGACTCTCCTAAACCAGCACCAGTAGACTATGAATGAGTAGCTCCCCTCTTAATAGACTGACTCCCTCTCCTTGATGACTTTCCATTTTCCCTTTTAGCTCTCTCCTCCTTTTACCTTGTTCTATTACATCCTCCACTCTAAGTGTAGTCTCTAGTAACTTCTTGAAGTCAGAAGTAGTAGCTCCTAATCCTAAACAAATATTTGTCATCAAACCCTACTCAAATCTGTAACATCTATCTTCGGAATTTGTCATAGCCTCCAATGTTTATTTAGACAAGGTTGTAAAGCAAGCCTCATAATCTACCATTAACATCTCCTCTATTTGAACCAAACTCATAAACTCCATATTCTTTCGATCTTGATATATTCGTGGAGTGTATTTATCTCTAAACTCTCTCTGGAACTCCTGTTAAGCCATCTCTCTAGTCTCATAAGATCTCTTCATTGACTTCCATCAAGTTAGTGCATTGCCTTGGAATAAGGAAATAATGCACTGTAACCTTCTTTATGAGATACACTCCATATGATCTAAAATTATCTTTGTTTTGCCTCACCATGTCTCAGCCTCCTTAGGATTAGTAGTATCTCGAAACTCTACTGCACCCATCTTACAGATCTGCTCATAGTTACGATCCATCCTAGAATCACCTTGGGTTGGTGCCATAGTAATAGTCTGCAACATCATCTGAAAGAAATGCATTATGTTGGCCCCTGAATTTTTTTTAAAATTTAAGCATATCTAAATTATTTTGAGGTTTTAGCTCTTAAGAAATGAGAATTTTAATGAGGGACTACGTTTAAATTAAAGTGGAGTATGTTATTAGGTATTAAAGGAATAAGAGGGCTTAGGGCATTTTGGGTAGATCATTAATGTTTTTAAGGGTTAAAGCCTTCAAGGAGGGGCATGTTGGTCCTTTGAATAAGAAGAATGAAAACAAAAAGGAAAG
>JANIJH010000009.1:36830937-36842809 GCA_024520975.1 Erythroxylum areolatum | reverse complement strand
ATAATAATAATAATAATAATAATAATAATAATAGCAATAGTCACACAACTGAAATTTTATTACAGTTACAAGTTAATAATAACATAATTAAATATTGTAAAATAAATATGTATACAATTATCAAATAATAAATGAATTACATCAACTCTTCTTATTATACTATAGGGGCATTTCTATCATTAACACTATTTTTTGTTCTGTCCCCTGCAATTAAACATATTTTTGTCCTCAACATAAAGACAAATTTCTCTGTTTTGTCCACTGCAGCCAAACATCTCACTGTCTCCAATTCTTGTTCTATTCCGTTCTCTTTTGTTCCGTCTCGTCCCGCCTCTGCATGTTGAAGACGCTAACCAAACAGACAGTAAGTGTCTTGCCAACAATACTTTTGAACATTCTGACATAACTCTTTCTTCTAGAAAAATGTTCTTCATTGTCTTAGGTTTCCAATGACACTAAAATCAATCCATTTGGTTTAGAGCTCTAAAAGTATTGCCCCAAATATTTTCGAATTGTTCTTATATTGAAACAGTACATTATACTTAAATTCCTCCCATTCATACTCTTTCAACCGATACCCTTACTTTAATTCAATCCATCTTTTTGAATTCTCATCAAATGCTATCAAATTCTATGAAGGGACGGAAAATGTGTTAAGAAACTATGGGTTCAAGAATCATTTCATTTGGAGGTCGGATAACAAAGTTATGACCGAAAGAATCAAACAAAGTTTTGTCCTCAAACATGTTGAACCTATATCGAGACAAATGGCATAACTCTCTCTAAAAATGTCAGATTAAGATCATCTTAGGATAGTTTCAAAGAGGACTTTGAGATATAAAAATTTTGTGAAGGAATTGAAAAAAAATTCTATCATCTGAAGGGTCAAAAGTGGACCAGACGATAAGATTAGACGAATTGAAAAAGCAGACGAATTGGAAAAATTGTCATAACTTTCCCTATAAATATTGGATTAGGGTGTTCTTTGAATGGTTAGAAAGAGGACTTGAAGATCTACAACTTTCAAGAAGACCTTGAAGACAAATTCTATCATTTAGAGTGTCCAATTTGGACTAGAAGATATTTTGGTCAACATAAGACGAAGCAAAAAGTCAACCTAAGACGAAGGGTGAGACGAATTGAAAAACAGACGAAGCACAAAGCAGACAAAGTAAAAAGTAGAAAAAGCCAAAAAGCAAACGAAGCCAAAAAGTCAACTTAAGATGAAGCAAAGTCAACTTAAGACGATGCAACTTTTAAGACAATATGACGTCATCACATACGATGTGACGTTATCATAGATGATACATCTTTACAGACGATGCATCCTTACGGACGAAATGACATCATCATAGATGATGTGATGTCATCACAGACGATACGTCTTTACAGACGATACATCTTTATAGACGAAGCATCTATGCTCCTGAGCATCTCTCCTTCTAAGGACCATACTTTCAACTCCGATGTCCAAAATTTCTATACTATATATGTCATTGGAAAGCTAGAAGGATAGGCTACAAATTTCCAGAAGACAACTTTAACTAATTTAGCCTCAATTAGTCTAGTTTTCCCCTAGAAGTCGGCACACAATTTCTACACCTATGGAAGACTTAGATCATGCACTATACATCTACCAAAGAAAAATGCACATTCGCTTGGGGACTTTTCAATTCTAAACTCATTTGCCGAAGCAACAGAAACTCATCCATCACTTTTCTACTTCATTTTCTCCTCATTCTCAACTCAATATCAAATCAATATCATCCATAAAGAAATTATAATCCATGATTAATCATGAACACCAATAATAGAACATACACATATATACATATCCTTCATCAATTTACTACACATATTCAACTTCATTATTGGTTTCATTTGACTTCTAACTTTCACCTCAATTCTTCCCATTTACCAAAAATACCAAAGCAAAACATGAATCTATCTACACTTCTCATTTACTACTTCTAATCTTTTAAGAAAAATTCGGGGTCCACAAAAAATATGAATAAAAGTATTATTATAATCAATTCTTAGAGCCTAATGATATCCATTTTCAGCAAAATGAGCTTTGTAGCAGTCAAAGGTACCATCAAGATTCCTCTTAGTGCAAAAAATCAATTTATAACCAACCTATTGGCATTAGATGGTGGAGTAACAAGTTTCCAAGTGCGGTTGTGATAAAGAACATTGAATTCATTAAGCATGACTTGATGCTAGCGGGAAAATTTATTGAATTAGGTGAAGGAAGTGAGATCAGGTACAATAGAAGTATGTAAGGCCGTATAATAAGTGACAAAGTTAAGGAAGGTTTAAGGCATGCGAGCATGATCTTGCATATGAGTGATTATAGGATGAGAGATTGAGGATGATTGTAAGAATGTAGGAGGGACAGGGGGATATGAGAGACAGTAGAAGGAGTGAGCGGTAAAGGTGATATGATAGTGGAAGAAGCAGAGGTTAAGAGAGGAATGAATTGACATATGGAGATTTAATTCTAAGAAAGTAAACATGTTGGGAAATATAAAGTTTAGAGGAATAAAGGCCAAAATAGTGATAACCTTTTTTATTGAGAAGAATAACTAAGAAAGATACATGGTGCGTAATTTGGGGTAAGTTTGTTATTATGAGAAGACCCTAAAAAGGGGAAACATATACAACTAAAAATATTAAGGTGAGAAAATGAAAGTTTGGTAAAAAGGGTAGTTTATGAGAGGACTTGTGATGAGGGATAGAAATAGGGATAAGATACATAAAATTTTAAAAGGCAATATACTAAAAGGATTTAGGAAGAGAGACATAGATAAGGAGAGTAAGACTAGTGTCGAGGGTATGATCAATTTTGCATTTAGCAAGGAAATTTTGTTGAGGAACAATAGGTGATGTCATAGTAGCTAGCTAACAAGCAAATACACCTTTGATGAGTTTAGAAGATCCATCAAATTGAAAAGTTTTAATAATGATAGAAAAGAGATTTTTAACTATTATTTTGAAGTGTTAGAAATGAAAGAGAACTTGAGAATTTTGAGTTAAGGGAAAGATCCTTGTATAGAAACTGAAATCATCAATAAAAATAATAAACAATAACTAAAAAGGGAAAGCGACATGGAGGGTCCCTAAATATCATAATGAAAAACTTGTAAAGGAGTAGTAGGGCTATGAGAAGATATTGAAAATGAGAGTCTAACATTATCTCCTTGAACAGAAGAGGTACAATTATTTAGAACATTTGATACCTTTTTGAAAAAGGAGGAGACAACCTAGAAAGAGTAGTTAAGCAGGGGAGACTAAACTGTTTATGTCGTAGGTGGAGTGGTGCAGAGGTGATTGTGACTTTGATAAAACGATATGATTATTGAAGTGTAGAGAGATCTTCATATGATAGAGATTATTGTGGATGAAACCTCTGAATTCTATCAGATCCTTCACAATATAGTGAAAAGGATTAAATTTAATAAGACAAGAGTTATCTTTAATAAAATTTTCTACAGATAGTAGGTTAACAATAAGACATGAAATAATTAAAACAGCAGGAAGGTGAAGTGGATAAGTGTGAGTAGGAAATGTGAAATTATCGATAAATAGGAAGAATTTGACCATTACTAATAATCACTTAACTTGAATTAGTATACAAAGTTTCAAATTTCACAAGATGAGAATTAGGGGTCATATGAGAAGTGACACTAATATTAGGGAGTCATTCAATATAAGTATTGAAAGTATGGTGAAAATTATTAAGAGGAGCTTGTAGATTTAGGATAGTGAGAACTGTAGGAAGAGTATTTAGATTACTTAGGAGGTCTAAGTAAACAATTTTGGAATTTAAAGTAGTGTGCAACAATATAGCCTTATTTTCAACAGACTTGGCTCTAGGAGGGAGGTTTATTATGATTGGACGTGAGGATAGAAAGTATTGGTGCTTTGGGCTTAATTAAATGTGTGGTCTTGATGTAGATTGAAGTTATGAGTATAGTAGAAGTCAAAATAGGGAGCATGCTCAAGCGAAGAAGCTGAGTGTATAATAGCCCTATACAGGCCATTTTTGTTTAAAGTAGGCCCATGACTTATGCCAAAAAAACGATAGAAAAGAGGATTGAAACTTTTTTCTCTTCATCCTATATTATTACTATATTCATTAGAAGTGTGTGAGTAGCATCCCTTGGTATAGGTGGTAGTGAGCACCACATCTGGTAGTGAAGAAAGTGAGTGGTGAGAGAGAAGACGCTACTCATAAATGACGAGTTTCACCTAAAGCTTTGTGAAAGTAATGGTGAATTCAAGATATTAAACAATTGCGATGAAAGACTCATAGTTTGGAAGTAAGCCTTTTAGGGTGAAGAGGATAAGAACTTCTTTTGAAATTTTATGTCTTATGACAACAAGCTCATCGATGGTGACAAATATTAGAGTGAGATAATAAGTGACTGAGGTTGCGCTTTTCCTCGATATGTGAATCTTTCACCAATATAAAGAGTATTGAGAGTTCGATTACTGTAAGAAGTGTTTCTTAAGCCCAACCTAAACGTTGCAAGTTATTATGTGGGAGCTAAGTGTTAGAACCCTAAGTCATGATAGTGGGATCGTGCAGCCATTGGCGAGTCTTGATCAGTGTTTGACATGCAGAATAATGGAATAAGGCAAGGACCTGAGAGGAGGCAAGGGCGAAAAGAGGCAATGTCAAGCGTTGACATGCATTGGTGTGCATTTGCATAAATCTTTGACGAGATGCAAGATTCAGATGTGAGACCAAAAGAATGCTTGAGACGAACATCAGGTGGAAGGTTAGTTAGATTATATGCATGACAAGAATATGCGAGAGTTCCAAGATGACTTAGCAAGTAGATCAAGCATGGTGTGAGTTTTGGGAGAGTTTCAGACCCTGTACGAGCTGACTTGACTAAGGCTAATTTCATGATGGACTAAGGACTTAGTGTGTGCTCAAGTGGACGGACCATGGTTAATGGAGTTGGTATGGGTAAGTATTGGATTGATCCAGTGTGCTATTGGCTTGGATGACTCATTATCAACAGATAGAGATGAGGAGATCTTGGATGATGTGGCATATAAGATCACAATAGATAAACATTAGCTCTAAGAGATAAAGATCATGTGGAAGGATCATCTGAACATAGAGGAGATCTTCATAGATATCGATAATTATTCCTAGATAGTGTAATCTTTTATCTTATTATAGCTTAATCCTATTAGATAGAGTCCTAATTGGATAAGGATGTCATTTATTGGTTAGTATGATGTAATCTGATAAAGATAAGATATGATAAGATTGTGATCTTATCTAGTAGAGTTTTACTAGGATTTTAACTTAGTCATCTAGAGGTGCTTATAAATAGCTCATTTGAGCCTAAATCTTCTCATAGACACTCAAAGGGAGTGAACAGTTAGGTGGGAGATACTTATAATTTGAAAGAGTATTCCTTTGTATACTTTGAGGGAAGTAATAGAAGGTTGGCTTTTAAACTGTATCTCTTTCTCATGTTCTTATTGTTACCATTATTATTTAGTTTTTTTAATAGTTTTATTGTAAGGGTGTGAGAGTGAAACACTGCAAGGGTTGTGAAGTGTTCGAGAACAAGTAGGTTAGTCGATGATCATGAAACAAGGCTGAATCTTACTTTGATGGAGCTAAGTTACAAAAGGGTTGGCGCATCTTGTGAGACAAGTTCATGTTTGAGGAAAACCTTTGTAACACTAAGGGCAAGTCGTGCAGTGAAGCTGGATAGGGAGATAGTGAGAAAGTAGTTGACATAGTTTGGAGATAAAGAATCAACGTTTGTTGGGAAGATAGTGCTATCAATGTAATCTAAAAGGTCAGATGTGATAAGGATCGTTTGAATTTAATTGCGCCATATGAAATGGCTGAACGAATCTAATTGTGTTCTAAAGAAATTTGTGATTTAACTAAATGGTAGAGTACGTGTACAGGAAATATGTTTAACTATTAAGTAGTGTTTGTGATTGGTGGTTGTGTTGTAGGTGTGATACTATAAAAATAAAAAAGATAACCAATTCTAAATTACTCAACTTTTTAGATTTTTTTAATTCAGTGTTTAAGCTTTTAAAATTTTCAATTAAGTGACCAACTTTTTAAAAACCTTAATAGTTCAAATCAAAATGTTAGTTTCATTAGTAGTTTGTTGAATTGACTAATAAAATCAATTTTGTTCATAACATGTGAATGTCCACATGAAAAAATAGTGGCCATAGTTAAACTGAAGTAAAGAGAATTTTTTCAAGACATATCATGAATAACAAAAATTTCATTAGCCAAATCAATAAATTATTAACAAAACTAATATTTTGAACTAAACTGTTAAGATTTTAACAAATTTGTCACTCAAATGAAAATTTCAAAAATTTAGGCACTTGATTAATTTTTTTAGAAAAAGTTGGACATTTTATGATTGATTATCCTAAAATAAAATGTTAAATTGATTCTCATGTGATTTTTGATAATACAAAAAGAAAATCGTGATATTTTTGTTATTTTAATTTATGAAAAGTTTAAAATCTTAAAATATACGTTATTGGTGTAAATGATAAGCTAAAGCACAATAGAAAAATTAAAATTTATTTAACATGTTCATATCATTAGCAATAGATTGAAGTATATTCGCTATTGTTGTGATATGTTCTCGCTATTGTTATGATATGTTCTATCATCTTTGTCCACGTCTCAAGCTTCGCAAATGTAAAACTAAGGGATCGTTTGATTTCACTTTGTTTTTCTATTGTTATTTTTTGTTTCTGTTTCCTATTTTTGAATTCTTTTTTTTTAAACACGAAAACCTATTTCGTTGAGATTTGTAATATAAAAAATGAAAACAAAAACATGTTTGGTTGAGATTTCTATTAAAAAACTGAAAACAAAAATATATTTAGTTTTATTATCATGTTTCTATTTTTTTAATATATATCAAATTTAATATTTAAGTTTGCTAATTTTCACATCATTTAATGTGGAAAAGGCTTTGAAGTCATAGCTTAAGTTGTTCTTATAACTTAAAACTATTACGAAGACAATAAATCAGGTGAAAATTAGGCTTTACCTTTAATAAAGCCTCTATCATGATGTAAGGAAAAGGCTTGGATAAAGTGCTATATTAAATAATATGAAATGATGTGAAAATAAAGTGAATATTAGGCTTTGTAAGAAGATAGGCTCCATGCTAAAGACACGAGGATGAGAAGTGAAAAAGGATAAAGTCTCTGCTACATTAAATAGCATTAACCTTGTGTATGGTTACTATCTTCGTTGGTGGAAACAGATAACAAAACACAAAAATCCTGTGCCTCGCAGTATTTGGTTGCTGACTCAACTTATTTTTGTTTTGACTCTAGGTCACAGAAACATAAATTTTTTGTTCCTTCCAAAAAAGGAGGACAAGATTTTTTGTCACTGTGACAGAAACAAAATAAATAAGCAACTTCCAGAGATACCCCTCTCCCATCAAAATCTTGTTATCCTTATTATTATTGAATATTGTTATAAATTTTGTACTTATTATTAAATTTATCAATTTTTATCTTAATTATATTATTAAACTCATTATTATTATTATTATTATTATTATTATTATTATTAAGAAGTTATTCTTATTAATTCTTTTAATTATTATTATTATTATTATTATTATCATCATCATTAAGAAGTTATTCTTATTATTCTTATTAATTTTTTAATTATTATTATTATTATTAATTTTTATTCTTATTATTCTTATTATTATTATTGATCGTTGATAATAATAATATTATTAATTATTGTTATAAATTTTCTACTTACTATTTTTAATATTATTATTTTTATTATACCAAATTAATTATATTATTATTATTATTAATTATTAATTATTATTATAAATTTTGTACTTTTTTTATTATTATTATTAGAGATAGAAAGCAGGGATATGTTGGTTTTTTATCAAAGAAAATATGTTTTCAAAATTCAAAGAAACGATGTTTTCTGCTTTCTGTAAAACCGTTGTGGTTCTTTTATTTTCAGAAACAAACAATTGCATCAGAGTAAGCCAAACACGTTTTATTTACCTGTTTTTCTTTTTATAAAAACAACAATAAAAAAAGGAAAAAAAAAACAAAAGCAAACATCACCTAAATTGACCATAAACTCTTTTAGGAAGTCAATAATCAGTTTCTTTATCGTAAATTAGGAAAGTCCAGATTTTGAATATAAAACTGGTAGGGTTTAAGGATCTAGTTTCTGAAAAATCACATAAATAGGACTACCTGTACCTTTCCTAGATTGCCATTTTATGGGCATGAACCTTTCGATTGTGTGTCAAAACTTCTTAAATTAAAGAAATTTAATGCAAGCCAAAGTCCATCAACGCTTAGTTGATACCTTATTCAATTTAGTTTAACCCAAAAGCTGACTTGTTTAACCTTAAACTGGAGAGGTGATTAAGAAGTTGAAAGAGATTTCTTTTCTGGTTCAGATAATTATACAGAAGAAGAAGATGATGATGACGACGATGAACAGCTAGGGATCATCTATATGGAAGCAATAGCAGTAATTGGAAATTCTGATTTCATCGAGTAAAGACAGTTGAAATTACCAAGCTTCTAATGAACATGGGTTCTTCTACGTCGCATGTTCAAAGCCTAAATTTATGAACCAGGTTCCTAGTTTGTCTCTACAGAACTTCCAAGCAGAAAGCGAAAACAATGGTGTTCCCTTCCATCCAATAAGTAGAGACTTGCCGTTCTTGTCAAGACTACAGAAGTTTCCGTTGCGAGATTGCTGAAGAACCAAGTTCGCTTGATACAGAGACGACTCACTAAACCCTATTTCCACCATTCTAAATTTGGAGAAGAATGCTCTCCACACATCTATTCTTACACATCTGGCAATCCTCTCACGGCCCTCCATCGCCACAGTGTCTCGTATCCCATGAGCCAAAGTTGCCTCAATTTCTTTCCTGTGCTCTACGTTCTGACTCATGCAAGTGTTGATGGAATCAAACTGAGCACTGTAATAGAACAATGCTTCTATGAAACGAGTGACGAATGCTGGCGAATTGAGGTTCGCTTCAGCTTCACAGACAATCATCAGCGATGGACCGATGTTTTTAATCACCCTCATTAAGTTTTCCAAGCATTCCGGCCTTGACATCATGGTTCTTAGCGTAATGTTAGCGGAAACTATTAGAGACTCATCTGCTGCTAAATCAAATTGCTCTTCCCTGATCTCATTCCAACTCGAGTAGTAAGCTACCTTGTATGAGAAAGGGATGTTCATGGACTCAGCAAAATTGTCCAGTCTCTTACCAGTCTCATGTATCCTGTCTCTGTGTCTTAAGCGACCAAGAGCTGTTATTTTAAAATGTCTAAGTGTGGGTTGTTGTCGTTCTACGAGTGCCTGCATCAAAGCTGTCCACTGGATTCCGCTTCTAATTTCAAGATCGATCACATGGAGCTTTCTGGCTGATCCAATGTTTTCGATTATGGTTTGGGTTGTTGTGAGCTGGATCACTGGGTTTAATGGAACATTTTGGTGGTGAGTAAGGAAAGCTAGACTTGTGCTTAACCCATGAGGATTTTGGCACCCCAAGGGCTTTGGTATTGACCTTCCTGCTTCCTTATCAATCCTCTCCCGCAAAGCTTCAGCAAAGCAGTACACAACTCTCTGAACAGGGTTGGCTTTATTAGATGCAATCCATTCACAACGAGACAGCAATCTGCTTGCACAATCAAATTGTCGGAATCCGACCTTCTCAGCAGCTGCTAAGAGAAGATGGGCAAGTTCTACATTCCATATTTCTTGCTCGGAGAGTCCCGTCAAAGCATATCCGAAAGGGTGCATGAGTATGGAGAGCTCGTCGTAGCTTTGTTCAGAGAACTGTATGTATCTTACTCCAGCAACTCTCATGGTCTCTTCTGTCGACAAGTTCCATTTACTCCCTGAACAAGCTTTATCTTTAGCATCATTCGGCTGTGTCAGGTTCAGTTTCTTAATTCCGCTACCGTAGCTGTTAAGAAGCTCCAGCGAAAATGACACAGTCGATGACTGTACCAAACTTTTAGCATGTTTGAAGGTATTCTCAAGCTTTCTGATCTCGTGCAGTGGCGGCCTTGGTGCTGTAAAACAAGAGTCTAAGTACTCATCCAGCGGCAGAGAGTTTGATTTCTTTGCAGGAAGAAGACATAGAGAAGGCGACCGTCTCGGTTCCTCCAATAAAGGGAACTGTTCTTGTCTTCTTTCCATTTCTCTCTGATCAGATCCTCCGAGAGAACTATAAAGACCATCTTGGGTTCCATCGAAGTCGAATGAAGTGGAAGGGAGCAAGGCACCTGACATCTGAAAGTAAAGAATCTAACCGGCCAATTCACCCACAATTGTGACAAGAGGGTTATATGTAATCTTCGATCATCACCTAGACATGGAAATTGATGAATGAAGACAGCGGCAATAATAAATGAGCAAGACAGTGCCGAAAATGTTGATCTTTCGATATTAGCCACCACGACCTGCATTGAATAAGATATTTGACATCTAAAATATAATATGCTCTGTATTGTCACTACTCTTCAAGATCAGAGACAACGTCCAAAACAAATGCTTTTATATTTATTAATTAGTTATCCGAGTCTCCCGAGAAACAAATCCAATCATCAGACGCCAGAAGTATAAACGAGCGGAGACATGAGAGCATCAAACCAGGACTCTTATGGAATCTATACCGTTGCACATGAAATGTTCTATTTTAAGGGATGCAAGAGTCTTAAAGTTTAGGGCTATGACATGTACTTTCTAATATATACATTATTCCTCCTTTTAAATAATAAAAATTACAAAACTTGGCAAGAATAAATTCTTGGTTGAACTCAATATTAGATTATTTAGTGGCCCATGTTACTTATAGATTTGAGTCCAATAAAAAGAGCCTAATATGACAGTCTTTAAAGGTTGAAGAGAGAGAGAGATGCGTGAGATGTGAGAGTGAGACTAGCAAAGAGTCTATAACTTCTTAAATCGCCGGTGGTTTTACTCCCCTCTTAATCCATGGCTACGTCTTCTTCTTCCCATTCCTCATCTCATGTTCCCCTAGCCCAAATCACTGTACCATCACCTAGACCATCTTCTTCGACTCTTTCACCAAACCCTAATCTCATCCAAATTATAGATCCAAACCATTATCCTGTTAAGAATTAGACAACCGTAGGAGGGCAAAATCAATCTACAAAGTCATTTGAGTTAACTGAACTGGAGGCTTCCTTAAACACTCAAGATCTTAGAGCTTTGGTGAAATCACTACCAAAAACCTGGAAGTCTGTAGTTTTCGAATTAGTGGAGGAATCCTCAAATGTTAAGGCATTGGCCTAGTACCCCCTGGAGATTAAGGATGAACAAATTTTTGTCATCCCTCTGCCAGAGTTGGCGTAGAAAGGTGCAGCAAAATTTCGACATGCTCTAATAGGCTTCTTCATTGGTAAGCGTCTTGCCTACCCAGTGGTTCAAAGAGCCCTTTCTAAAGCATGGTTAGTGTTTGGTTTAATTGAAACTCTGATTAATAGTTCAAATAAGTTTTTGTTCAAGTTTAATTCGGAGGTTGGTATGAATGAGGTTCTGGAGAAGAGCCCTTGGCATATCCAAGGGAATCCCTTATTCTTACAGAAATGGAGCTTGAATGCTGATGAGCAGGAGGAGATTAGGTATGCTTTAGTGTGGACTAGATTCCATAATATTCCATACGAATATTGGAACAATGAAGGGTTGGCCAGGATAGTTAGTGTAGTGAGGCAATCTCTGCTTATGGATAGGATGTCTAGAATTCTATATGCCAGAATGTGTGTGAAATTAGATTTGGAGGGGAGTGAGCATTCTTCTTTT
>JANIJH010000009.1:36667525-36678535 GCA_024520975.1 Erythroxylum areolatum | reverse complement strand
GAAAATGTTAAACTCCTCTTTCTCATCACCTACCCGCAAGGTGAGCTTACCATTTGGGACATCAATTAAGGCTCCACTAGGAATGGTCTTCCCAAAATTATGGGAACCTGCATGTCAAACTCCATCTCAAGCACAACAAAATCAGCAGGAATTATAAGCTTACCAACCTTTACCAGTAAGTCTTCAACTATACCAATCGGATATCGAATTGATCTGTCGGCAAGCTGCAATGATATTGTGGTTGGTTTGAGTTCATCGATTCCCAACCTGTTATATAAAGATAATGGAATAAGATTAACACTTGCACCAAGGTCATATAAGCATTGAAAAATGTTAGATTCGCCAAAGTGACAAGGTATAGTGAAACTCCCGAGATCCTTTAACTTAGGAGGTAGTTTGTTTTGCAAAATAGAACTACACTCCTCAGTTAAGGTGATTGTAGCGAAGTTATCAAGTTTCTTTTTGTTGGAAATGATCTCCTTCAAAAACTTGGTGTACACCGGCATTTCTGCAAGAGCTTCCGTAAGAGGAAGGTTGATGTGAATTTTCTTGAACAGATCAAGAAACTTCTGGAACTTCGAATCGTCATTCCGCTTCCTCACCCTTTGGGGATATGGTATGGGTGGTACAAAAGTGAAGTCCAACCGAGATGGCGGTTCATTCTTTTGAGATGGTCCTGTCAGTTCCTCCCCTTCATCTGTCTGTTCTTCTTCTACCTTCTGTACCCCCTTTTTCTTCGGGACTACCCCTTCTATAATCTTACCGCTTCTTAGAATGACTGCAATGCAATCTTGTTTTGGATTCACTTGAGTGTTACTAGGCAGTTTCCCCTTTCCTCTTTCACTAACTTCCCTTTCCATTTGACTGATTTGCACTTCCAAATTCCTAATCGCTACTTGATTGGATTGAATGTTCTGCTCCATTCTGTTCATTGCTTGAGAACTGGCTTGGGTGTTTTGATCCATTTGGCCCATAAGCTGAGAAAACATATCCTCAAGAAGGTCTACCTTTTTCTCCTATGGCGAGGGAAATTGTTGGGGAGCAGAAGTTGAAGGGGCTGAGTAATGCTGTTTTCCTGGTGCTGGGAACCCTGGTGGCCCCGTTGGTTTGGCTGCCCCTTGATTTTTCCAGGAGAAGTTCGGGTGGAATTTCCAACCTTCATTATAGGTGGTTGAGAAGGGATCTAGCCTCTGACCCTGCCTACCATTGTTCACATAGTTTACCTCTTCTTTTGTCAAGGCTGTCTCAATATTCATACACCCCGCTGCTGAGTGCCCAAACCTTCCACACAAAGTACATGGGTCTCTACTAGACTTATTATCATTCATCAGCAAATTCAACTTCTTATTGATTTCAGCAACTTGATATGCCATGTCCTACTTGGAACCTACTTCATTCAGAGTTACAGCTTTGTTTCTAGTTACCTTGCAATGTGAATTCTCGGTGACTTTTTTGAAAATATTCCATAATTCTTGAGAACTCAAGTAACTTATGTTTCCGCCAGCATTCAAATCCACTAAGGTTTGATTGTGATCAGTGAAACCATAGTAGAAAAACTGAGTCAATGAATACATGCCAAATCCATGGTGCAGGCATTGGTTGAGGAGATCATTAAACCGTTCCCAAGCCTCATGAAACTTTTCCCCGCCTTTCTACAAAAACCAATGTATTATCTTTCGGAGTTCAAGAGTTTGATGGGCTGGGTACCACTGTCTCCATAACTTTCTCCCAAGTATCAATAGAGTCCACTTCTAAACTCAACAGCCAATTCCTCGCCAACCAGTTCATGCAATAAGGGAAACACCTTAGCCTCAATTCATCCTCCTATAGTCCATACAATGAAAGCGTTTGGATTGTTGCATAGAAATCTCTCATAAAAGCTAGCGCATCTTTACTAGGCATCCCATTAAATTGCAGCAACATAGACAAATGGATTTGCTTAAGCTCATAATTCCGAGCGGCTGCAGTCAACCTAATGCACGACGGATTCCCAGCAATAAACGACATCTGATAATCCCTAATCCTCCTTACAGCGGGATTGACAACAACCGACTCAGCTTGATTTTCCCTGTTGAATTGTTCGTTCCCTAGCTCATGCTCTTCATGCAGTTCTGGAATTTGGTTATTGTTAGCCATTTCTCTCCTCCTTTGAGCGTTGTTCCTTCTACATGTTCGTTCAATTTCAGGATTGAGTTCAACAAGTGGTTCGTTGTTCACGCTTCGCGAATACCTTAAGTGCATATAGCTCCTGAAATCAAACAAGTGCGAGGTCCAGAATCCAGTAATGGAGGAAGATTCAAATCATAAACAAATAGATAACAAGAATAACTAGACTTAATGGAACGATAAACGAAAAGGTCCCCAACAATGGCGCCAAAAACTTGATTGATGATTTCTGCAAGTGCACATAATCGTCCTAGTATCCACACAACAAATATTCTAAAGTCGTCTCATTTAAGGACTAATTCATTCACCAGTCAAATTAACTCTAATTAATTTCATGTTATCGACAGAAAGTTATAAAAGTGATTGGAATTGGGTGATTAATAATTTGTAAGTTATAACAAGAAATTAGGAAAAGGATCGATTTAAGGATTTAGAAATAAGGGTAGGGGTTCACCCACTCAAAAGGTTGACTTGCACAATATGAAATTAGTCAAATGTTAGGCTATGAAAACAGTTGCACTACTTTAACTATATCTTTTCTCAAAGCATACAGGAGCATTCAGCTAGAGAAACACCATTTCTCAATGTATGAATTCACTAACCAAATCCATTAAGAACAAGCAACCCCAAGCTCTCACCCTAGCTTAGGTTATCTCTAACTCTAAATCCAAGGTGTTCATCTTCCTAGAGCATGAATCATGGTTCACTCTTCAGTATATCCTATGATTCCTAAGTTTGCATCTATGGAGATCAAGCATAGAGACAATAATGAAGTTCAAAGAAGATGAACATAGCCCAGAAAATTTCATTAAACATTCAACTATCCATATCATGCAAAGCATCCTTCAAATAGGCTACATCCCTCACCCTAAATGAGGTTTAGTTCCTGAACATTGCAACAAAAATCATACACATAAGGATGCTCAACATTAAGAAAGAGTAGAGAGAGAAAGTAGCAGAAACACAAGAGTGACAGCTCCAAATCCTTGGGTGAATCCCTAAAATTCCCTATCTCCCTCTTATTTTGTGCCTCCCAAATGTAGTAACCTCGTTTTCAGTGTCCAGCCCCCATTTTTTAGGTCTAAACAGTGAGTATTTATAGTCCTCTTGTCCCAAGAAACCTAAATTTTCGAAACAGGGGGAGTGCTAGCCATAGATGTCTGTTAAACGGACGTGCATGTCTGTTTAATGGACCTTCTTGGGTCTGTAGAGTCCTCTTGCCAATTGATGCCCATTAAATGGACATGTGTGTCTATTAAACAGACATGGCCCATTCCAACAATTTCATGCCTTTGGCCTTCCATTTGACATAATTTCTTCTCGGAGTCTTCTTGGAAGTTGTAGAGCTTGGAATTCTCCTTGCAATCGTCCTTAAGTGGCTTTGATCCAGCATCCACAAGGAAAGTTATTCCCTTTTTCCCCAAAATCTAATTTTTGTACCTATCAAGCAATACAATCGGAGTGTGAGAGAATTACTGAGTAAAACTTCAAATCCACAGAGAAATAAGTCAAATTAAATCCAAATCATCCCAAAATCATCTACAACAAATTTGACTTATCAACTGAATTGCTTGAAAAAGATGTTGTGTTTAATTTTAACGATAAATGTTTGACATTTTTCAATTATTAAAGGAGATGCTTGTGAGTACACTTATTCTTATATCTCCTGAATGATCTCTTCCTTTTGAATTAATGTGTGATGCAAGTGATTATACAGTGGGTGCTGTTTAGGCCAAAGACGAGGTAAGACCTTTCATCCCATTTTTTATGCAAGTAGGACACTAAACAATGCACAACCCCATTACACCACCACGGAAAAAGAGATGTTGGAAGTTGTGTTCAATTTTGACAAGCTTCGCTTATATTTGGTTTTGTCTAAAGTGATTGTGTATACTGACCATACAACCTTAAAATACTTGATGACAAAACCCGATGCTAAACCAAGACTAATTCGTTGGGTGTTACTTTTGCATGTAAGCTGAGGGATAAGAAGGGAGTCAATAATTTTGTAGCTGATCACTTGTCAAGGTTAGATGAAGCTACCATGGAGAGTACAACAAAGAAGGACATTCCAAATACTTTTCTTGAAGAGCATCTGATGGTTATGACGGTCACTCCTTGGTTTGCAGACTATGTAAACTACTTTGCTGGTAATATCTATCCCCTTGATCTTTCTTATGCTCAAAAGAAAAAAAATTGTTTGAGGTAAGATACTATCTTTGAGATGATCATTTGCTTTACAAGATTTATATGGATGGTATTGTTAGGTGCTGCATTCATGAAGAGGAGATGTCTTTTATGTTACATCATTGTCATTCTAGAGAAGTTGGGGGACATTATGGTGCATCTAGGACAGTTCATAAAGTTTTAGAGTGTGGTTTCTATTGGCCCACCTTATTTAGGGATACATTTGTATTTGTCAAATCATGTGATAGGTGTCAAAGGGTCAAGAACATTAGTAGGAGACATGACATTCCATTGACTAACATTCTTATTTATGAAGTTTTTGATGTTTAGGGCATAGACTTCATAGGACCATTCCCTAAGTCTTTCTCCAATCAATATATATTGGTTGCTATTGATTATGTTAGCAAGTGGGTGGAAGCAGAGGCATTGCCCACAAATGAGTCTAGACATGTTTTTAAGTTTTTGAAAAAGAATATTTTTACACATTTTAGCACACCTAGGGCTGTCATTAGTGATGGGCGGTTGCATTTTTGCAATAAACTTTTTGATTCACTATTAGCTAAGTATGGAATAATCCATAAGGTTGCTACTCCATACCACCCCCAAACTAATGGATAAGTTGAAGTCTCAAATAGGGAATTAAAGAAAATACTAAAAAAATTGTTAATGCTTCTAGGCGGGATTGGTCTTTAAAGCTAAATGATGCACTTTGGGCATATAAGACCGCATTTAAGACACCCATAGGCATGTCACCATTCATGATAGTGTATGGCAAATCTTGTCATCTTCTAGTTGAGTTAGAGCATCATGCATACTAGGCTGCCAAATTTCTTAACTTTGATTTATCTACCACAGGTGCTAAGAGACTTATGCGGCTTCACGAACTTGAAGAGTTCCATTTAGATGCTTATAATAATTCAAAGCTGTATAGGGAGCATGTGAAGAAGTGGCATGACAAGAAGATCCTCCACCGAGACTTTAAGGTAGGTGACCAGGTATTGATCGACAAGTCCCGTCTTTGTCTTTTTCCAAAGAAGCTTAAGTTGAGGTGGTATGGTCCATTCACGGTGATCCAAGTCCTTCCTTTTAGGGTCCTTAAGGTAAAACAAGAAAATGAAAACTCGTTCAAGGTAAATGGACAACGGGTTAAATTTTATATGCCCAGGTTGGTGGATAATTCTGAGAAGTGATTGTCTCTTCATGACACTTCGCCTCCTTGATCATAGTGCATGCCTTTCAGTGGGACTGTAGTTTTCTTTCTTTTCTTTTCTCTTTGTTTCATTTGCGTTTCTTTCTAGTTTAATGCATTTCTTTGAGTTGTTTTAAGTTTTATTTAGGGTTTGCGTGGTTGGTGACAAAGAGTTCTTAGCTGATTCTTTTTAGGGGAGTTTCTTCTTCCTCTTTCCCCTCTTTGTGCTTGATTGATGGTTACTTGAACATTATGGACAATGTTCATATTAAGTGTGGGGGGATTGAGTTTATGTGCATGCTGATGATATTGATGTTGATGTTAAGAGATACACACTTGAATGGTTGCAATGCTTTTGGTAGCTAACTTGGGTCTCATTTGTAATGAATTTGACTATACGATTCTGTCAAAGTAGTTGGAAGGAGAATTGAGTTGTATACGTGAACTTGAATTAGGCAGCTTGAGAGGATAATGAACCATGTGGATTGATTAAAGTAGTCGATTGAATAAACTTAGTCAATAACTGATGCTGAGTGATGAGGCAATGTGTGAAGTTTTTATGGATTTTCATTTAAACACATGTGAGGTCTTAAGCTATATGATTGCATTTCATAGTCATTTATTTTCTTTGATGTATGTGAGGCTTCCCTATGTGGATTACCTTCAGAACTTGCTCTGAACCTGTTTGATACTACTAATTACATGCTTTATGGACATGATAAAGGCCTTCTTTGTTTTTTTAACCTTTAGTTTAAATGACCTACTAAGTCATTTTCCCCTTGCTACCCCCTTTAAGCCTTTGAACTTGTTTGTTTTCTTATTAATCACATTACATTGCAACCTGAAATCTTTTAACCTGACCCTTTCATAAGTTGAATGAAGTACTAAGTATTTGATTCCTTAATTTAGGGACTTTTGTTTTACATGCTATTCTGAGATGGTTTAGAGGTACATCTACTCAGTTGTTGTTGATTTGTGCTACTATTATCTTCTTTTATGTTTATTGTTACCAAAAAAATAAAAAAAGAAAAAAAGATGAAAACAGTAGCATTTGATAGTAATGAGTATTTGTAGTCTCATATTTCTGTTTGCACATTTCAGAAGTTCTTTTCGATTTTCCTATATTACTTAGTACTTTGTGAATGTTTGTGAGTAGCCTTTGCCCTTTTTACTTTACGTTAACCTAAGCCTCATTACAACCTCTAGTAAAAGACCTTTTGATCCACGATTGCATGTACTCTATGTAGTGAAAAATAGGTGAATTTGTAAGCCTATGGTAGTGTAATCTCTTAGAGGAAGCTTTGAGTGAAACGCAACCCTTATACACTTGAGTGACATGAGTGAATATCGTGAGGAGGTCCATTTTAATTTTATTCTTGGTTTTGATCAAAGTTATCTACCTTTGATTTTATTTATGTGCATTGATGAAAAGATTATGATATATATAGTAGCTTGATACTTGAGTTTGTCGAAGTTTAAGGGATTGCAAGCACTTGATTTTCGTTGAAAATGAAATGATAAAATATGTTGGTTGTGATCTAAGTGAGTTGCTTGAGGGCAAGCAACAATTCAAGTGTGGGGGTGTTATTAATGAGCATTTTGTATTAATTTTTGATACATAATTTGCTAAACTCTTGTTCATTTAATATTTAAATTGCACTAATTAAAAGTTATTTGTTTCAATTTTAGGCACATATTGAATTCGGAAGGTTCAAAAGCATCAAGTAAGAAAAGCTCTAGAAAACGTTAACGTGTGCATGTTTTTGTATGCAAGAATGTGATTTAATAGACAAAATGGATAGGACAAAACGACAACGTAAAGAACAAGAGAAGAAAAGCAGCAATATGGCAATATCATATGAAGGAAACGACAATAGCGTGAATTGACCTATAGTACAACTATGGAGACATTTTTGAAGAGAGAAAAAAAGAATAAGAGTGATGGAGGTAGATAAAGGGATGCGTGAGTTGAAATATATTAAAACAAGATAGAAACATAGTGGAGGCAGTTGGTGGCATGGACATTGAATGGAGAGAAGAGAAAGGAATATTGTTAGTGGCGTTGAAGAGGCTGGCACAGAAAGTGAAGAAAAAAGCTAATTAAATATTGATTATAGGCGTGAACCAAGTAAGCAGCTAGTGGCAACGTGAGCTGGTGGCTTAAAAAGAAAAAAATGAAAAAAAACAAAAGGAGGAGGTGGCAAGAAAAGTGAGGACTCCATCACTCACACACAAAACACTCTCCACTCACACAACATTGGGCATAGATCAAAACACATGAAGCAGCTGGTGGCATGAACATAACAGCAGTTGGTGACGTTGAACCTTCCATTGGTGAATAACAAGCAACTGGTGGCGCGGACACTAGAGAGAAGAAAAAAAATGAAAACAATGCACAACCCTCACTCACCATACTTCCACGTAGCTAATCTCCACAAAACAACAGCCCTCACATACACTCTATATACACACGTTGAGGCAAGAAGTTGGGCATGAAAAAAAGGATTAACAATGTTGGCAGCTGGAGAATCCATGTAACACCCACTTACCCTCTGAAAGGATATATGAATGCTACACAAAACAGAACAACAAATCAAAGCATATGAAAACTTCCAATAAACAATTCAAGTAAACATACATTAATTTACATAGCACAAACTCGTTGAAAAATTCAACCAAACTGAAGTATAGTTGTTACAAACTTACAAACAAATCTACATATACATATCAGATACAAGCCCCAAAGTCAAATAAAAAATTACATTATTTTCAAAATAATACTCAGACTCGTTTGGCCATTGCGGATGACTTGTCTCAGTCCTTAAGTCCTCTCTGAACCTACACGGGGCAAATCCACCGTGCTAAGCATATAGCTTAGTGAGTAATAACTAATCTATACATAAATTGACAATTCATCACACTGAATCATGTAACAACAACAACATGCATTAAAAGATTTCTTTAACCGAAAGTCAGACAGAATGCAGTTCAGAACAGATTTTTATAATTAACAGAACTACATAACACAAGAGGGTATAAACCCTTCAGAATCAGAACATAATTTAGTTAATGTCAAAGTCAAATAGATATCAGAGTACAAAATCAGATGACTGCTAAATCCATTTACAGAAGTGGGTAACGGGACTTATACAGAAGAGACCGAAGTCTCGATACCGAAGTGTCACAGAAGAGACCGAAGTCTCGATATCGAAGTCTCGATATAGAAGTGTCACTAAAAAAAGACACCGAAGTGTCATAGAAGCAGCTGCAGACCCTTCTAGGCATGCCTATTTACCCACAACTAGGACACAATAGTTTTAAAACAAAACAAGGTCATTTCAGACATTACATGTGCTAAGCAAGTAGTCAATCATATTCACAGGAAAAAGCACTTCCAATGATATAAACATGCATCAAATTCCTCGGACAATTATTGTCCGGAATTCAGAACACAATCAACATAAATCAAATTCAACAAGCAGAAAGTAAGGTAAATAACACTTCAATATCTCATTCATCAATCAGTACCTCGGACCTTCATGTCCGGAATCAGTACACATTCATCAATATCAATTACTTAGGTTACTCACAAAATTTACCGTCTAAATTATTTACAATTAATCCCGTTTGCTTATTGCCTTGAAGTCCTGGCAATATCTGGAAGTGATCGTTCTATGTGTTCCTCTATAACATTTAACACATGTAAAAATCACTATTTTGCATGATTAAGAATTCATTAATGTATATTGAATATGTATAATGCATGTTCATGATAATTCCGGGTATCTTATTGTAATTTTCATCATCAAACCGATCAAATACCAAAGCCCTCATTAATAACATTGGTACTTATAATTTGGAACAAAATAAAATAATGTGAAATCAATTTCATAACCTAATTCACCACTTCAGATTTTCTACCCACATGATTTCGGGTCAACTTTGCATAATTAATCTGATAAGGTAAATGACAAAATTAGGAAACACTTCCTTTTGGAAAGTTGTTCTACATTATCTTACATTTCTAACAACTCCAAGATCATCCAATTTGATTCAGTATTCAATAAGGTATGCCCAAAATACCACAGACTGCACACATGTGAACTTTTGGCTAGAACATGATCATTCCCTCCAATTGTACAACTCATATCTTTCAGCTCAGATTTTCAAAAATTACAAACTTTATACCAAATTAAAGCTAAGAGAATAAAAGAATGTTTGTGAAGAAACCTTAGTCTAATTCGGCCCACATCAATACAGTTTATTCCATAACCACAGGATATGATTTCTGTCCCTGCCAGTGCTTCAGCTTAAGCTACAACTTAATTTCATGTCAATTTTGAAAATCATAGAGACAGAATTAAAATTTGACTTCTTCATAAAAGTTGTAGAATTATGTCTCTAGTTCAATTTAAAACAAGAATCATTTCATTTGTAAATTTACATATCAAAATATAACTAAAATACAGAAGCATTTTCAGAACATTCTAGTCATTAAATTCCAGCACACCTCAGCATTTTCATCTTAACACCCCCCTTTTGGGATAACTTTGCATAATCTTTATGAGAAGAAAAATGGTGTATTTCAGTAACACTTTCTTCTATACAATTGTTCCACTATGTTTCCAGTTTGTAATAACATCAAAATTGTACAATTTGAGTCAGTATTCTAAAAGTTATATCCAAAAGAGTTCAGACTGTTTTTAAACTGTAACAGAATTCCTAACTCTAATTCCAGCCATATTTTGAGATGCTTAGAGATAGAATTAACATTTGGCTTCTTCATAAAAATTGGAGACATATGTCTCTAGTTTAATTTGAATTAAGAATCAACTCATTTTAAGGTCCACATTGGAAGTTATAATCGAAATACCAAAGCAAGTTCAGTGAAAACACTTAATTCTTCCAACTTTTCCACAAAACAGACTTTCGGTTCAATGTTACATTGTCATTTTAACAATGAAAGGATTTAGGCCAAACATTCTTCTACACATTTCTTAAGTTATGTATTAAGTTTCTACTGACACTAATTTTATACAATTTGGTTCAGTAGTTTGAAAATTATCCCCAAATGACTACAGACTGTTCACAAACAATGACAGATTCCAGATACTCAACTTCAAGCTAACTTTTGACATACTTAATGACAGAAATCAGATCTGATGCCTTCATGAAAGTTGTAGATATATGTTTCTAGTTTAACAAAAATTTAAATTTATCCAATTGTGGTGCCTACAGGGCAAGATATGGCTAAAATACCGAAATCTATCCAGTATAACTACTCATCTAAACCAATTTCTAGCATGTATCCAACCTCAATTCTTTCCCATTTCAGTACACAGTTGATCCATATCAAACATCAAACAACACATGTTATCATAGGATACCAAGTTTATAAGTCCCTTACCTTTCTAAACTTCAAATTCAACTCCAAGAATCCAACTATTATAGCACCTTCCAAGCAACTA
>JANIJH010000009.1:36563789-36585949 GCA_024520975.1 Erythroxylum areolatum | reverse complement strand
AAGCCTACTACTACTTAATCTAACTTAATCCTAACCCTTCATTCTAGTTTCAATTTCTAATCCTTCCCTCAAATTTCTAATTAATGGCCCAATTCTAAAATAAATAAAAAAATTAAACCAACAAACAACATAAATAACCATTTAAAAAATTTATAAGAAATTCAAAAAATTCAAGATCCAACACTTAGATCTTGTACCTTTAGGAACTTCTGTATCTACAAGTATGGGTTCTTATTCCTGTACAAGCACGATACAGAGACCTAGATCCACCGAATCTAGCCGTATGAGTAGTAGGTACATAATAATTGTAGTATCCATCCTGCTATCATCCGAAGGGTCAAAGAGCCCACCATCATCATAGACATTGTATTCTAAAAACTTAGATGTTTATGATTCTACTATTCTGGTCCCTCCTTCTATACAGTAAAAGTTGTAGATTTAAAGTGGTCAGGATATCTTACTAAATAGCAATGAGCGGAACGAGTATGCAATCTTTCTTTGTAAGGATTATACTATCTCAGTAGGACAGCCCCATACATGAATGTGTGCAAGGCTAGGTTTTCACACTTTTAGATAATCAGATAGAAAAACCCTGTTCTGCATCGACTTCTTCAAGTCTTTTAGGGTGCAATTATATCTTTCGATAACACACCATTTTGCTCAGAACTACTAGGCATAGTGAACTAAGTCACTATGCCGATTGATTTTAAATATCTGGCAAACGGACCTTTTAAAATCCTGAAATACCATGTTTGTCATGATATTCTCCTCCACGATCAAATCTGACTATCTTGATGATTTTTTTCAATTGGTTCTGAACTTGCAGTCTTTAAGCAAAAATACATAACTGTGATGGGAATAATCATCAACAAATGTCAGAATATATTTAGAATTGCACAATGCAACTATATAAGGGCTACCAATATCTTTAAGTATTAGATTTAACAAGTCAAAAGCGTAAATTGACTTCAATATCCTTATTATTCAACTTACCCTTGTAACAATCAGCATATGTTCCTAGATCATCATAATCTAGAATTGAGAAATGCTTCCTTGATCAATCTCTCAACCCTAGCTCCAGAAATGTGACTTAAACTTTTATGCCACTCCATGTATGACTTCTCATTCATTAGGGTCCATTTCATGAATTGTTTAGCAAGATACAAAGAAGTATACATCTAATTCGAGGTAAAACACATTCTATACAAACCATATAACAAGAAAGTTGTACCATTATGTTTTGCATTGAACAACAATTGTACAACAGAAGCGTTAAATACAAAACATTAACCCTCTTTGTCCAAAATTGATCAAAAGATCACATATAACATGTGTCGTGTAAAACCCAAATGAACCTTACAACAAGGTTCATTACATACATCCCCTATAGATATTACTTCCACTTCTTCATTGCTGTGAACCATTAGTTCCTCCTTCTCTTTATTTGGCTTTATCTTGTATATGAACCCTTTCATTGTGGGAGTACCTTGATCAGATGCTCCATTAAATACCCACCAAGTACTTAATGCGACTATCACAAATTAGATTCATAAATTGATAAGCTAAAGAGTAATATGATGGTCTCAATCTTTCTTTTTAAACCTCATACTATTGGTTTCTTTATGTTATGCGGACTTTTACCAACACCGATTTGACCAACATCAGCATATGGAGAAGATTTGAACTTTCTACCTTTTAACTTAGTAGCTTCATCTTTGTCTTCCCTTTAGTTGCTTCAAGGGCTATAGGAGTAGCAAACTTGAGTTTCTCCTCCTCAGCAATGCAATGGGCTATCAAAGCATTGAAGTCCCATTCCTCATCTAACGAGTAATATGTCATCACCAGATTACTAAACTCTAGAGGGAGTATATTTAGATTCTGGTGAACAGTGAAGATATTAGGAAGAGGAATATTCAACGTCTTCAATCTACTGTGAAGATGAATCATTCTCAATATGTACTCCATTACTTCCCTTCTCCTGTATATCTCATGGAGAATAATTCTTTCATCAAGGCACTTGTCTCAACATTAGGTGAGACTGTGTACGTCTAGGAGACATTATCAAGAAACTCCTTCGCTATGTCTGTCTAAAAGTCCACTTAGCAGATGGTTAGGTATGGATCTCTTAATGGTCATCAGATATAATCTGTTAGACCGATCTCAGGCTTCATAAGTTGCTTTATGAGCTCTCGAGCTCATGGATGTAGGTGGCGATGGCCTATCCATCCGTATGGTCATATCAACCTTAGCTATCTCCATAGCATTCAGTACATCCTTCATCCACTTCTTTGTATTGAAACTGGTTAGGTTTCAATGGTGACATTGATTTTGTTGACTGAAAAGGTGACTTCAAAATGATAATGTTTAAATCAGCATAAATGTAGGACAATAGCGATACTCAAAGCCATTAAATAGTATCTTACTTAAAATCTGGTCACATATAATATGAAACACTTGTGGGCTGAATACATAATATATGCAACTATACCTTAACATAAAAGCGATCAGAGTACAAATCATCAACTCTCATGACACTACCACCTGTAGGCGAATAGATCATTCAAGCAACGACTTTCTTCTATCTAATGCCTTTATGCATATCTCAAAATCTCATGTAAGGCCAATACCTGTGGATAGAACAACCAAACATGACACGAGAGACGTCCCCTAACATGTAAGCATAACAATTCAAAATACTGACTCGAAAGGCCACAGTGGTGACTAAATCCTCATCAGCACTCAAAAAGTCCACAAACACAAAGGATACATCTTTATGTTATCCTCACATTCTTTATAGGCATATGGTATGTGACAATGTAACATCAATAAACGCATAAATTCAAATGCACAGTCTCATTGTCACACACTCATGTTGAAGACATTCTCTGAAAACTTCACTTGAGACTTTTGTAAAAGAAAAATATCAGTAGAGTGACTATCGTGCATCACCAGACATTGAACTGACCACTCAAGACACGAGAACCTCATGTATCTCCTATATGGCGAGTTCATTTGCATGAAAATTCACTCAAAAATAGCTTCAGAATGTCTTAATTCCTTTTCCGAGTGACTATCATGCAATTGTGAACATTGAGCATAAGACCCAAGACACAAAAACTTGAAGCATCTCCCTCATATGATATCCGAAGCATGAAAATTTACTTGAAATCATAATACCTTAATTCCTTTTCTCTAGTTAAACTTTAATGTATTACTAATGTAATAAATTCAGAAAAATGGAAAAACTCACATTATAAATTTTTCGGACTCGAAAACTGACCCGAAACACCCCGAGGCACCTTTACGAAAAATCTAAAATTTTTGTGTTTTCTTAAATACTGTAGAAATTTTGTATGACTAGCGTCAGCAATGTGTCAGCGCACTATAGTGCTGATGTCAGCTGCCAGTGGAGAATGCGGCGCGTGCAATACACACCCCACCCAACGACGCTCCTCAACAATGAATGACGGGTGCGCAATATGCGCCAGATGCGCTCCCACACACTCTAACGCACACGTCAACATGTGGTGCAACACGGTCCACCCACGTGTTGACCCATTGCATGTGCCAGACGTATCGCCCCTTGGGGGGTGGGGGGTACTATACCTTGTCGAGAGCGTGTGGCACATGCGCCCAACGATCTCTATTGCCACTGTCAAAAAATGGCAATTTTTGGCAAGTTTTTCGCCAGTTTTTCGCACTCCTCGGCTCGCTTTCCCCCCCGTTTCTCAAGGATAAATATATATATACTACTTTCATACAATAAAAAGTGAGAAAAAACCGATAACAAAAGTTAAATATTCGAAAACCTTATGGAGAGAAAACAAAAAAATCTTCGTTTTTAACCACCCGATCATGTCATCGTTCTGATACCATGTGTAATACGTAACAATACCTTAGTTATGTATCCCGGATCGAATGTGAAAGGACAAAAAATGAATAAATGTGAAAAATACCTGATTTCGATCTCTGTAACTTCCAACGAGCTTTCTAAAATTGAAACGAGCCCGACTCTACCATTGTCTTTATAGGAACTACTCTCCGGAACGTGAATAAGATTTTTCTATAGTTTTCTTAAAACGTAAGTTCTCTTAACGGATCAGAGAATCCTTATACTTACGATTAATTATATGAGCAATTGCAGGAGACCTTAACCTTTATATATAGCATTCATATCGAGTTTTCACATCACAAAGTTGATATGGGTCCGGTCCACACTAATATTCGAGATTCATTTTTCATCTGGACTTTGGCCATTGATTTAAATCATTTATTGGGTCACTTTATTATCTTTATCTTGATCAAATTACATAACTTAACCGATAAGTTATTAAAAAACTGAAAAATGTAATTAATAATTGTCTAACTTTATGAGAAAGGACAAAATTGTCCAACAATTTCTTCTTTAGAAAGGCCACTTAGAGCGTGGCCGAAAGGGTGATTGATTATAGAGAATTCTCCATAACTGTGGGGAGCAAATTGTATGTATTTTGCTCCAACAACATCATGACATCCTCCGTTGATAATCTGTAATTGGTTCCTGAACTAGTTTGACCGTTGTTAATTCCTAGTTTCCGTGATTCCAACCACCGGAATTTGTTTCTATAATCACTAAGTAGCTGTAGAGACAATGAAACCACTGAATGGAATGATTTTCCAAGTTGGGGGGTGCGGTTAAGCATTGTAGATAGTTGGGAAGGTGTTTGGAAGCAAGAGCCCAAGTGATGGTCCAAAGGCAATGAATTTGGCAAGCCATGAGTTGAAGCTTCTCCTTCATATCCAGGAAACTGGGAACAGCATTGTCCCAATTCTTTCATTAAAAAAGATTGCTTTTCATGGACTCTCCCTGACTGCCCATCATCTTCATGACGATTATGACCGTGTTCGACCTCACACCGAATTGAATGGAACATAACTGAAAGGATTTGCCATGACTCAGAGCAGAACTATACGAGTGGGCAACTACTCTATTCGCCAAGTTCAACAGCACAAGAGAGACGATCCTTGAGCTAATATTTAAGCAGAAAATCACTTTGGGTCCGAACTCTTTGACTTTTAGTAGAAACCTTCCCAAGTATACAACAACGAAAGAATTAATAAGTAGTGAGGACAGTTCACTTCAGCATCACTGCCGGAGCTTAGTAGACCGCGGTAAGACCACATTCGATCAGACAAAGAAAATCATAAATGTTGTCCTAACGTAAACAGTTATTCCATTAATAAATCTGTTGTTCTAAACTTAGTAACAAAATCTCAAATTTTCAGGGTTGGCTTTACCAGTGTTCAGCGACCATCCAGACCAAATTCAATAGAACAGAGAATAATAGCATGAAAGCTTTTGATTCTTACAGGACCGCTTGGCTCGTGAGAAAGAGAATCCAACCTAGAGCTTTTTCTTCATCTCCATTTGGTTCACCAAGTTGCAGCATATAAGGTCTTTAACGACTCTTACCAACCCAATTGTCAGAGTCAGGTAATATAACCATCAACCCACCATAACTGCGATACCTATATGAAGGAGCTTCTTTGCCTTTCGGCGCCAACCGGTGGGGTTTGACCTGAAGTTAAACAAGAGTTTGATTTAATCTAGAATTTAATCGAATTGCGTTTCTTAAACTTGTATTTAACTTAAAATCTGATTAATTTAAATTTTATTTTTAATTTAAAATAAATGAAATCCAATTTGAACCAAAATAAGCAAAAGGCATGGACACAAAAAATTGGATTAGATGACAAGGGAACATCATATATGAAGTCTATTCTTACGTTTTAAGATATGCTGCACTGGTCCATCTTATTGGCTGGGACACAAAATTCAAGATGCTGACATTCTTTTTTGGAAGTTGTTGGCTTTTCATTTTGTGTACGTTTACTATTTCATAATATAACACGTTGGAAAATTAGATCTTTTAAGTTTTAACAATTAGGTAGCATTTCCAAATCGGTTTGTTACCTTAGTTGTTTACAATTAATGATTAAAAAATTCAATCGATTCAGTCGATTTAATCATAAAATTTTTCAACTAATTGGCTTTTTAGTATGATTTTTAATTTTTCAATTTAATTTACTTTAATAACTCTTATTGTTTATTAGTTAATTAGTTAGTTTCGTGAATTATCAATTTTTATTTAACATTCTCTTTATTCAATTAAGCTTTAAGTTGTTTGATAGACAAGTATACTTTCTTTCAATCATATTTTAAAATTTTTAATTTTATTTAATCTTCAACAGATTTTATGACAGTCTAATGCTGTTCGAACTTTTAAACCTTAAATTAACCTCTTGAAGTAATAGTTTAGCTTCCACTCTAACTTTTAAAACATTAGTTACAAGTAATTTAAGCTTTTTAGAACAAAAATTTGGAAAAAAACATAATTTACTACAAGAAAAATGAGGTTTAGCAATGAAAATTACCAACGAAATATGAAAGCTTTTTGTCGGTAAGCTAAGATAGCGACAAAATTTACCAACAGAATAAGTCGTTGGAAAAATGGCCGTAGGTAATAATTAGCGACGAAAAATAGAGTTTCAGTCTCAAATTTACCGATGGCCAGCTCCTATTTTGTTGCTATATTTAACGACAACAATTTTTGTGTTGTCCATAAATTTAGCGATAGAATATCTGTTTTGGTAAATTTAGTAACAGACAAGTCATTTCTGTTGGTAACCTTACCTACGAATACCACAATTCGTAGATGAATTCACGACTAACTTTACTGATAGATATTGATGAGTCGTCGACAAATTTCCTGCATTTTAAGACGAAGATTGGTTGTCCGTCGATAAATTCACTACATTTTACCGACGAATTTTATGTTTTGTCAGTAAATTTACTGATATTGTTTTCTTAAAATTTTCCTTGCGTTTAACTCTATTTGATATTATTATGATTGATGTATAATTTATACGGTAATTAATTATCTGTTGATAATATTTTGATTTGTTTTTACATTTAATTTGTTAAAACAGAAAATTGATTGATAATATAAAGTAAAAATTATCTTATTTGATAATAAAAGATTATTATCTACAACAGAAAATTTAGGAACAGAAGAGCGAAACTATGTCTGAGTGAAGACATGTGACATTCACGTGAGAAGCTAATACAAATACGCAGTCATATTAGAACATATGCATAATATGGAGCTTTAGTTAAACACGTAAGAAGCATATGATTTTACCTAACAGAAGAAGTAACCAATGAATACAACTGCTACAAAGTCCTATATAAAGGACACAAGCATCAGACAACAAAGACACATAATACATTGTTTTCAATACACTGTAATCAAAATCTTAGAGTAAAAGAAATAGAGAGAAAGTTAGAGAATTGCTAGAGTATATATTTGAGGGTACTGTAGGGTTCATAGACTCTTTGCAAGTGTTTTAGAAAACACTTAAACTCTTGTAACCTTACTCTGTTCTTGATACTAGTTGAACCACAAGTGTGGGATCCTTGGATGTAGATAGCATTTAAGCTATCGAACTAAGTAAAATCAGTGTTCTTACTTTTCTGCAATCTTTATTTTTCTACAAGATCAACAAATTCTTTATCAGTCTTTACTATGAAAGACAACAGTGCAACATAAGAACCTAACATCAGTGGTATCAGAGCTAATCCACAACTTCCTAGGCATTTCTTGGGTACTTAAAGCATCAATTTTCATCAAGAATTTCTATAAGTAAACGTCATCTCTTGTTTCTTTAAACTACATTCAAAATGGTAGGAAAAAAATGGATGTCTTCACTGGTAAAAAAGATTTCACCATCTGGAAACTTCATATTTAAGCCCTACTTGAGTCTTATGACTATTATGGAGCTATCAAAGATCAATATGATGTAGAAACTGATCCTATAAAAAAACTCAAGATGTAAAGACTTGCACAATGCAAGTTTAATGCTTTACTTATCACCAGTTCTGATAAGGAAAGTGCAAAATTGTAATACTGCACAAAAGCTATGGCTAAAACTTAATGAATTATATTCCAAAAGATGTCTTCCTAACAAGATGAATCTTTTGGATAATCTTGCTAACTATAAGATGAATACTTCTGTGTCTCTTGATGATAATTTAGACTATTTCTTTAAATTAATACAAGATCTAGAAGTTACAAATAAAAAGATTTCAGAAGAGCATCAAGCTTTAGTGATTCTAAAAGCTCTACCTTCTAAATTCAATGCTTTCAAGAAGGTGATCAAGCATACTAGTGGAGAATCCCTCACTGTTAAGAGGGTATTGGATTCACTAATGGAAGAAATAGTAGATATTAATCCATTCAATGCTTATAAAAAATAATAATAACAAGAAGTCACAGAAAAGGGATAGCAAGAAAGGGAATTGGCAGAAGGGAAGTGATAATGATAAGCACACCAAAGAAGATGCTGAAAAGAAAAAAGGGAAAAGGTAAGAAGTGCTTCTACTGTGATAAGAAGGGACATTTTGCAAGAGACTGCAGAAAGAAGAAAAGAGACAAAGCTACATAAAGTGGAGATGCTGGGAATGTAGAGAAGCTAGAGGACTCCAGTGGTGATGAGATACTGGCAGTCACTGAAGAAAGTGAAGATCTCAGTGGAGAATGGATCTTCAACTCTGGATGCAATATGCATGTAACTTATCACAAAGACTGGTTCATAACATTTGAACCAGTCACTGTCAAAGTAAAGATGGTAGAGTTTAGGCAGCAAAGGATCGAAGGCATTGGGAAAGTCTCCATCAACATGTTTGATGGGAAGAGGAGAACCCTATCCAATTTTAGATTTGTGCCTAGAGTAAGGAAGAACCTAATTTCTAAAAGCATGTTTGACAAACAAGGATTTCAGATTAGATTTAAGGATGGACTTAGAGAAGTCCTAACGGATGGTAAAGTCATCATCAGAGGAGTTGAAAGAGGTGGGATGTACTACATTATAGGCACTAATGAAGTGAACCTGGTTACAGAAAGTAGAGAGCCTGATTCAACTACTAAATGGCATTCAAGGTTGGGCCATGTAAGGAACAAAAGTCTGTTCCATCTCTCAAAACAAGGACTGATTCCTAAATAAGTTCTAAAGAAGTTGGAGTTCTATGAATCATGTGTGCCAAGAAAGCATCACAAATCCAGTTTCAAAAAGGGATCATGGAATATGCTCACAATGATCTCTGGGTGCCAGCTCAAGTGTCCACTGCAGGAGGGAACCTATACTTTATGTCTATCATAGATGACAAATCTAGGAAATGCTGGGTATATCCAATAAAGAGGAAAGATGAAGCATTAGAAATCTTCATAAAATGGCATACATTTATGAAAAATTAGACTAGAAAGAAGTTGAGATGCCTAAGGACAGATAATAGACTGGAATACTGCAACAAGGAGTTTGAAGACTACTGCAGTAAGAAAGGTGTTCTAAGGCATAAAATAGTAAGAGCTACACCTCAGCAGAATGGTGTAGCTGAGAGGCTCAATAGGACACTTTTAGAAAGAAAAAAAACTAGGTGTATGCTACTATCTTCTGATTGCTCACAAACACTATAGGGAGAGGCTATTAAGACTGCAACTTATCTGGTTAATAGGCTCCCTACCTCTGCCAATGAATACAAAACTTCACAAGAAGTGTGGAATGGTAAAAAACCTAATCTGACTCACCTAAAGACTTTGGGATGTGCTGCTTATACACATCAGAAGGAAAGAAAGCTGGAATCTAGAGCAGTAAAAGGACTACTCCAAGGTTATCCAGAGGGAGTCAAAGGTTACAAGATCTTACTACTTCAAAAGGGAAGCCTTAAAACCATTATTAGCATAGATGTAATCTTTAAGGAAAATGAGTTTCTTCTGCTAAATAAGAGCTCCTCAAAATTAGACCTCCAAAAGGAAGTTCAGGAGCAACTTGGATCACCAAGCAACTCAGTTTCCTTCTATGTGCCACCAGAAATAGAAGTATAAGGCAGTACTCAACCTCATGATGTGGAGCTTGTGCAAGGTCCTATGCATCATGAACAAGGGATAAAAGAAACTGAAGGAGAGAGTGAGGATAGAGTCCCACTCACAACTATAGATGACCCTCAAGAAGACCTACAAGACTATCAACTCACTAGAAATAGGCAACCAAGACAGAGAATTCCTAATAGGAGAGATATTGACTCAAACTTGGTTGAATTTACATGTCTTGTGGATGAATCTATAGAATATAAGGCTCCTGAAACCTATGAAGAAGCCATGAGGAAAAAGGATGCTAAACAGTGGAAGATGGCTTATGAGAAAGAGTATTATTCTCTAATGAAGAACATGACCTGGACTTTAGTGCATAGACCTCCTAAAGTCAAGCTAATAAAGAACAAATGATTGTTCAAGCTGAAAGAAGGAGTGACAAAAGCATAACCCAGGATATACAAGGCTAGGCTTGTAGCAAAGGGAATAAATAGAAGGAGGGAGTTGACTACATGGAGATATTATCACTAGTAGTTAAGTTCAAGACCATTAGACTTATTCTAGTGCTAGCTACTATCTATGACTGGGGAGTCCATCAAATGAATGTCAAAATAGCCTTCCTATATGGAAAGCTGGAGGAAACCATATACATGAAACAACCAGTTAGATTTAAGGACAAGGAAAAGCTAGATCATGTCTATCTACTTCAGAAATCTCTATATGGGCTTAAACAAGCACCTAGGCAGTGGAATAAGAAGTTCTATGAGGTTGTTGCTAGTATGAATTTCATTAGAAGTTTATATGATTACTGCCTATACTTCAAGGATTAGGAAAGACAAAAGCAGTCTTTATGTTGGTCTATATGGATGACCTAATAATAACAGGGAAAGACTTAAGTAGATTTAAAAGGTAAAGTCTAAACTATGTGATCACTTTGAGATGAAGGACATAGGAGAAACACAAAAGCTTCTAGGAATGAAGATAATCAAAAAAAAAGAGGGAAGGAAAGCTATGGCTTATGCAAAGGAACTATATCAAAAAGGTTTTAGCTCAGTTCAACATGGAACAAGCTAAACCTAGTTTTGTTCCCTTAGGATCTCACTTATAGATGGTGTTTAGCAAGAGTCCTAAGACTGAGGATGAAGAAAAAGCTATGGTTCACTATCCCTACGATGTTGGTGTTGAAAGCATCATGTACATTATGCTTTGTACAAGATCTAATCTAGCCTATGCTATCAGTATTCTAAGCTTCATGGCCAATCTAGGTTTAGAACACTGGCAAGGGCTAAAAGGAGTTCTCAAATACTTAGCTGGAACTATTAACTACGGATTATGTTTTTCAAAGGATGAACTAGCTAACTACAAATATATGTCATTATATGGTTTTGTGGATGTAGATTATACAGCAGATAAAGATACAAGGAAGTCAATTTCTATATACTTCTTCACATTATTAGGAAATACAATTAGTTGGAAAGCATAACAACAATCAATAGTATCTCCATCAACTACAGAGGTAGAATATTATGCAATTACTGAAGGAGTAAAGGAGCTAATGGTTATCAGGTATATTAAAGAAAATCAACATCAACATCACGAACTCAGTAATCTACATAGACAGTCAGAGTGCACTTTACCTTAACAAAGACATTGTCTTGTATGAGAGGTCTAAGCACATAGATGTTAAACTCCATTTTATCAGAGATAGAATCGTAGAAGGCTATTTCAAGCTGGAGAAAATCACAGGGGATCAAAATCCATCAGATTTCGGTACGAAGGTTGTGACTCCAAAGAATTTCACTTTTTGTAGGGATTACCTACAGATAAGTGAAGCCCCCCTAAAATTGACAACAACCGAAGTCAATTTCTCTCGATTTCAATATTTTGGTGAAATTAGGGTTTTATGGTTTCTGATATACTCTTAGATAGATTATCTCGCAAAGATTAATGAAAAAGGAGGGAATAAATTTGGTGATTTTCACCAGATTCTCCATCAATCTTCACCAAGATACAATAGAAGAAAGTAATGAAGACTCAAGGTGGTGTGTGTGATGAAAGTGTCTGAACATCAAAGAGAAAGAGGGGAAAGCAAATGTCAGATTTAGAAACAAAAGAGTGAAACTATGTCTGAGTGAAGACATGTGACATTCACGTGAGAAGCTAATACAAATACGCAGTCATATTAGAACATTTGCAGAATATACAGCTTTAGTTAAACACGTAAGGAGCATATGATTTTACCTAACAGAAGAAGCAACCAATGTATACAACTGCTATAGATTCCTATATAAGAGACACAAGCATCAGACAATAGAGACACATAATACATTGTTCTCAATACACTATAATCAAAATCTGGGAGTAAAAGAAATAGAGAGAAAGTTAGAGAGTTGCTAGAGTACATATCTAAGGGTACTGTAAAGTTCATAGACACTTTGCAAGTGTTTTAGAAAACACTCAAACTCTTGTAACCTTACTATATTCTTAATATTAATTGAACCACAAGTGTGGGATCCTTGGATGTAGATAAAATTTAAGCTATCGAACCAAGTAAAATCAATATTCTTACTTTTCTACAATCTTTATTTTTCTACAAGATCAACAAATTCTTTATCAGTCTTTATTGTGAAAGACAACAGTGCAACACAAAGAACCCAACATATTTATTTGGTGAATATGAATGCTCTGAATGTTGCGATGAAGTGTTGTCCTTCCCCTTCAACTCATCCATCTCATTATGGAGTTAGGCTATGTATTCCATCGATTGTTGCAACTGAGTTGCCAGTGCCTGTACTATGCTCCGAAGCTCATAAAGTTTATTAGATATAGACCGCCTACTATATGCTGCTATACTGGATGTGGAAGATAACAAAAAACATGTGTTTGCAAATGAACCTAAGTCGAAGATCCTTCTACGACGATTTCTACCACCCATTGCATAAAGACAGGTTTGACTCTCATCAATATTTTCAAACTATTGAGACAGTCGTTGAATGCTTTCTTGTATTTGGTCCTATTAGAAGGCAATGTTTATGTTAATAAGTGATAATTATTAAGCATTAATATTAAAGCATAAATTTCACATACATTTTGTTCTCTACATCTGGTGTTAACGAAGGTCACACCATCATGCTTCTTAATGTGAGAGTGCAAAATGAGTTGACGAGGTGTAGGCTTCTTACCCATAGACTTTTCCTGCATCAGAATAAAATATTATAACTGAACTATAATTTACAAAAGTTTCGGCAGAATTTTCTCAGTTTTTATAATATTTATCCCCTGTTGAACAAAGAAAGTAACTCAATAATATAGCCATATATGGTACCAGACATTTATAATATTATCATTCTCCATAATACACATATTTTCATTTCAAAATTCACACATCAAATTAAATTAAAAAACATCAAAGTAAAAAAAATCAGAATATAAGTATAAAGCGTAGATACTTACAAGTCTTTCTGCATACTCATGATAGTTATTAGATCCTCCAATATATATGGGAAGATTCTTTCCCCCCGATCCTTTATGTCTATTGGTAGAATTACGCTCTGAAATGGACATTACCTTAAGTGATGTCTAATACTTCTGCCAACAACATCATATTTTTTCAGAAATATAAGGAAGTCGTACACCAATATTGTGTATTGCACCAAAAAAGTCTCTACAATGTGTTCAAGCTCGTCTCTCCCATACTTTATAAATAATTGAGACAAATTCATAATCCCAAAAGAATTCTTTCTCAAAAAAAGAAAAAACATGCGATAAGTACTTATAACCTACAATATTTATCTAATTAATGTATAAAAATTAATTAGAAAATTGCAAAAAAAAAGTTTTTTGTACCTCAAACTCCTAAAAATAAAAATCTTTTGTCGCCTAAGAGATATTCTTTCATATATAACCCTCAAGATCAATATTCTTCTTGAATTTGGATGTCATGTTTCTTGAGCACAGTCCAAACGAAATCAACCTAATATAAAAAACAATTTTATATCATTTATAAATGTAAACTTATAACCTAATTATAAACATATGGTGTTTTATGTATTTTCACTTACATATTGTTGACAATTGTGATATAAGTTCTTCCATCAACTCCCTCAGCTCCAAGTTGGAGGCTTCCTCCTTCATCTACATCATTTACCCTTAATATCTCTGTTGGTATAGGGGTGGTGGATGGTGTAGCAGCAGATACGGAAGGTGATGCCTCATCTGCAAATGTAGTAACTGGAGGTATAGCATCTGATTCTGTTGCAGCTGCAGAATGTGATGCTTCACTTGGGAAAGTAACTGGCTCCAAATCGTGATCTGATCCTTGGTCACATCATAACCTATTTTCTCTTTGGTAGCATATTTTAACCTAAGATTCATATTTTATTAAATATTCCATAAATATAACAATTTCAATTCAATATATATCAATATATTATTATTTCAATAATTGATTTATTGAATATAATATTATATTACAAACACAAATTAATTGCTATCATCACTTAATTGTAAATCAAAATCATCATCATCATCATTTTCTGAAGAATTAGATTCAAACTCAAGCTCCTCTTTAGATCTCTCGTCCTCTTCATCCTCTCTAGGTGAAATTTTAACATATTCATTATTTAGATCGTTCAAAGGTTCATTTTCGTCATATGTAATAGATGTATTTATTTTATAAACATCTTCCTAGAATGCTTCACTTTCAATTCTCTATTTTCCTTTCCATGTGATTCAAAAACACCTTTAGGTTTAACTTTACAAAACCAATATGAATTATCACGTCATAAGCTAGGAAAAGGGATATAATACACCTGGATCACTTGCATTTCCAACACAAAAGGTTCAGATTGTTTATAAACATCTTCTTAGAATGCTTCACTTTCAATTCTCTGTTTTCCTTTCCATGTGATTCAAAAGCACCTTTAGGTTTAACTTTGCAAAACCAATCTGAATTATCACGTCATAAGCTGGGAAAAGGGACATAATACACCTGGATCACTTGCATTTCCAACACGAAAGGTTCAAATTGTCTAAATCTTCTTTACTGTTGATTTTAACTAGATTGTATCAGTTATGCACTTTTGTACCAACAATAGGAGTTGGATCAAACCAATCACTCTTAAATATCACACTCCGCTTTATTGGCAATACAGGGTAATCAATTTCAAATATCTCAATAATCTTACCATAGTAATCCATCAATTCTCCCTGTACCACTATTGTCATGCTATAACCATGATATTCTGTATGATATTCGTATCCATTAACGAAATACAGCAGATACGATTTAACAATTTGCAACGGTCCTTTTGCAAGATCACATATGAACTTGTTCTCTATTGGATTTTCTAAGGCCTACACAAAAGAAATTATCATATTAAATAGTATAATGTCATTTGAACATTTTAATCTTATAATTCAATCATTTCAATAATTGTAAGTGAAAACTTACACACTTCTCAAACCATTAAGGAAAGTGTATTCAAACTTCTTTATTGATATCATCCTATGTTTTCTTAGGCATTAGCTCGCGTAACCATTCGTCGTATAATCTAAAATCATTATTATGTATTTCAGTTGTGAATAACACTAAATTCAAAACTCAAATAATCAATTTCAACTTACTGCACAAAAAGTTGAACATCTAAATAGTTCAATAAAATGTAACTATGGGTAGCCTCTATTTCTTCCTCTGTTAACATCCTTCTTGTTGAACGTTCATATGTTTGTCTAGGATACGTGAAAATGAATGAGTTACCATCAACATCACCCATTCCTCCCCCATTGTCATTACATACTTTTCTTTCTCTTGTGTGAACATGCGGCTTAAAATAATGTGAACAAAATGTACTTACTTTCTCCACTGAATAAGCATTACATATCGAACCTTCAACTCTAGCCTTATTTTTGACATTTTTCTTCAGGTGATACAAATACCTATATTAGTGAATAGGGTTATTATAATTATGTTATTAAAACATGTTATTATTTCAATTTAAATATTTACCATAATTACCTCTCAAACAAATACATACATCAATATTGAATTGGACTGCAAGTTTAGCCTCATATGCTAAACACACAGGCAGATGTTCCATACAGTCAAAGAAGCTTAAAGAGAAAATCCCTTCTAATTTGCACAAAATTACTAGAACTTTCCTTTCTAGTTTTTCTATTTTAGCCAACTTTATCTTATATTATGTTAAGCTTTTCATAAACAAACTTAATTCTGTTATAACTTCCCAAACCTTATTTGGTAGCAACTCCTGAAATGCAATTGGAATTAGCCTTTATATAAACACATAATAATCATGACTTTTCATCCCAAATAATTTGTACTTCCACATGTCCACGCTCCTTGCCAAGTTTGAAACATAACCATCGGGAAACTTTAGACTTTTCAACCATTTACACAATTTTCTTTTGTTTTTTGTCCAAAATGTAACATGCTTTCAGATATTTAATAGTACGAAGATCCTGATCTAACTCATTCCTTTTATAAAAACGTTTTAGATTAGCTCGTGATTTTGCATTGTCCTTTGTCCGCCCTTCAATGTTCCTTATGATATTGAACACATTGTCAAAAATAATTTTTTTTCAATATGCATCATATCTAGATTATGACATATCAAATTAGTTTTCCAATATGGCAAATTCCAAAAGATGCTTCGTTTTCTCCAACCAAAGTTTTTACTAATGCTTGTATTAACTTCATCAACTTCAAATTATGTAACTTTTAAGAACCTTAATTGATCAATCTCCTATAATATCTCTTCACCAGCTTTGTGAGAGGGAGGACGTGTTTGTACCATCCTATTGTTAATGAAATTTTTTTATTACGTCTAAATGGATGATCTGGAGGAAGAAATTTCCTGTGATTGTCAAACCAACATGTTTTGCCTTGTTTGGAATATAAAACACATCAGAATCATTATCAAAATAAGGACATGCCAATTTTCCTACTATGCTCCATCCAAACAACATAGTATATGTCGAAAAATCACTAATAGTCCATATCAAAACTGCTCTCAACACAAAATTTTGTTTCAGAGACACATCATATGTCTCCACACCATATTCCCAAAGATGCTACAATTCAAATATCAATGATTGTAAGAATACATCAATTTTATGCTTTAGATTTGTAGGCCCTGGCACAATCACTGTCAAGAACATATATGCCTCATTCATACACATCCATGGGGGCAAATTACAAGTAGTAATTATGATTGGCCATAATGAATATTGTTGGCCAGATTGACCAAAAAGTTAGAATTCATCTGTCGGTAATCCCAACCTAACATTTTGATTTTTAACTGCAAACTCATAATGTGTGTTATTAAAATGTTTCCATGCCAGTGCATCCGATGGATGACTCATTATTCCAACTTCCTGTTCCTGTTCCTGTTCATTATGTCATCTCATGTGAGACGCAATAACCATATAAGCATATAGTCTTTAAAGTTTCGAAGTTAGCGAGAAATAATACATCTGTGCCTAGGGTACTATTTTCTGTTTAATAGAATGCTTTCTAGGCTTGAACTTAGGTTGACCATAAAATTTGCACTCTTGTAATTCCACACCATCTCCCCAATACAACATACATCCCAATTTGCAACAAACAATTTTTTCAACATACAAACCTAATAAGTTTCTTCATATTGTAAAAACTATCAACCATTGTATGATCAAGAGGTAATGATTCTTTATACCATCCAAAAATTTTATCAAAACTACAATCAGAAATATGCCCTTCAGACTTTATGTTTAATATCCAAGCAATTGAAGACAATTAAGTCATTGTCTCACAGTTTGGCCATAATTCTTAGTCAGCTAAGTGTAGTAAGTCAAAAAATTGTTTTGCACATGAGTTTGGTTCTTCTTTAAGATTTTCTATATTTTCCTGAAAAGTATAACCGAGTGTATCATAAACCATTTGCATGTAAGAATTTTTAGTTGCACTTACATTATTTGTTATAAATACAATCCCCCCTTCAAACTCATCCACATTTACTAACAAGTTTACTTCATTACCCCTTAAGGTGCTACAAATCAATGGCTCCCTATATCGTATCCACTCAAAATAATTTGGAACAAACCCTTTTCTCAGCAAATAGCCATTCACTTCATCAATATGAAGGAAACTAATATGTTTGCTCTTTTTACATTGACATCTAATCTTTGTTCCATCTATATATATAGGTTGAGAATATACATAATGTATAAAGGCTTCAATTCTCTCAACAAACTCAGGATTAATGAAACCATTAGGTGTTAATTGTATATACATCCAAGATCTATCAACATTACTCATTTATGCAAAATTGTTAATTTAAAAAGTAATTTCATAGTTAGTATCCTTCATGTTCCCTAAGTTTACAAAACATTTAAACTTTACCCAACATCCCCTAAGTATTAATCAATTGAATTAATCACTCCAATTGATTTCAATAGTATAGTACGTGGCATTGTTTATACCTATGAATCAAGATAGCAAGTTATCACTGTGACTCCTAGGTTCATGGAATTTTTCACCGATAAGCTTCATGAGAGTTGCATCACAGGTTTCCAGCCTATATACTATCCTAGGGGTTTATCTTGCAAAGAACTGTCATGTTTATTAAACCTATAAATTTCTTGTATTAATACTAAGTTTGAATCATTGGAAGTTGAAGTATTAATCAATTGAATTAATCACCTACAATTGATTTTAATACTATGGTACGCGACATTGTTTACATTTGTGAATAAAAAAAAACAAATTCTTGCTGTGACTCCTAAGCTCGTAGAATTTATCACTGATAAGCCTTGCAGGAACTACTTCATGGGTTTCCAGCTTAAACTTACAAATAAAGTTCATGAACCTAAATTATGCATTTTTCATTTAAATCATTAACGTTAGTCATCAAACAATATCTTAAACGAACACTTTAATTCAAAAACCAAGAAACAAAAAGCATATAGTCTTCGTCAAGAAAGAAGGAAAAGAAATCCTAATGTAAACTTTAAACCATGCTTAATAATTAAACACTTATATAAATAAAAGACTTCAATTATCCATAACCCAAACACAATGTCTCTAGTTATTTGAATACACCTGCATAAGCAAAACACTCCCATCATTTAATATTACCATAATAGGCAATTCATCAAACACCTTATATGCATAAAAATTTCATCCTAAAATCACAACCAAAATTACGTCCTAAAATCACAACCAAAATTACGTCTTTTCCCTTCCATCACTAATATTTATACATTCAAATTGTTTTCCAATCACCGAATACCTAGATAAACGAATAAAACTAAATATATTCATCAAAAATACATCCAACATCACATGGCCAACACAGGTTATACAAAAAATCACAGAGAACAAAAGCTGAATGACTTACCTCCATCGAAGGACACAATGACAGTGGCAGGAAAAGACAAACGCTGACGATCAAAAGAGGAATGCACAATAGAGAAACAAGAGAGAGGAAAAATGGAGAAACCGTAGGGGAGAGAGGAAAAAAGAGGAAGAAAACATAGGGGGTCTTTCGGGTGGGTTAAATGCATATGCAAACAACGTCGTTTGTCGTTAAACTAAACGACATTGTTTTCGTTTTATTTAAAATGTTGAAGAAAAAGGAAATGATGACGTTTTCCTCTAAATTTTACCGACGAAAATTTTTATCGATAAACTCATAACTTTTTTATTCTGTCAAGAATTTCTGCCTTCTTTACTAACGGAAATTTTCTACCGTCATTAAATTCCATCGAAAATTTTGCCAGGATAATTTCTCTCCATATTTATCGACGAATATTATTACCGTCGCTATATGAAAATTTCCCCAATGATATTACTAACAGAAAAAATTTTGGAAAAATTTTCGTATAGTGACAGTAATAATATCCGTCGGTAAATAAGAAGGGAAATTATCCCGACAAATTTTCTGACAGAATTTAGCAATAGTAGAAAATTTCCGTTGGTAATTTGTAATGATTTGGCTTCTGGCGGTACTTTTCCGTCGCTAATTACTAATTTCCTTGTGGTGATCTCCAACGAAATAGTGAGGTCTAAAAAAGTAAAGTAATAATTAGGAAGTCAATTTTTTAAAAATTAGTTGTAAATTGAATTTTTACTTAGAGAAATGTTTATGAAACATTAGCATATTACAAGATTGAATAATTTAGAGAGTTAGAAAATTTTCCATACATTAATACCAACGATACAATTGTGATTAAAAGAAATATAGTTACAGTATAAATTGTGTTAACAAAATTTGAAAATAATCTCGTATGCAATTTGAAATTTTATTTATTTTTGTGTTAAAAAAAGAAATTATTCAACAGAAAGGGAAAAAAAAAAGCAATATAGTAAAGATGCTACACCTCCAAATTAGACCTTTTCTTCATGCCAATCTGGTTCAGCTAGAAATTTACAGACCCTCCTACAATGTATGAGCATACAAAACCTAATGAGGCTTTTAATGATTTTCACCACCCCAATTGCGACGGTGAGGTAGTACAACCACCAACCTATCAAATCTGCGACACCTAGAGGCATCACCAACCCCATCTTTGCACCAGCTACGATAACCAGAGAGTCAACCTCTTCTCCCAACCTCCACCCCCACAAGGTACCGAAAGCCAAAGCTATTGTTACCCTCTGAACCCATGTTTCGTCTCTTGAAACCCCGAAAACTGTGTGATCAACTACAGGTTTGATCACCGCTCTAGACCACTGGAGCATAGTCTCGTGCAACCCCAAGAAAAATATGATTCTACACAACAAACTTCTCCCATTTTCAAATTTGTAATTATCAATTCCAAAAAGTTGGGTTCCTACAATCCCCGTTCCAACACAGAACTGAAGAGTTGTTAACGTTATCCACGCAGCGTACAGACATGGCTTGTAGGTTCTACCTGTTGCATCGTGTATAAGGAAGGCTTTACCTGTCAAGCCATGAACAAGAGTAGCAACACTAACGATTGAGCCCAGAACATACAGAATTGCTGGATTGATGTAGAGAACGAAAGAGAAGAGAAATGAAGAAGATGGTTGTTCAATGTCAGATGTGACTGTCACAAGATAGTTGTAAGAACAGAGTTTAGCAATTGCGAAAAATGATAGAGGAATTAAGAGGCTGAGAAGAGTAACTGCGACGACGCCAAAAGCTTCTGTAAAAACGGCATAGTTCACGAGCTTCTGCCAATTCTGCCAACCCATGTCTTGTCCTGAAGCAGAAGACACAGGCACGAGTACCAAATGGACTAGATGACGAGGAACATCATCCTCATGTATGAAGTCTCCTCTTATGTGTGACCGATCGAATTGTCTAAACAAGTGGGTATCACGTCCATGATTAAATTAGTTGAGAGAATTGTCATATAACTCCTCGTGGGTCTTCGATTAAGGAGATAATAATTAACCCTTTTTCCGCATCATTTTCGTGGAAAATACTGCATTGAGTTCCATCTCATCGGTTTTGGAAGTTGGAACACGCGTTTCCTTACGATTATAATGTCTAGTTGTTGGATTTTCTTTTATGATAACTTTAGTGATTTAATCAATAGAGCAATTTCTCAAAATCCGCAGGTTCTAGTTACAGTACATGAAATTACAATTCATATAAAATTTACGAAAATACATTAAAACTTATAAATATCAATTAAATCATATTTGTCCATTAATTTTAAATCATTAATTCGTCGACTGATTTACTTAAATACATTTATTGTAAATGTTAATATTATACAAATAATTAAAAATAGACTAATCCTTTTCTCATTATGTTTTACACAATTATTATCTAATTTTAATCTCCTTATTAAGCATGATGTACTAATTTGTCTAGCATTTTTATTTATTTGTTTATTTTCTAGTTGGATAAATAAGTATGAAGATATACTCTCATATTTAACATTATTTTGTTCATTCCTTGAAGATTTAGGACAAATATTTGAAAATTTTTCTATGTGACTATTCAAACATACGTATTTCATCAGCTAAATTTTATTAAGACTAGCAAATATGCACTCTTAGGAATATGTCAATTGATATTTTACTATAAATTAAAACATATTTCGTGAAATTAGGAAGGTGAATTTGTATATCAAAAATCATTGTTAAATATCTTGGAAATATTCAATTGAGAACTATGATGATGTTGGGAAACAGGGTTGAGATCTGATCCGAACAGCAGTGGAATAATCACGAAACTTTTTTGTGACTTTTGATTCCCAAAAATCAATATCTATTTAATTCTA
>JANIJH010000009.1:36526597-36539004 GCA_024520975.1 Erythroxylum areolatum | reverse complement strand
TTGAATTGTATTCATCGTAAGAGTATTTTCTATATATACCAGCGTTAATCCCTCTAGACTAGAATATATAGGCCAAATACAATCTTAGAAAATCAGACAAAATTACAAAGATTTCGGAACTAAATCCGGTAAGTCAACCCTTTCCATTCCAACAGTTCTATTCCAAAAGAGGGTAGATAGAACCTTGAGAATGTCTATCAGTTATCGGGCATTGAATAAGGTGATCATTAAAAATAAGTGTCTCATTTTGTTGGTAATGGTCTTATGGATGGGTAATAGGTTGAGCAAAGCTTCCATATTGATGAAGCTAAGTCTTTAATTGAGGTATTGGCAAGATCAAATTATAACAGGCAACAAATCAAAAATCACTTATATAACTACTTATGTTGTGTATAATTTTTAGTAGTGCCTTTCGAATTGACAAATATACGTATCATGTTTTGTAATCTTATGAACGGTAAGCTATAAGAATTTTTGGATAAGTTCATAGTTATCTACCTTGATGATATTATCGTTCATATCAACTGATCTATAAAAGATCATAGAGCTCATTTACAATAGGTACTATAATGTTTAAGGAAGAACCAACTGCACATTAAGGTGGAGAAATGTGAGTTTGCTAGGTTAGAAATCAAATTTCTAAGGGGCTTCGTAGGCAAGAACTAAGTTCGGATGGATCCGAAGAATGTGTAGCCTATTGTCAAATGGCCCGTCCCTATAAAAGTGTCAAAATTGTCGTCCTTTCTCGATCTTACAAGCTATTATTAAAAGTTCATCCACAACTACTCTTGGAAGGTAACACCTCTCATGGATTTGCTGAAGCAACAGAGATGGAGCTAGACAATTCATCACGTGAATGCCTTTGATAAACTGAAATAAGCCATTGCATTGAGACATGTTTTGATACGGTTGGACCTTAAATTGCCTTTTGAAATTCACACAGACGCATTGGATAAAAAGTTAAAAACAAATTGCACACTGAGTATTTGTAAAAATAATGTCCTATAGATATTTGACAATTGTTACGGCGAACAATATGGGATTGTTTTGAATTGCTGAGTGATTGACTGAACTTCCAAATAGCCCCTAAACACTAATCCTCAATCACATGATCAAATCCACCAAATTCAGTATAGCCAAAGGGATCCTCAATCTTATAATTTGGAATATCCAAAGGGCATTCCAGATTTTATTTATGCAGGTATAAGAGTAATCAACTAGGGCGATGTGTTCACCATGTTTCTCATATAGGAAGTATCTTCCCCATTAATGTGCAGCTATGATGGCGAGGGTTTTAGTTTATTGTGATGCATTGAATGCTTGCTCGTTCCTTAATATAAATGGTGAAAAGATAAAGACGGTTGAGAGTCTTGTCATCTAGACCTTCACACCCCTTTCTGTCCTTTATCTTTCTAGCCTTGAGCCACTCCTTTCTTCAGTTCTCATTATCAACTTTTTGTGCTCTTTACAGGCTTCTCTTTGTTAGATTTCGGTAGCTTTTATCTCTTACAAGATTTTGTAGAAAGTGAGGATAAATAGCAAGAAACAGCAAAAAGGCTTCTGTGATGGATGATACTTCCTGTCCCAAATTGGACTCAACTCAACTCAAACAAGAGGTCCAGCATCAAAGAAAAGGTTGAGGATGGTGCCACCTTTTATTTGCTCTTGCTTCTTATTTCTTTTCCTTTCACCGTTTCGTTTTCTACTGCGAAAACGTAATGAGTTGGAGAATGTATAGCTCACTTGGCATTACATGTGGTGTTGCAGGAAGGTAGTAGAGTAAGAAGCATAGATACAGACACATGACACAGACACGGACACGGATACGGATAAGGGGATACACCAATTTCTAAAATTTGATGAACACGGACACGGTGTATATATATATATATTATAAAATTTTGAATTAAAAATTTTCAGAATTCATAATATGATATATATTGATTGATGTGTTTTAAGAATTCTAATATCATGATAGTTAATACATATTTGCTACTTTATAAGTCCCTCTAAAAAAATATGGAGCATATATTTTATAGAATATATATTCCATTAAGTCGTGTCAGAGAGGTCTCTAAATGCATGTGTCTGAGCCGTGTTTTAGTTGACAAAAATTATTACAGACATGTGTCTACCGTGTACCAGTGAATTTTCTGACACAAGGACATGACTCTATTTTGCAGTGTCTGTGCTACATAGGTAGTTGAGAAGACTTTTGTGAGAGTGAAGATTAGAGAAAATCCAGGGAAAGTGAAGAACGAAGATCTACCTCATGATTTTTGGTGTTGAAGGAAATATGGGCAGAAGTCCATCAAAGGATCGCCCTATACTGGGTTTTTCATTTTCTCTCTGTCTACTTCAACTTAATAGAGTTTAGTGATGAAAGGAGACTTTGCTTCGAAAGTACTCCTTTTGATCCTTATGATCAGACATATGAAAGGTTTTATATGCTTTGCCTGCAGGGGCTATTACAGTTGCAGCACATCAAAGGGATGTTCAGCCAAAAAACAAGTGGAGAGATTCAGAACAGATGCTTCAGTGCTCATAATAACTTACACTTCAAGCCATAACCATCCAGGTCCTAACCTCCATGGCAATAACCACCCTTAGAAAGAAGCTGAAAACCAAGCCAGTGAAGAAGAAAATACAGCGTCCCCAGAAGAAGAAGCAAAAGAACCAGAAGATGAAGAAAAGCAAATTCAACCTTTGACGACAATCAGTGATGAAGATGCCAGCGAAGGACGTAGTTTTCACAACTTGCAATCCCCAATGAACCAATGTTCTGAAGACATCATGGTTAGCCAAGAAAACCCTTTCGTAGAGAACACAGGAGAACTCAAGATACGTTAGGCCATCTCCACCAAAACACCAAATTTTGGTGCAATAAAACACCAAATCATCAAATCTTCGCACTGGTGTAATGAACAGTAAGATATAATTCATGCCCTAAATTTTTTCATTTATTTACGTAATTTATTAAGTAATTAAATTTAAAATATATATTACTTTACACAAAATATATTATTACTAATATTAAATATAATATTAAATTAATTTTAATATTTATTTATAATTCTTGTTTATAAATATCATAAATTGATTAATAAAATATGTTTAAAACAAAAAGTAAATTTGAAATAAAAATATATAAATTTAAACTACATCTTGATATTATGTGAGCATACATTATAATGCACAATATGATAATTGAAAACGGATGTGATACTCAAGCGGTTATATAAGATTGGAGAGAAACCCTAGCCTCTAAAATTAATATCAATAGAAAAGATACAGTTATATTTTAAGAATTCCTTGTTAGACATAAGAAAATTAGAGATAAAAAAACTCATTATAAATTTTGTAATATATTAATTGAATATTTGTAGGAAAGATATGGAAATTCAAATAATTAGATGTTAAATAGAAATTTTAATCAGTTTATATTTGTGTATGTTATTAATTTATTATTGCAATAATATTAAATATATTTTTTAAATAATATTAATTTAATATAAAGTATATATTAATTAATTAAGAGTAATGATTTTATTTTAATTTTTAATAAATAAATAAAAACTATTGTATAAATATAAATTAATTTAGTTAATAACTAAATTATTGTGGTATATTCTTTATAAAATTTTGGTGTAAAATGGTTGGAGTAAAATTAAATTTGGTGTAAATTTTTTTTAAAAATATTCTAAAAAAATTTGATATAATGGTTGGAGATGGACGAAGAGGCCCTTTCATGTTCTTCACTAATGACACCATCCAAGTCTAAGTCTGAAGAAAATGACGTACTTTGACGAGCTAGAGGAGCTAACCACACCTTAGAGCTCTCACAAGCTTCATGCGGGCACACTTTTTCACGAAAGGATTCCTTATTGTCCCTTCTTAATTCTAGTGTTTTTGGCTCTTGTAAACTTAAAATTTGTACCAGTAGTTGTAATGATGGCAACTTGTAGCTCTCTTTATCCTCACCATGACAGCAAAGTTCGCACCAAATTTGGCATAAGAAGGAACTAGTGGGAAAGATACCATCTATTTACGGGTTTATTGAGATTGAAACTGGAAATGCTCTTGATTTACGAGAATTTCACATCTTCACATACACAGGGATGATGAAGAGCATTTGGCGGTGGTTTTATTGTTGGAGGCATTGTATCAAGTTGGCACGAGGCTCAGTAACGGAGTGCTTTAAAGATCCTTACAACTTTCAATCTTTTTGTACTTCAAAGTGGTTGATTCGGGAACCGGGAAGTTTGGTTCTCTTTATAAGTTTATTGAATGAGCCTGATCACGGAATTCAGGTCAGGGATTGGCATCACTATTTCAAAAAGCTCTTAGTGCTTAATGTTTTGGGGTCGGTCGACAGACGAGACTTTCAGATTCCGCCGTATAAAACGCCAATTCCAACAGGTAGCCTTTTGTTACGTTGTAGGAAGAATGCAACAGCCAACAATGTTAACATCTGAACAGCCAACTATACTTTCACCGGAAACAGGACATAGATTTCCGAATTCAGGTTTCAGAAGCAGTGGATCAATTTGGGGTAGAGGATTAGAGACTGGCGGTGTCAGTCATTTCCATCTCCGGCGACCATGTATTCAAACTGTGTGTTCTGAATGGGTTGTCTTGGTACTTTTATCTGGCGAACTGAAACGAGGGGCTATAGAGAAAAGTGCTTCTTAGTTTACTTTAAAGTTTAAACAGATCTACAATCCCCTAATAAGAATTTAAGGCAATAAAATTAAGTTCCCAGCTATTTAAGTATCCCTCTTTTGCATCAAACAGCCAACGGACAAGCAGACTTCTATTGCTCTTAAGTGGAAGTGGAAGATGAAAGATTAACATAGACAACAGGGCGAAGGGGGCGGTCAAGTAGAACAGTGAAAGTACACCATATTGGAGGAAAGCTATTCATATACCAAAATATGAAGCTGTAAAATGGCAGCAAATGAATCATTCACAATTCTGTAGTTAATCTAAAATTTGCTACTCAAAATGCTCTCTAGTCAGTCTAAAACTACAAAATACATTAACTCTTAAACAAGGATCAAGCAAGTTGCAGTTTCACCTCCCATCTGCTTCTGAATTTCCTTGCTCCTGCATTGCTTTGTAGCAGTTTAGACTGCAAAGCGGAAGGTTTGTCTTGGAGTCTCGATATTTAAATGGGTTAGTGCAAGTCGGACCAGCACACTTTTCACGTGGAGGAGGATAGCTTGAGATCAGAAGAAAATGGGTCAGAAATACATTATAATCTGATCATAAAATTGAAAGCAATGTATTTATGCTGTATTGAGGTATGTGTAGCAATTCAAAGGGGACACAAGATACCTGACTGGTTTAGAATCCAATATACTAGGCAGACCCATGTCTTTGGAAAATGTCAAAGTGATTCCTGTAGGACCACTGGTCCATCTTATGGTGTTAGAGGCAAGCATCTGGGCACTGGCAGCTTTTTCCTGTATGAAATAAGTTTGAGAAATCAAGCACATACCTTTGTATTATTAGATAAAAGGAAAAGATTTTCCGATAGTTTACATACCTTTGCCAATTCTTCATGACGTTTTTTCAATTTCTCTTCTCGTTTCTTTCTATTGGAATCTTGACCAAGAATTTTTCTTATAGCCTCTGCCTACAGCACTCAAAGAAACTTGAAGCTTAGGACTCACACATCTGAAGCATAACTATAGCACAACTGCAATTTCAAAAACATAACTATAGCGCAACTGAAATTTCAAACCAAAATATAAACAAAGAGGAAAAAAAATGAACCTGAGATTCTTGAGCAGCCTTCTCAACTTGCAATCTTCGTCTCTGAGCAGCCTCTGATTTCTTTAGTTGCATCTCCACTTCGGAAAGTTTCTCTTTTTGTTCTGTATGGAACAAAAAAAAGGGGGCAATTAAAAGAAAAGTTCATAATATAAATCCTAATAGAATTCTCATCAACCATAACATCGCAATGGTGGCAACTGATACATACTTCTTGATGGTGCGGGCGGCAACCCATCGGGAAATTCAATAAAGTTCGCGCCAGCAGTAGAAGAGCCATCTCTGCTTGATTGAAGTGCGCGTTGACGAGAAGTTAGAGTCATCTCCCTCTTACCGTCCATCAACGAATCAATAGATTCCTTTTTCTGTTTCTTCTTCTTATGATTACCTTCAAGCTCATCATCAGACACCTGAGCTTCTTCTTCTTCATAATCTGTGTCCTCCAATTCTCTTTCTGTTCTTGATTTCTTCCCATCTTTACCAATTCTTAGCATACCACCATTTCCCATTGTAGAAAGCTTTCGCTGTTTCCTGTTTGATTCTTCATCATCTTCACCATACCCTGATGCCCCCTTATTCTTGAGTTTCTCCAAGTATCGAATCTCATCGTCTTCATCGTCTTCATCAATTTCCTCATCCAGCACACGCCTCTTGGGAACTCGCTTACTCTTACGAAGTGGTTCAGATTTTTCACCTTGTTTTCCTTTTCCAGGCACCCTCCCCATTGAATAGGTCTCTTTTCCAAGTGTGAAACCACTGCTAGAGAAATCCTTCCAAGGGACTCCTTGCAAACCAGTCCTCCTATCTGAAATAAAATTGTCTTCCTCTAAATTACCCTGCAAGGAAAAAATGATTTAATGATGATACTGCACGAGATTCTGATGTTGATGAATCATTTAAGCATTTATTATGTGGGACAGCACACGTTAATACCAAAGATATCTCCATAAAAGTAAAGTAACACAAACATGCCAAAAAGAAACCATGTTATTCCAAACAGACAAATCTAACAGAAAATTGGAGTTATGACACATATAAATGTGAAGAAAAAGTAAATTCATAAATTGGCAAACCAACAACCTGTGGCCTAGTGGCAAACAAGAATGCCGAAAAGTCCAGGTGGGGGACAAATATGACAGGTTTATTCACAGTCAGCACAACTTGGTTTAGCCTAACATCTGTAGTTTGCAAGTGACTGCATGTATTCAAAGCTTATGTTGCGACTTCAGAATGAAAGAATAGGCCAAAGGTATTCCCCACACAATCCACACTATTTGCGCAAAATTTTCCTTCCAACCAGAAACTTCCTAAATTTAGCAGGCAATGCCATCATGCAATGCTAGAGTCCATACAGTTCTTTCTGTAGGAAAATAGAATTGGCCAAACATCGCATGCATACTTGAGCATCAGTCCTTGCACACATGCAGATCAGTGCATGACATTGAATGAAGTAATGTTTACACATAACTAGATCAAATGAAGGAAGAAAACAATTAACGCAATTACCCGCAAACAATATGAAGGTTACAACAATTATTGGGCATAGTTAATGGAAGTACCAGAAGATTCTGTTTGTGTCGTGATTTGGGCAAGTCGAATGATTGAGCATCTGCTGTAGAAGATGCCCCATTAGTTGTTGAGTTTGCATTAATTGTATGCGTGACATTACCAACCTTAAGCTTAACTTTTTTGACCTTATTATCATTTGTCATAGAATCTTCTGATTGCTCTGATTTATGAGTTTCTCCATTCCTTCCATTGTATGTATTCATAGTTCTCGACTCCATATCCGATCTGGATGTACTTTTCCAATTAGCGGGGGCAAGGATACCTTCACTAGAGCGCTTATTGTGCATCACACTTTGCCTTGGATCATTGCCACAAAATGCATTATACCCTCCACCTTCCCTATTTCTTGCATGGGCCCTTTCAGCTTCAACTCCAGAAGCTGAAGGAATCCTGGGCATGCAGTGGTTGAGATTAAACTCTTTCCTCCTAGAATTAACATCTGTATTACCATCAATTGCCGCATTGCTTGCATCACCTGAAGGTGTTGATGTTGATAAGGGTGAGTGATCAATACTGTCCGCAAATGCCTGAGCGTCAGGCTTAGGCCGCCGGGATGCTCGACTTCTTTTTTTCCTTATAGCACTTCCAATGCCATCAAAATGAGAAAGACCTGACTCATCCATAGATGAAAGCTTTTATTACCTCTGTTTTCTTGTTCCAATCAAGCCATGGGATATAATGATGGCATAAAAACCGCCAATTCCAAAACCTGTTTAAAGGCCAAATCAAGTCAAAATAATACTGCAAGCATCTAATTGTGAATGACAAACAGGAAAGAAATCTGATTTGGGTTATCGCAATTAAAAAGCAAGCAGAACCATGTATAATGCAGCATCCACAAACTGTCTATCACAAGGAGGAGGAAATTCATAACATCTTTTGCACCCAAAAGGACCCATCGAACAAAATTGTGAGAGTAAGAAGGACACACAATACCATTGATCTGGCCAACCGCACAATTAAACCATACCAATATTTCCACAGTGGAAATCAAAGGTTTCAAAATTCTGTGAATGGCAGATCCAGATAACTATAACGGAAACCAGATACGTAACTCTGATCAATCATAAGCATTATGATGAAGGAACTACAACTTCTTTTCAGAAGAAAACTAGAAAACTCCATCTAATAGCATGAAGACTTACAAACCAACTTGTACCATCCCAATATAATCAGCAAAACGTAAATCCAGCAAGCGACCCTATCTCAATTAAATAACCATGTGAAAACAAACACAGCAGAGAATGCAGAATCTCTAATAATCTTTAATCTTGTCCCGCAACCCCCAACAGAAGAACGAATACAAATCAAAACACAAACCACACAAAATCAATCAATCAAAACGAGACCCAACAACGACAAACTCACTGAAACCAAAATTCACAAACAAAAAAAAAAAAAAACACTTAATCCCACATTGATCAAGCGAACTCCAAACAATCCCCATAAAACCCAAACGCCCAAGAACCGACGTCCCCCTCCCCCCATGCCCCACAACAATAATCCAAGAGACAGCATAGTTACCTGATCCTACCACCCAATGCTCTAGCAGAGTAGAAGGGCAGGGTGCAGAAAGAAAGAGAAAAAAGGGAAGAGAAGGAAAGAACAGAGAGCCGAGAAAAGAGAAAAAAGGGAAAGTCAAGACAAAAGAGATATAGAGAGGTTTGGTCAAGGATAATGGGAATAATAAGAGTTGGACAGAAACACTTAGGGTTGGAGAAGGAATTGTAACAATAACAATGAGAATGAGAAAGAGAAAGAGAAAGACTAATAACATCCTTCCCCATTTTTATTTTTATTTTGCTATTGCCACTCCCCAACTCTCCCTCTCCCCACCTGCCGCTGAGTTCTTCCCTTCCTTTTTTTCCTTTTTATTTTTTCTCTTAATTTTTCTTGTGTGATTTTAGAGGATTTAGCCCTTTGTGTTGTGATGTGTTTTGTTGTCTCTCCTTATATCCTACGTTGTTGATTCGGTCCCTCCCAACTCAGTGACCCCCAATTCTCTCCCTAACAACGCTATGAATTCTCTCTCTCTATTACCCCCTTCCTTTTATTGCCCTCTTCTCTTCTACCACGCACGGCCCGGTCTGGGTCTTGCACTGCAAGTATGTGCGCAGTTTAAGACCCTGCTCACCCCCGGTTGACTTTAGTACATTGGCACCTTTTGTTCCCTCCACGCGCGAGTCACGTGCTTGAAATTATTCTGGATGCGTGGTCTCGTCTTCTTCCGACCGCTGTTTCGCGGAATTTTGGAATCGTTCAAGATAGCAACTGGGCTAGTCAGACTTGAGTTGACGATGCACATTTTCTACCAGCTGGAGGCCCGATTTATATCAATAAAAACGACGTCTCTTCATTAAAAATAATGTTGTTTTATATTTTCATTTAAGAAATTTCAGGTAGACTCAAGATTAGGCCCAGTCAAATTACCTAAGACTTAATTGGGCTCGACTAGTTGATTGGCATTCCTACTCAGTGTCACAACGTATTAAACTCAAAGACCTTTTGGTCCCAAGAAGTCAATTGAACTTGGATATAAAATTTAATTTTTGAAATAAACGATCAGCTCGTGATTCAACATATTAAACCCGAGGACCTTTCATATATATAATTCTAAATAATTTAGAACTTAAATTTTATTGGATTTGGCTCTTAAACGTTAACGTTAATGCTTTTGTAAGTAACCAAATCTGGCGGACAAATAGATTTTCTATTCTTAATTTGAACTGTCAAGTCGTTAAAGACAATTTTATTGTTTCTTACTTTATATATTATTAAAATGAATTATTTCGTTTGTACAAACAAGTTCCTATAAATAAAAGTATATAACAAATTACATTTGAATTAATTTACATATATCTAAATTAATTCAATCAATTATACAAATCCTTCAAAATGAAAGATCTACACTAAAATTAAGACATAAATTCTCCATTATTTCTTTATTTACATATTAATAAATACTTACTTCGTGCTAGAGTTTGTAGTAAAATATTTTGGAGTGTTTGGTTCCACTTATATTTTTCTCTTGTAATTTTCATTTTTTAGTTTCTATTTTCTTTCAAATAAAAACAAAAACTTGTATAATCGTTAGTATTAATATAGTTATATTTTTATTATTGGTGATAGTTATAATTAAATATGACTTAAAATAAAATTATAATTAATTAACTATAATATATTAGTAATTAATATGTTAAATAATTAAATTATATATATTTAGTTGATAGTTAATCAGATTATGAAAAGAAACAAAAATAGAAAACAAAAATCACTTTTGGGATTTTATTGAAATAAACTAAAATTAAAAGTAGAAATCAAAAACTTTTAAAAAATATTTTTTACTAAATTTGAAAACTAAAAACTAACAACTAAAAAAACAAATAGGCACTTTATAATTTATGGATATTATAAATATGCATTAAAACTTGGAAAATTGTTAATTAGCAATCTGCCAATTAGTCATTACTATGAATATTACAAAATATCTTAATTTTTAATAGTTGTTTTATCGATGGTTTGAAATAATCTTATTCCAGGTGCATTTAATTTGTGAGAATATTGAATTTTTCGTGAGATTTTAAATATTTTTGTAACTCGTATTTCAACGTAATGAGATGAAATTTATGTTGCAAATTAAAATAGGGTAAATTATCCAAAAATTTCTAAATTTTACTTAATTTTAGTCCAAAATTTAAAAATAATAATAAAATATTAAAACTTTTAATTTTTTATAAAAAAAGTCCAACGAACGTAAATAGCTCTACGTGAATGCCAAGTATAATTTAAATTTCATATTAAATATTAATTAAATATTTTAGAAAAACTAACCTAACCTAATCTAAGCTTCCTTTTTCCTTTCATTCTTCATCTAGGGTTCATATTGACTAGGATGGATATCTTATATTCAAAAATTAGCAGTTTACCTTATAACTCATTCGGATCCAAATAACTTGATTTTCTCCCGTAAACTAACCTATACACATTGTGTCTGCCCAATGTGTAAGCTAACTTAACCAAAATGATTTGCATGCATGATAATTTCTAAGCTTGTCATTCTTCTTTTTTCTTTTTTGCTGATTATGAGTTAATTGAAATGGATGAACTGTGTTTTCCCAAATTTTTTAATCACCGGAAGTGTAAAATATTGGTCCTTTTTTTTTTCAATAGTTTCCAAAAGATTTTGTGTATGGTTACTATGAAAGTCATTTACGCTTGCAGGTTCATCCAATAAAGCGAAACTACAAGAATTCTCAATTTTGAGTCGCTACAATACTTGAATTTTATGCAACACATTTTCTACTTTATGGTCTTTGGATTGATGATAAAGTTTAGTGGAATAATCTCGAGGTTTTTTTTGATTTCTGAAATTTAAAGAACTGATTTGCTTTACGTTTGTTTTCACCTAAATAACTAAGTCATTGCAAAAAAAGGGCTTCCTCTTTGCGTGCTTTATTCTTAGGGTTTCGTGACAAAGTACCATGATCTTTTGCTGCTTGTACCTGTTCCTACCTTTTGCGTGTGTGTGTTATATCACTTTGTTGTTCTTTGAAAGATTTCCAACTCTTCCATCTGTATGCTCGTGGGGATTATGCTTTGTTGACAATGCGTGGGTTTCTTGAAGTTGACTGGACACTTGTGGTTAAATCTTACCATATCAAGATGTCGACTACAACTACATCTAGTGTGTCAACTAGTGCTCCAAAGGTATTGATGCTCGCTGCAAAATTCGGATTTGTTATAACTAGGAACAAGCTGGTGAAGAAAGTAAGAAGAGTGTGAGGAAAACAAAATGGGGCCCTTGATCTAATGCAAGATGCAACTGTTAAAAAGTGAAAGACTTTGTCTTTAAGTATATATACTAAGAGCGACCGGATGGACGACCACGGAATAGATCCCTATCGTCCATTTAATCCAGCGGCTTGTATTCTTTCTTTTTCTTTCGTTCTGTTTATTGAATTTTGTGTCTTCGCGCGATATACACGCAATCTTCTGACCACCCAAATAAGCGTGATATGCACGCAATCTTCTGACCCAATCTTTTGATGCAATAGTTTGTCAGG
>JANIJH010000009.1:36457134-36491538 GCA_024520975.1 Erythroxylum areolatum | reverse complement strand
AGGAAGGAGAAGTAGGAGGGAGGGAGGGAAATTTTGCAAAAAAGTCTTCCAATTTTTTAAAATTTTCGGTACCAGCCGGTATTTGATCGGTATTTTGAATACCGGCCGGTACCGCTGAAATTGACCGGTACTGGCCGGTATTCATCCCCGATACCTTTATGTCCGTTCCAGCATCGTTTTCCGGTCGGTACGGAACCGACCAGAACGAAACGAAATTCAAAACGTTGGTTATATGGATGATTTAAATTGGGATTTCAAGTATAATTGATGAAAAAATCATACTAAAGATAGGTGTTATTAAGGTGTTTTCGAATCTGAAAAATTAAAGTTGTATGTGTGTTTATAAAAAGTGACCGTTAATGACATAAGTGAGCAGAATTTTGTAAGCCTTAATGTAATCAATATGGAATTTAAATTAACTTGAAATGAAGTAACCTTAAATGACATGAAATCTAGAAAATTTCAGGTGTTAGAAATGTGTCTAAGCTTGTAAAATTTGTGAAGTATTGAAGGTAGGAAAGTTACACACATTAGTGATGTTGATGACAAATTCTGGAATTTTAATTTCAGCTTTGTGTACATGTTGAATCAGCTAAGAAATTTCACTCTAGATTGGTATATTTAGACTTGATTGAGGTTAGGAATGAGCCTAAATTGTTGCTTGATTAATTGGTTAAGAGCTTGGTAAGTTTATGTAGTTAATTGATGTCATAACCTAAAGAATGGACTATTTTGATATAGTTGAGTTCAAATCTAGAAATTATGATTTGTTTAAGGAATAATTAAGTTGTCAATTTTGGAAATAATTGATATAGTTGTCAATTTTGGAAATAATTATAGCTCAAAGGTCTAGTCAGCTAATACCTGTTGAGTCTAGATATAAAACTTTTGTTTAGCTTCTTCTTTTATGTTGAACTTTTTGCATAGAACTTTTAAACTCCCAGATGTTATGTTATGTATAAATATGGATTATGAATGTAATGACATTGTAAGTAAGTTTCATTTTGTGAATAAAATGAGGAATTTTGATCTTTGGAAATACTTGTGTTCTGTATGATGCTATAATAAGTTGATGTGATTGCTCTAACATGCCATTTTCATAAGGTATGTTCTTAAATTCCATCTGGATATTCAGGCATATGCTCTATGATAGTGGTGCGTTACAATTCTAAAATAGTATGTACATTAACTCTCTCATACACCTAAAATATATGTTTTCCCTAATTTATGCATAAGATGCTTATACTTAACAAATTAATTAAGAAAAAAATAAGTGAACGATTAGAACACTCCCCTTAGTTGTGAGCATCTGAAATTGAATACATTAAGGTGTAAGTGGACGTGGAAGTGTTACTCCTATAATTCTTCTCCATTTTGGAAATGTTATGCTCCAATCTCTTTAGTCGAAAGTGATACTTGGGTTAGATTGGTGTTGTTGGAAGAAACAGATGATTTTGAACATTCGAATCCTAGTGTTGATTTGATGGTGAACTTCCTTAGGGTGAATCACGTTATACAAAATTAAATTATCTTTTAAGTTTTTTATCAATTTCATCTTACCCAAATAAACACCGACCAATGGTTTCATCTCACAAGCTACATGTATATCAATGTTAATAATATTAAGCAAGTTAATATTAATAGTTAAGCGGGTAATCAAAGAACCAAGACACAAATTCTTGTTAAATGATAAAACAAGGTTAAATTACATAGCTAACCAAGCATTGAAATTAAGACGAGCCTTATATATATCATACATCAAATGAAGAATAATTCAACTTTAGTGTATGTACAAGTTATAGCCTTCCTCCTTAAATAATTAAAAGCAAGAAAATTCTTCAAATAAACTCATTCAAGCTTTTTAAGAAAACTTCTATTAGATTAGCTAGATTGATACATAAGTATGTCTAGGGGATTAAAATCACCATATTCTATAACAAATGTCTCATATTGGTTATAATTGACACATTCATTAGTTATAAAACCCTAAGGCCAAACTAAATTCATTAATACTTTGTCTAAATTGTTTACCCATTAATCTGTATTGCACAATAATAAGACTACTCATCATGAAATTATTAGATTTTTCATATTTAAAAGTAGTATAAAACTTACTAATTATTGCATTAAACGCTTAACATTTAATTTGCACAAATTTTCTCTAACTCATACCATCAATCAAAGCGTCATTTTTTTCTTAATTTTCAACTCTTTTAAAAAAGGTAGTGCAAATATTTACCTGGAGGTTTTGATCTCTTTACTTTCATATCTCTGCACAGCGTAGAACTATTATCCCATCTTTTAGCATCTCCTTGGAGTTGTATAGTTGCTACTTACCCTTGTACATATTATAGATAGGCAACAAGACTACCTGTCCTCCAACTTCCAAGGTGGGAAGGTTTCTTGTTTGTTTCTTTGGGCATATAGACTATGTATAGAGATGAAAAAATTTAACCATGGTTCTAGTTCTTTCCTATGCTGCTCGACTCACTTTAATCATACTTGTCTTTTATAGCTTACATATCTATTGGACAGCCTAGGTTGCTTTGCCAAGATGAGCCATTAAAGAGATGGATAGGGTGATGAAATCCTTCCTTTGTTCTGGTAATGATGATTCTTCTAAGCATGTTAGAGTTAAATGGAGTGAGGCAACTTTACCAAAAAAACACGGAGGCCTAAGATCATTTGGATATCTACTATGCATAATGTCTTTAATTGTTAAAGATTATGGAGGCTATACAATGATCATAATGCAATGTGGACTAAATGGATTCATGAATATTATATAAAGCACAATCCAGGAATATTATATGAAGCACTCTAACTTTTGGCAGGTTGATTATTCTCAGAAGGGTTCTTAGATACTTAAACAGGCAATGAAGCTACGAGATATCATCTACCCATATCTTAAGCACATAATAGGTAATGGTGAGAAAAACTGGATTTGGTACAACACCTAGTTGGTTAACAACCCCCTCATTTGCTCTCCTAACTTCCTAAACCTTAGAACCAAAATACCTTTTAACATAAGGGTTTCATCCTTAATCATCAATGGTGCGTGACAAGCAAATTTTCAAGGTTTTCATTCTCTCGTGGACTACTTTTCGAGCCTCCTAAAAACTGGTTTTGAAGATTATAACTAATAGGCTCTAAACCTGAATGGTATGTTTATTAACTACTCTTGCTACAAACTTTTCGTTGCTAATTCCTCATATGTTCCCTGGTACAACTTACTATGGAAACACACTACATATCCCAAGGCCTCTTTTATAACATGGCTTGCCATTAATTCTATGCAGCTATATCAAAGCAATTTGGAGTAGAATCTTGCATCTATTCCCTATCTCTCACCCCAGTTATAAATGGGAATGTGTCCTAAGATGGGTTATTCATAACACAAGGAAGGGGCATCCACCCTCAACCTTGCTCAAACTGCCTTTACCATTACTATCTATTGTATATGGCAAGAGTGAAATAATCGATGTTTCAGGGATAAGAAGGAAGAGAAACATCTTCTCATTGATAGAGTTATCAACATGACTTGATCATATATTTGTGCTAAAAATGCTCATAAATCGCTTACTCCGGGTATGAAGAACAAATGGTAACTTTAGGCATTTTTTCTTCCTTTTAATTTCACTTTGTTCTATTCCTTGTAACTACTACTTCTATCTTTTTATAATGATTCCTAAAGGCTTCTCAGTCGTGAATTGCTTTCTATGTTGTACTAGCTCCTGTTGTAGCAATATAATATTTAAATTAAAAAAATACAGACATACTGTTGAATATAGAATAAAGGGCTTAATATGCAAGGAAAACTACATCTCTTCCATAATTTGTTCATTGTTGTTCGGTAGTACGAATTGCTTTCTATGTTGTACTAGCTCCTGTTGTAGCAATATAATATTTAAATTAAAAAAATATAGACATACTGTTGAATATAGAATAGAGGGCTTAATATGCAAGGAAAACTACATCTTTTCCATAATTTGTTCATTGTTGTTCGGTAGTGATAAGGGTGTCCGTTGAAACAACTAGTAAAGTTATTTTTTGTAACTAAAAGATTATGAATTCGAGTAACAGAAACAATCTTTTTGTAAAATACAAAGGGAAGCTCTGTGCACTACTAATAAATCAAAGTCTTATCTAAATCACTAAAAACATTCTCACATAAGTAGGGTTTGACTTGATTTTTTCCTTTTAAAATAATATTATTTTAATTAACTAATCTGAATTATTTGAATTTAATTGAAGTTTAGTTTAAATATTAATCAATTTAAATTTTATCAATTGATTTTTGATTGAGTCTAGCCAAAATATCATCCTTACATAAAAGTCAAATCAATTAGCTCTTTTAAGAACAACAAACCTATAATATATATTACATATAATTTATGTAAAAAGTAGAATAAATTCACATAACTAGTGCAAACACTGACAAGATATGACTGGAGAGTAAACCTTAGAGTAATTAGTAAAATTGCTTCTTTGTAACAATAAAATTATAGGTTCAAATAATAGCAACAACTTCTTTGTACATAAAAAGAACCTTATGTGTTGAATCAGTTTACTTTAGCTTTACTGACAAGATATGACCTGTGTAATTAGAAGTAACTAAACAAAAACTTGCCAAAAATGAAGGGAAATATGAAAAAGAAGAGAAAAAAAACTTTCGAACCCCTTTAAAGCTTCTAACTCTTATATTTGATTGGTTTCAAATTTAATAAGATTTGAACTTTTCGATTTATGATAATTATTAGATGATTTTGAATCTTCAAAGCGGACAAGACAAAGTGGCTGTAGTTTAGTGGTTAGAATTCTACGTTGTGGCCGTAGAGACCTGGGCTCGAATCCCAGCAGCCACATTTGTTATTTTACCATTTTCTGAAGAGTGAGTAGGGCCTTGAACCAAGCCTAATGAAATTACATAGAAGCCGATGCGCATGGTATTCACTTCCCTTTTACGCCCGTTATTTTCCCGCCTAAACACTCCTTGCCCTAATCCCTCTCTTATTTTGCCGCCAAATCTCCGTCTCCCTTCTCAGCTACTTGAGTCTTCATTCTCTCTCGCATTTCATTCTTCACTGAGCCATGAAAACTTTAGATCTGGACGCAGAAAGAGGTACTTTGTCTTTCTCTATCTCTCTGAATATCGATAAGATCTTCTGGATCAGCCAACATTCTCTTCTTTTGTTTACTCTTTTTTCCGTTTATTCTTTTAATCTTTGTCGCAGACCTTGCAAAGGATTTTCTATCGAACTTCGCGAATGCTGATGGCGAAGCCAAATACATGAACATTCTCGTGAGTTCCCACTGTACTCTTGACAGTAACGAGTTCAAGACATTTTTGAATTCACAACAATAGAAGCTACGCTCTCTTCATGTTTCGATTGAATTAATCCTATTTTGTTCTTTTGTCTCCAGCAAGATGTCGCGAATCATAAGATCCGTGCAATCCAGATAGATCTCCAAGACCTTATCAATGTACAGTTCTATGTGCCTTGCTCCCACCGTTTCCAAATTTTGGAGATTGTAATAGTCGTTACTTGTTTTGCTTCAGTACAAGGATTTGGATGAAGAGTTTTTGGTACGAGTTACTGAGAACACTCGAAGATATATTGGAGTTTTTTCCGCTGCGATTGATGAATTGATGCCGGAGCCTACGGAGGCATTTCCTGATGATGATCATGACATATTGATGACTCAGAGAACTGAGGACCCGACAGAGAATGCTGATGGTTCTGATCCGCACCAGCACATGCCTCCTGAAATTAAGCGTTACTAGTAAGCTTTATCGATTATAGCTTGCTTGTGTTCATATATCAACGGGATGCTTTAATTTGAAATTTAAGGCTGTTGTTTCCCATGGAATTTGGATATATCAGAAGAGAACTTAATTAACTGCGAGTGGTTATATTCACTGATAAATGATATGCATTTCTTGAATTTCTAGGATATTGATGATGCAGGAATATGATTTTTGTGGTTATTAACTAATTTTACACAGTAGTAGTTACTCAATTTACATGTTCCCAAGCTCTATATGTGATTTCCTTCCACTTGAGTCATACTTACCTCTATCTTTCTGGCTTCAGCCAAGTCTATATCAGGGCACCGTCAAAGGGACGGCCATTCACTATTAGAGAAGTTAAGGCTTCATACATTGGTCAGCTTGTAAGGATTTCTGGTATTATAACCCGTTGTTCAGATGTTAAGCCACTGATGCAGGTAGCTGTGTATACATGTGAAGATTGCGGCTTTGAAATATACCAGGTAATGAGTATGAGCTACTGAACGATTTGTGAATGTCATTATCAGCCATCTGTTAGCATGTCATAAATAAATGTTCCTTCTGATCATTTTTCAACTTTCTACTTTTTTGATAAACCGATCATCAATTGTATGTCTCAGGAAGTAACTGCACGAAACTTCATGCCCTTGTTTGAGTGCCCGTCTAAACGCTGTGATATCAATAAAAGAAAGGGAAACCTTATTCTGCAACTGAGGGCATCAAAGTTTTTGAAGTTTCAGGAGGTGCCTGCCAATTTTTTGTTCATGTTGAACATGCTAAACTTTTCTATCAAGATTATTTAGAAAGAGATTCATTTTACAGGCTAAGATTCAAGAGTTGGCAGAACATGTACCAAAAGGACATATCCCACGGTCAATGACTGTTCATTTTAGAGGAGAACTCACAAGAAAGGTAGTGATTCATGAAACATGTAATTTTGATTTTGCATAAAAATACGGATCTGAACGACTGCAACTCTTTTAAGCTTTTTGATAGTTGCTGAACGAGGACTTCTGGGATGATTGTATTACATTTTAAGACACAGGAAAAGCAAAATTCTTCACATGATTTGATCTTCTGCTTCATTACATTTGAGTCTCATAATTTCAAGTAGACTTCATATAACTGTATCCTATCTGCAACCAGAACCTTTCGATCATGCATGGCTGTTTATCAATGTTGTTAGGTGGCTCCAGGTGACATCGTCGAATTATCAGGGATCTTTCTTCCTATTCCTTATACTGGTTTCAGAGCTCTGCGTGCTGGTTTGGTTGCTGATACATATATGGAAGCAATGTCTGTAACTCATTTCAAGAAAAAATATGAAGAGTAAGCCCCTTGTTGGTTCTTGGCTGGAGTTTCAGCCAATTTATTTACGAAGATATTTGCAGCTGCAAACTAACACTTCCACTTCCTCTTCTAAGTACTGAACACAGAAAATTAGTTCTCTATGACAACATTGAAGCCTGTAGTTACAAAGAGAAAGTGTGGAGACAAGCACTGTCATATGTAATAAATTGTGTTGTATTGTAGGTATGAACTCAAAGGTGATGAGGAAGAGCAGATTGCATCTCTGGCTGAGGACGGTGATATTTATAACAAGTTGGCGCAATCATTAGCTCCAGAAATTTATGGACATGAAGATATTAAGAAAGCCTTACTACTCTTACTAGTGGGCGCACCTCATCGGAAACTGAAGGATGGAATGAAGGTAAATTAATAATTCTAACTGTTGAACATTTCTTGACAGATAGACTTAAAACCAACCTTAATGATTGAAGTTAATAGCTTTATTGAGATCTCTGTTCTGTTGTATGTTTCACAAGAACGGAGTTATGAACAAAATGTAGGGATGATGGAGGGAGATATATTTCCAGTTCTGTGATTAGTTATTTGATGTTATAAACTCTTCATTATAGAAAGGTGGAATTGTTTTTTGTTCTTTTCCTTCTATGAGTAAGGATAAACGAAATTTTAAATAATTACTTCAAGGATTGCCTTGTGTTTAAGACTTAAACATCTATACTAACTTCAAACAAATTGCAGATTAGAGGAGACTTACATATATGTTTGATGGGTGATCCTGGAGTTGCCAAAAGTCAGCTTCTGAAACACATAATTAATGTAGCACCCAGGGGTGTTTATACAACTGGTAGAGGAAGCAGTGGAGTTGGTCTAACTGCTGCTGTTCAGAAAGATCCAGTTACAAATGAAATGGTCCTTGAGGGGGGAGCTTTGGTATGACAAATACTTCATAATGTAAACTGTTTAAAATTCAGTGTGTTCTACCTAAAAATGTGGGATCTCAAGAAATTGGGCTTACTGTTATTGAATCTTTGTGAACCAAATTTATGTTATTCATTCAAACTGAATGATTTAGTCTTTTTCTTCTCTTTGTCCTCTTTCTTGTCTTTTATTGGTAAGTTTATGAGTTTGCATTCATAGATCAATAGTAAGTTGCAGGTGAGAACTGTACAGCTAATTCTACTGGCAGTCACTAAGATATATAGACCTTTTCAACTGATTAGTTGCTCAAATTTTTAGGCTCTTAAGTAAAGAAAGTTATTATTTGTTGCAGGTATTAGCTGATATGGGAATATGTGCTATTGATGAGTTTGATAAGATGGATGAATCAGATCGTACAGCAATCCATGAAGTTATGGAGCAGCAGACAGTCAGCATTGCCAAGGCTGGGATCACTACATCTTTGAATGCTAGAACCGCTATTCTAGCTGCTGCTAATCCAGCTTGGTAAAAACTGCTTTGAACTTGATATCATTCAATTTATTAGCTTCTTTTTCATTTCTTTCCCCTTCTTTTATCGTTCTCTTTGCATGTCGAAGTTAGTCTAGACACCTCAAACCTATATCCTGACGTGAGTTATGCAATTTGTGTTGCAGGGGGAGATATGATCTCCGGAGAACTCCAGCTGAAAATATTAACCTACCTCCTGCTCTTCTGTCAAGATTTGATCTTCTGTGGTTGATCCTTGATCGAGCAGATATGGAGAGTGATCTTGACATGGCTAAACACGTTGTGTATGTCCACCAGAATAAAGAACCTCCTCCTCTCGGCTTCACCCCACTCGAGCCATCTATTCTTCGGTAATTATCTTATAGCCAAGTATTTAATTTTTCATGCTCTCTTACTTTTGTGGATTTGATGCCTGTACTATTTCATAAAGGACTTGTGGTTGGTAATAAACTAAACAATGGTTCACAACACTGAAGCTCTCTGTGTAGAGTTGGTGGAGGACATCTTCTTATATCCCAAAAATGTTTTCATTTGCTGCTGGGAAACCGTTTCTTTTTCTCTCAAATTTGAGAACAAGAATATATGACTAATCTGAAAAAAGTTCTAACTCTGCTTGAATGTTGATTGTTGAGGTAAAGGGCTTAACGTTGATTCTCCATTTTAAATGCTAGAGCATATATTTCTGCCGCAAGACGATTGTCGCCTTATGTTCCGAGGGAGCTAGAGGAATATATAGCTACAGCATACTCGAGCATTCGACAAGAAGAAGCTAAATCAAATGCTCCTCATTCCTACACAACTGTTAGAACTCTGCTCAGCATCCTCCGCATATCAGCTGTATGTCTTTTATCTACCTTTTCCTTTTTAACTTGGATTTATTTCATGACAATAGGTGACACACAAGTTTGTCGGAATAATAGAAAATAGTAATTGCCGTGTTATATATCTGCATATATGGCGTTTTCAGTTATGTTATTGTAGTGGTTTATTTTTTCTATCTTGGCAGGCTTTAGCAAGACTCCGATTCTCAGAAACAGTGGGCCAAAGTGATGTGGATGAAGCGCTAAGGTTAATGCAGATGTCAAAATTTTCTTTATATTCCGATGAACGTCAGAAATCTGGTCTGGATGCTATTTCTCACATCTATTCAATCCTGCGGGATGAAGCTGCAAGGGCCAACTCCATGGATCTGAGCTATGCTCATGCACTAAACTGGATTTCTAGAAAGGTAAGACAATTTCTGAACTTGAATTTGGTACTGACTTTCCAAGTTATGGGACTTTGGTCATTGATTAATGTGGTTGCTTAATAACAAACAGGGGTATAGTGAAGCTCAGTTGAAAGAATGCTTGGAGGAGTACGCAGCCTTGAATGTGTGGCAGATACATCCTCACACCTTTGATATTCGATTTATCGATGCCTGATTCTATGTTGCCTGCTTTGATGCTGTAAATTAGTATTTAGGATTTCTCTTCCGACAAATGTGGGAATTGGTGGATTAGGAGTAGGACCCATGAGCAGCACTTTGATGAACTAATATTGTTGTTCTCTGGGTGAAGATGTTTGATCGGTGTAGCTTTTCTTCCCCTTCAAAAAGGCGTTGGTGGCTGGATTTATATTTTATCGATTAAGTATTTTCCGTATCCGTTTTGCTAAATTAGTTATTAAAACTTAAAATTTTACTTTGATTTTTTTAATATAAACTACAATAAATTTCTAACAAATTATAAATTGCTAAATGAATTACATGTTTAAAGTTGATATAGGCTACTACGAATTTCTTATAAATTAAAAATTTTGAAGTTGAAAATTTAAGATGGAAAAAAAGGTTTATTATTATTAGTCTGTTCGTTAAGATTGACACAAAGAGTTTATGTTTAATTTTAGGGAGCTTAGATAAAATGATGACTCTTTTATGAGATTATTCATTTCATTTTTGTGAATATTGTTCCTAATTAGCTTACTATGCCAGCATCAAGTTATTTTAAAACAGCAAATTTACTCCCATAGTACTATAATACCCTTCAGCATTGAACCAAAATTAATAACTATTGTGGGTATTTAAGTCATTTCAAAATATCGTCTGCGTGCACTGTAGATCCAATTCGCTGTTTAATAACCAATTCGCATCAACTTAATAATGTGGCGACTGGCTTTCCTTTTTGGCTAATTTTTTCTTTTTTTGTTTTTTGTTTCTCCTATATCCCTCCTCCTCGTTCATTTTCCTTCCCTATTCTCTTCTGTTCTGTTCCGTACTTCTCTTCTCAGTACGTATGTACAGGAACACCAACGGCATAAAACGAACATAAAAAATAATCAGACAATAATCTATATCTGTCCTCCCTTCCTTTGCTCTCCGCAAGTCGGTTCCTTTTGGTTTCCACATGTAGCAACTGAAGGCGAGAACTTTATTTTTTCTTTTTAATCTAATTTCAGATATTCATTTTTATTTCAGTTCCTAATCGTCTCTTTAACGCCGCAAGCTCTATACTTGACTTGGAAACTGTACCTTATCTTGAGGTACAAATTGATCTTTGTTCTGTTCCTTTTTATCTATTTATCGATTTTGTATGTGATGCCCTTGCATGTATGTTTAGTTGGATCTTACTAGTTTTTGTTATTTTGCAAGCTTATGCAATTTTAATGCACTGTCTTATTGCCATTTGGGTATGTCAGGGCTAATAGCATTATGGGGTTCTCTAATTTTAGCTTTGTTTTTTATTATGCTTGAATTAATCCGTTAGCTTCGAGATTCAATGTTGGTTTTGACTTGTTAAGCTGTTGAATTTTGGTTTTTTTTTTTAAATCTTTGCTTATATCTGTTGAACTTTAGTTTTGATCATGTTGTTAGCTTTTCCTGAATGCTTTGCTGTAATGTGGCTAAGTATGGTGATTGTGGAATGTTTTGCTAGAGGGAGTTGAGGCTGTTTATATCTCTTTTCTTTTGGGTCAACAACCTCTTATGGGGTTGAAGTCTCAATTTACCATGTGGGAATATTATCTTGTAGGTTGTTTAGTTATGGTATGTTTATAAACAGTCTAGCTGGATACCTGCTGTCAATGTTGAACTTTTAAAAGTATCCTTGTGAGTATCGAACTGGAGACGTGGAGGGCCAGCGTGCATTTGGAAGTGCGCTGTTTGACCGCTCTGTTATTGACTTGGCATTAGTTTCATTATTGATTAATTTTCTCATTTGTGGACTCTTGCTTCACAGAAATGCTCTAATCAGTATGTGACAGAGCGATACGGCACTGTTTTGTCAATTTTCAAAGTTGATTGAAATGACTTCTGGTATTGCCCTAATTTGTCCTTGGGGGGATTGATTTTAATAGGGCAGATATTGGCTAATAGCTCTACTCCAGAACAATATAAAGAGTCAATGTGGTCAGAGAAATGGAATCGAATAGAATCTGGACTGTCCTGAACTTCCTCCTTACTTCTTTTTGTTGAATAATAAGATCTTGCAGATTGTTTCTAAGATGTATTACCTTCCCTTTTAATTCCATCCAAAGTAATCCTTGAAATGCTATTTATTAGTCTTGATGTAATGCTTGATTTAGATAGAAAGAACTCACAGTTGTGATGGAAAATTACGTATAAGATTCCAATTTTACTTCTAATGGTTGCTCAGATGATCCTTATACCAAAAGGAATGTAGAGAAATCATGAATGAGATCAAAGTTTAAGAAATCATGCACAGTTATTGGAACATTTTTCAAAATGGTGGATCACCAAAGATGCTTGCTTTCAACAGTTATGTTTTCTCGGAGTTTGTCTCTCTGTGTACACTATGTGCATTTAAAAGATGTGGTTCTTGGTTTTCAGGTTCTTATGAAAGTATGGAAATTTGGAAGTGTGCATCTTCTAGCGGTACAGCTTCCAGTAATAAAGCACCTCTCAATCACCCAAATATGGCTTTGGTGAAGTCACAATTTGAAGAACAACAGAGAGCTACTAACCATACTATTAAGACAGACATAGATGTAGATCTTAAAGAAGTATATTTTTTGATTTTACATTTTTTGTCTTCTGGGCCATGCCAAAGGACCTTTGGGCAATTCATGAATGAGCTTTTGGAACATGAACTTCTACCAAGAAGATATCATGCTTGGTTTTCAAGAACAGGCGCACATAATGGAACAGATGGCAATAATGGACTGTCTCTTCCTTTAAATTATGATACGCTGTTGGGCAGGTATGGTTTAGTGGCTTTTGAATCTATTGCTTTATATTACATTTTACGCCATATCGTTCAGAGCGAAGAGGAAAATTATTGTTAATACCTTGTTTCCTTCTCATTATAAATGGGCATAAACTATAGCCTGGCACGTGTCCATTGTTCCACATTGAATTTCACCTTTGGTGGTGTCATACACACATCTCTCTTTTTCCTTTTTAGGTAACTCTTTATGTGCTATCCTTAGATAGTTCCCTTCTCTTGTACACATTTGGCAAATTAGTTTAAAATTCCTTTCCTAAAATGTATCTGATTGTGTGTCAACTGGTTTCCATTGGATTTCATAAACATAAATAGGTGCTACGTTTTTGTGTCAAGAAATTAAGCAATAACAGAGTAAATAAACCATGACAAGCAATATTTGGCAGTCAATAATTTAAAAGTGGAAACCATGTGAAGGGCAAGGTTTGTTAATGTTATTGACGATCATTATCAAAATGACCTTTCTGCTGCCTCACATCGAAGCCTTACTTCAGGCAGCGTGTCTCTTATGTAATAACATACCTTCTAATTGCTTGCTTATCAGGTATCCTCATATTGAGAAAGATCATTTGATAAAGCTTCTAAAGCAACTTCTCCTGCATATTGCCTCTCCTATGGGCGGAAAGATCCGAGCTCTTCCAAATGCAGCTGATGTTCCTACATTGTTGGGATCTGGCTCCTTTTCACTTCTTGACGGTATTGATATCTTATTATAATCACATACAGAATGCCGTAGGGCTAGGTGATTTCCCTACATTGTTGGGATCTGGATCCTTTTCACTTCTCGACAGTTATAATCACATACAGAATGTAGTAGGCCTATGTGCACTTTTCATAAAATGCACTCAACATTTTCTTTTTTAATCATGTCATTATTTCCTCCTTGAAAATCTTGCCTACGTTCGGTTAAACTTGAATTACCTTGTGAGACTGCAACTTTTGATGCTTTGAGGTATAAACCTGAGGTTAGCTATTTCATTGAAAATCTTCTTGTTCTATACTATCTCTAGAATTTCAAAGACCCTGCTATAAGGGATTATGACTGTTGGTTGCCTTTTCTACTAGGATAATTATTAACTACTATATTTAACAAGTAAGATGTATGGCCAAGAATTTGTTAATTTCAGTGTGGCTTTTAATCATTAATTCACTAGGAACTTTCTTGATTTCTGATGTATACTTCAAATTTTCTTAAATGAACAATTTATGTGGTTTGACCTGGCTTATGTACATTTAGATCTCTAGCTGCTGATCTTTCATCAAAAATGGTTTTTCGAGCACCGACCTTGCTAGATTTCTTGGCAAGGCTGCCTTTTCTCTTAGTAGGATTGCTACTGTAGAGTTCTCTTTTCCCATAAGTTCTTTGAAAATGTTTCTGTTTCTTGCTAGGATAGCTTCCATTTCTCCATTGCTGATATTATCAACTACTCTTCAGCTACCATGGCCTTTCTGAGTTTTCTTTCCTTATATCATTTCTCTTTTGGATTTGAATAGTTATTCTGTGCTCTTAGTTAGGATTTTGGTCTTCTTCCCACATTTTTCCTCTCCTGTTTTTACAGACAACAAAACTATGCATAAACAAGTTAAGCATTTGCCAGTGCATCTGCGTTGGCCCCACATACAGGCTGATCAGGTACATGGCCTGAATTTGAGGGAAATAGGAGGGGGTTTCACAAAGCACCATCGTGCTCCTTCCATTCGTGCTGCATGCTATGCCATTGCTAAGCCATCAACCATGGTGCAAAAGATGCAAAATTTGAAAAAGTTAAGGGGTCACCGTAATGCTGTGTATTGTGGTGTGTTTTCTCCTCCAACTTTGTATTCATATTTTCTCTTTTTGAGTATATTCCTTCCTGGTTCAGTTGAAGTTGCTGATCAAGGTTTTAAGAGAGCATGCCCTTGGATTCAATTGCATTAATTGCTGCTTAATGTTTTTGCTTGACTGGCATATGTTGTTTAACGATTTAAAAGATTATAATCAACTGAAAAACATTGGCGAAGATATCAGTAGATATTTTACAAAACTTTACCATATTATTTTCTTTTTCAGTTCAAGTTGCAACACTGATGTAATTAGCTATGTAGTAAGACATAAATTTTGAACGGTAAAAAATATACAAGTACTGAAGTGTTAACTTTTGAAAAAATATGCTAATCATGCCTCCCTATTTGTTACTTCTATGCCATTATTCCCTTGCCATCAAACCATCATAGCCGTTAATCTGATATTCTTATTGCTTGATTTCTACAGCTATATTTGACCGTTCAGGCAGATATGTTGTTACTGGTTCAGATGATCGTCTTGTCAAGATTTGGTTGATGGAGACTGCATTTTGCTTGGCCAGTTGCCGAGGACATGAAGTTAGTTTTGATTGTATACTTAAACTGTGATGCTAATAACTATTTCAGAAAAATCTTTTTAAAAATTTTTGATCATATTTCTTATACTTATCTTTTTGCAAAATCAATCTGTTTGACCTTCTGTGGCTATGCACTGAAGGGTGACATAACTGACTTGGCTGTAAGCTCAAATAATGCGCTAGTGGCATCTGCTTCAAATGATTTTGTTATTCGAGTTGTAAGATTTCCAAACCTTGATGTTAAGTGTGTTTAATTGGTCGGCATTATGGATTAAATAGTTCTTGGTCTACTGTAGTGGCGCCTGCCAGATGGGATGCCTATTTCAGTCCTGCAGGGGCACACTGGAGCCGTCACTACCATTGCATTTAGCCCCAGGCCAGGCTCTGTTTACCAGCTTTTATCGTGAGTCTCAATTTCACTGTTTTATTTCAACGTATACTTGGTTGATTCTCCTGCTATCATTTTTAAACTGAAAGCTTTGAGTTCAATGAAGCTTGATGTAATATGTCAGTTTCATATATTTGTTTCATGTTTTTGTGTGACACAGAGCAGTTCTCTAAAAAATTTGCAATACATGTCTCCGGTTCAGTAATGTTCATAAATATAGCCACCTGGGGAAGACAATCCTGACTTTCTTTAATCCCTACTCTTTTAGGTCATCTGATGATGGAACTTGCCGAATCTGGGATGCTAGATCCTCCCAAAGTAGTCCTCGGATTTATGTGCCAAAACCTTTAGATGCCTCTTCTGGTTCGACAAATTCCCATTCTAGCATGGGCAATTTCATGGTTTTTTTTGAGAATTAAATGGCCAATTACATGGTTGTATGACCACTAATTGTTTTTATTTATTTATTTGCAGTTAAGGGACATGCTGCATCCAATAATGGACCCTCATCAAGTGGTGGGCCACCAAGCAATCAGATATTATGTTGTGCTTATAATGCGAATGGGACTGTTTTTGTCACTGGTAGCTCGGACACCTATGCAAGGGTGTGTTTGGATGCAAAGTCTGAATCCAACTTTTGTGGTGTATCTTTTAGTTCTACATTACATGCAAATCACTCTGTATTTTTTGGAAATGGAATATTGCAGGTCTGGAGTGCTTGTAAATCTAACACTGAGGAGGCTGACCAACCAATTCATGAGTTGGATGTATTGGCTGGTCATGAGAACGATGTCAATTATGTTCAATTCAGGTTAGTCAGTTTTTGTTAATAGTTTAATCATCTGTACAGTTTCACATGAACTGTTCTGCTTCTGCAGTGGCTGTGCTGTGGCTTCAAGAGCTTCAATATCTGATGTCTCGAAAGAGGACAACTTTCCAAAATTCAAAAATTCATGGTCTGCAGGCATCTTCTTTTTTAGCAGCAATATGATTACTGTTGATTCCACTTTTATCTAGTCTCTTTTTCTCGACATATGAACTACCTATTACTTCTTGTTGTCATAAGTATCATGCACTTATGGCCTTGTCCGATGTTGTTAGGTTCTGTCATGATAACATAGTCACTTGTTCTCGAGATGGTAGTGCAATTATATGGATTCCAAGATCACGCAGATTCCATGTGAGCTCCTTCTGACCAGTACCCAGCAAAATTTTTCAGTGTGCAATTCTATTGAGCATCTTTCATTAGATATTTTCAGAATTTCTTTTGCATCATCAGCCTGAAAAGTTGGAACTGCATCATGACGCATAATATTGCATGTTTTTTTTTTCCTGAATATCTTGTTATTGTCTTAGGGGAAATCTGGCCGTTGGACAAAGGCTTATCATCTGAAAGTTCCACCACCTCCACTGCCTCCACAGCCACCTCGAGGAGGCCCACGCCAGAGAATTCTGCCAACACCTCGAGGTGTTAATATGATAGTGTGGAGCCTGGATAATCGCTTTGTACTTGCAGCTATAATGGGTAATTATTAATATTTAGTATAGTGCATTGGCTCCCCTATATCTCTGTACTGACTTTGAATTAATTTTGGTAATTGTTATAACAGTTAAGAAATTTGTGTAATATATATCCATATCAAACTAGAGTTGTCTCGTTGATGGTCTTCTTTAGTTAATTATCCTGTGCATGTTTTGTGCTCTCTAGTCTTAGGGAATTATTTAAACAAAAAATTTGTCATTCTTTTGAGGCACATCTTGATGTTGAGGTCCATGGAAATTTCCTTTAGGCTGAAATGAAAAGAACATTTAACGCAAGTACTGGCAAACAACTTAGGCTTACATATCTTAACCCAAATGATGCAGTAGACGGATGGGAGATCAGCCTAACAATCTTATTGCAGTCTCAACCTCCTACCAGTCAATTGAAGCTATTAAACTTACTAATGCATGACCTGCAGATAATGCTCTGTTTTGCGAAATGTTGATTTGTTAAGACTACTGTGCTTGATTTTTGTCTGTATTTTATTTAAAGGCCCTCAATTGGGTTTCATTTATGCAGATTGCAGAATATGTGTTTGGAATGCCGTTGATGGCAGCTTAGTACATTCCTTGAAAGGTCATTCTGAATCTGTGAGTAGAAAATTGATTATGGCCCTCATTATGGTGCTTTTTCTTTCATGTGCTTGGCCTGAACGTATGATGATTCAGGTGATCAAGGATTTTATCTTTCCTCTTGATGCTTGGACATGTCATCCTTTATGTTCTGGCTCTCTTTGAGTCCTTAATAATGTTAAGGTTATAATATCTATGATATCAAGAAAATACCTATCGGTTTTTCCTTCTCATTGGAATTGCTTTTGTAACAGTTTCATCAAATTTCATTTTCTTATGTCTGTTCTCAACTTCATGTCGCTTTAGCTGAATTTGAGGTTGATAAATTTTTATGTTCTTTTGTGATTCAGCTTGGTAATTTTTCTTCGGAATCGTGCTATTTATGTTCTTTCTCTAATTCCTAGTTGTCGTTTTGCATTCAAATCTTTTTTTAATCCTTTTTCATCTTCAGATTTGCCTCAATGACTGATTATCTATCGTTGAATTCTGGCAGTCATATGTTTTAGATGTTCATCCTTTCAACCCAAGGATTGCTATGAGTGCTGGATATGATGGAAAAACAATTGTTTGGGATGTATGTTTCTACGTCTGCATATTCTTTATGTTCATATTTTGTTACTTTCAAGTCAGAGCCTGTTGTTCAACTCTTGTCTGCTGTGTCATAGATATGGGAGGGAATTCCTATTCGGACCTATGAAATTGGACGTTTCAAGTTGGTTGATGGGAAGTTTTCTCCGTAAGTGAACGACATTCTAGACCATCATCAAAATTTTTATATTCATTCTTATTAATTAGGTCAGCAGTTTACATGTCTACTTGTTTTGCATTGGGTTTTAATTAAGTGTTATTGTTCCTGATTATTCATTTTTCTGATGCCACGGTCCAATTAGATGCAATTTGAACTAGTTTTCTTTTGGCTAAATCCTGGAAATTTTTTCACACCTTGGCTCAAAATTTATCCTGGTGATGTGACATTGTTTTCTGTTGAGCAGGGATGGGACATCAATTGTGCTTTCTGATGATGTTGGCCAGATATACTTGCTAAACACAGGCCAGGGTGAGTCTCAAAAGGATGCCAAATATGATCAGGTACAGGAAATTTTGATTCCAGTTCCTGGTCCTGCTTTGTTTTTGCCAGAATATAATTCGTTTGTGCTTTGATGTCTTGTGATTTATTTCTCTGTAGTTTTTCCTTGGAGATTATCGGCCGCTTGTTCGAGATTCTGCTGGAAATGTCCTTGATCAGGTATGTTCCTTGGCTATGAAATCTTAATCTGCTTTTGGGTGGCATAAACCTAAGTGCTCCATTTGAATTGCATAGCGTCTTCTATTTATGTATCTTAATTCCTTAGGAGATACTAATTTTCCTGTAATTTTGAATTAATTTATATCAGAAAGAATTTTTTTTTGGTGGATAAAAATTTTTGTATCATGAGTTACAAATTATTAAAAGTGTAAACTTATTTATTTTGTTTTTGATTACCTACAGTATGCTATCAAAAATCTTGTGATGAGCTTATTTTTGATGCAGGAAACTCAACTTGCTCCTCATCGGAGAAGTATTCAAGATCCCCTTTGTGATTCAAGTACGTTATTACCCTGACCGGCATGTACATAAAACTATATGGGAGGTTCCTGGATTAAATAGACATCATTTTTTTTCTTTAATGGAACTTCCAGGTATGATTCCATATCCAGAACCTTATCAGACCATGTTCCAAAAGCGACGACTTGGTGCTTTGGGTCTTGAGTGGCATGCTTTGTCCATCAATTTTGCCATTGGTCCAGATATATTTTTTGGCCAGGATTACCAAATGCCTCCTTTGGAAGATTTGGACAGAATAATAGAGCCACTACCCGATTTTATGGATGCCATTTACTGGGAACCAGAAAATGATGTCATGACTGATGACACTGACTCAGAATATAATGGTGCAGATGACTCCACCAGTGAAGGTGAGCAGGGTGGTTTGTCTGACAAATCTCCCAGTGATCCTGATTGTAGTACCAATGACAGTGACAATGAAGATGGTCAAAATGATGGCCTTCGCAGGTCACGAAGAAGAAAACACAAGACTGAAGTAAGTGTTTTTATAGCTGTCTCTTCATTCCAATCTTTCCTATGGGCCAACTAAATTATGACTTTTCAGGTTGAGTTGATGACTTCTTCTGGAAGGAGGGTCAAGAAGAGAAATTTGGATGAATGCAATGGCTCAATATCCAGGAGTAGTGGAGCAAAGAAGATAAAAAGTGACCGGAAAATATCTAAAAAGAAGTCTTCCAAAGTAAAGTCGTCAAGACCTCAGCGGCTTGCAGCACGCAATGCCATAAACTCATTCTCAAGACTTAACGGAACATCTACAGATAGTGATTCTGATGATTACTCGGAAAATGATACCTCCAACAGTGAGTCTGATATGCAAGATTCATACATTGACAGCAGTAGCTCTGATAGATTCCAAAAGAATCCACATATGGAAGGTAGAAAGCAGGATAAACATATATCCTTTGAGGCGGACAGAAAAGCAAAGCCTCAACCTGACAACCTCCGTGAAGGCCAAACAATTCCTGGAGATAGGAAAAAACTAGTTTTGAAACTTTCATTACGTGATTCTAAGAAACCTGCGACTCCAGTTGACAGAAGGCTCAATGTTGAGAATAAGCCCGTTTTTCTAGCTTCACCTTCCACAGTTAATCATGAAGCTGGAGTTGACATGCATTCAAATAATCCAGAGTCATCTAGCAGCACTAGATTTGGTTTGGTGCTCTCCAGAGACCGGAATATAATTGATAACAGCAGTCTGGAAAAGCTTGAAGACAATGTAGAGTATTTTGCTAGAGAAGGAAACCAAATTGAAGGGCAAGAGGTTAACAAACACACTTTGAAGCATTCCGTATTAGGAAGCTTATCGCCAAATGACGCATATGTTCGTGAAGATGCAATGTCTGGTGCTCAGTGGGGAAGCATGTTTTATGTTAGTGGGTATGTTAGACCTGAGAGCTAAGTAGGATTATTTATACTAAAATATTGGTAAATATTAATTTCTTTTCTTGCAGGGATCACAGTCGGATTCAAGAAGATGTATTACACAATCAAAACTCTGCAAGACTTGAGGAGCTTGGCTGTTTCAGGAGGATACAAGAATCTTCGTCATTTTCTTCATTAGCAGCTAGTAGCCCCCAATTGAAATGGGGTACGTCAGCAAGCATTTCTAGTGTCATCCACAATGAGGGAAATAATGATAGATATGGATCTGATAACAGCAAAAATAGGGATTCACTGGAAGGAAGTAAAGTTGCTGACTTGAAATTGGCAGAGAAAGTGAAAGAGATCCCTCCAACCAAATCCACAAAGTTACGAATAAAAACAAAAGGATTGTTGGCTGACAGAAAAAGTTCAGCTGAACTGAACCTTTCAAGACAAATGGATGACCCCTACAGTGATAATGTTCATAAAATAGACATGTCAATGAAACTGAAGGATGACTTGAATGGGTTTTATGGTGGTAAGAACTATCCTTCAAATGAAGCTAATCATCACTATTTAGGAAGTGGCTTATCTGAAGTTGCAACTGATGCAATTCACATTGCAGAGATGAAACCAGCTTCCTGGGAACCAAATTCGTCAACCTATAACTTTAGGTTGAGAGCAGGCCATGCATTGCCAGAGATGATCAATAATTCTAGTAATAAGGTCCTCTCAGAAGAAAGGACATCAAGTTCAAAAGCAACCGTGAGACCAAGGTCTTCTAGAAACAGGAGAGGTAGTTATGATAATGACATTTGGGGTTCGATAGCAAGCAAAGTAAATCAACCACTAAGAAAATTATCCTGGTTGATGCTGTCAAAGCATGAGGAAGGTTATCGTTATATCCCTCAGCTAGGTGATGAAGTTGTATATCTGAGACAGGTATCACATCTTTTTCTTTCTGGTTTTCCTTATATGAATGCAACTTCAGTTATTCTAAATTATGACTAATCCAACGCATATGGTAGATGAAAAAAAATATTGAAATATTATCCTTTGGAGAAAATGTTGAACTTAATTCCAAGTAATTGTTGCTTGATATTATCAATCAATTTATCATTTTTTCAGGGCCACCAAGAGTATATAAAGTCGAGAGGCTCACGAGAGGAAGGCCCTTGGGGTGTGTTTAAGGGATACCTTAATGCAGTTGAAATTTGCAAGGTGGAAAATCTTTGCTATGCCACTGTTGCTGGTTCTGGTGATAGCTGTTGTAAAATCAGGCTTAGATTTACAGATCCTTCATCCGGTGCATATCGTAATGCATTTGATCTGACACTTCCTGAACTGATTGATTTTCCTGATTTTGTTGTTGAGAAAACACGGTATGATGCTGCTATGAGTAGAAACTGGACAAAGGGTGATGAATGCCAGGTGTGGTGGAGGAATGCAAATGGGGAAGACGGTAGTTGGTGGGAAGGTAAAATTGTTTCCTCACAAGCAAAATCAGACAAGTTTCGTGACAGCCCTTGGGAGAAATATCTTATTCAATACAGTACTGATCCCCCGGAAGACCATCTACACAGCCCTTGGGAACTGCATGATCCTGACAGTGCATGGGAGCACCCCCATATTGATTTTCGTATCAGAGAGAAGCTATTGACTAGTATTGAAAGATTAGAGCAGGAAGTGAGTAGATATTGGACTAGCTTGTCTTTTGTAACTACTAAACTTATATCTAAAAAATTTCAGTTGATCACAAGTGTTAATGTAGATCAATTATGAAATAATTAATCATTTTTTGACTATCTTTACTTCAAAATGTCACAGGATAAGTATGGGATCCAGAAACTAAACGAGGCTTCGAAGAAGTTGGATTTCTTCAACAGGTAACTACCCTGTGCACCCCAGTGGGACAACCGACAACCTAGTAGCATATGCATATTGTATAAGGTTATGGGATTGAATTTACTGGAGAAGATGGGAAAAAAATGCGAGGATGTATTGACCTTAGATACTAATGGATTCTGCAGGTTCCCAGTTCCTCTGTATCCTGAAGTTATAAATTCGAGGTTAGAGAACAACTATTACAGGAGCTTGGAAGCAGTAAAGCATGACGTGGATGTTATGATGGAAAATGCTGAATCTTATTTTGCGAGAAATGCTGAGCTATCAAACAAGATGAAACGCCTGAAGGATTGGTTCACAAAAAAATTGTCAAAGTTGGAGAAAGGTCTATCATAGCTTGATTCTGATAATGTTTTTTTCACCTTACATTTTTCATCTGTCAATTCTTTTGTAAATGGAACACTCGATACAGTAGGGGATGAGATGCCAGATGAAAGCGTGGGTTTTTAATCTTTTTTTTGGTCAGAATAGCACAGATATGCTGAAAGTGAATTGATGTAAGGGTTAATCCAGGAAAATGAAAAAGAAGAGTTCTTTTAAAGATATATCTTTTGTGATATTATTAACCCATGAATTGATAAAGCAATCAACTTTTGAGAGTCAAAGCATACATACATTGTTCAAGTAATGAGATTCCAATAGTCTTATCAGTTTGAATAATCTCAAATTGGTCTGTTCGCTATGAATAGGTTTTTTTCAGATTAATTGAACCTAAAAAGATTGATCAAATTTGAACCACAGCTTGATTTGTTAATCAGGTTTAATTAGTTGATATTAAGCCGAGTTATGACTTTTTAGCCATGTTTTAAAAAAGGAATTAGAAAGTAAATCAAATTTAATTGGTGTTAACTGTTATAAAATTGGTTAAAATTAAATAAAATGAAAGAATTTAAAATATCTATTGAATAATTTTGAGGTTTAATTAAAAAAGACAATGTTTAATAAAAATAATTGATTTATTTTGATTTATAAGAATTTATTAATTTATAAAAATTGATTAATTAATTAATAAATTAAACTTTTAATAAAAAAGTTATTAAAATAAATTAAATCAAAAAATTAAAAACTAAAAAAAAAATAAAAATTTCAACATTTGTACAATTGAATCCTTGAAGATTGAATTTTTTTAATCATTATTTAGTTATAAGGCACTGCAATGGACGTAGAATTTTGATTAGGTGGCCTTATCTTATGAGGCTTTACAGGTCCGTCTTGTAAGCTTATTTATCAATCGGTTCCATATAAATACACTGCGTTACAAACTCTCCTCCTCCCTAACCCTAGTAGATCCCACATCCTTGTATTCGCCGAAAACCCATGGCCGGCGGCAAAATAAAGAAAGAGAAGCCAAGACCATCAAATCACTACCAAGGAGGTATATCTTTTCACAAGTCAAAAGGGCAACACATCCTCAAGAACCCGTTACTTGTGGACACTATTGTCCAGAAATCAGGCATCAAAAGCACCGATGTGATTCTCGAAATCGGTCCCGGTACGGGAAATCTCACCAAAAAGCTTTTGGAAGCTGGTAAAATGGTTATTGCTGTGGAGCTCGACCCTCGTATGGTTCTCGAGCTTCAACGTCGTTTCCAGGGTACCCCTTTCTCTAATCGCCTGAAGGTATGATCTTTTTTAGGTTTTCGTAATTAATTCGGTTTTGGTTTGACGGAGTGGAGCTACAGCCTGTGATTTATGACGATGAATTTCAATTTCGTAGTCATTTAAGAACAAATTGGGTATTCACCATACTGAACAAGCTTTCAGCGAGATTGTTTCTTTTTCATGTGTACTGCAAGCATGCAAAATCAGTCCTATATTTTTTCAATCTTTATTTTAAGATGTTATATGGTTTAGATTTGTTTGAGCTGTGAACGGAATGAAATTGATGTTTCAGGTGATCCAAGGTGATGTGCTGAAGACTGATTTGCCTTATTTCGATATATGTGTGGCGAACATTCCCTATCAAATCTCCTCTCCTCTCACATTCAAGTTGCTGAATCACCAACCTTCATTCAGGTGTGCCATCATAATGTTCCAGAGAGAATTTGCAATGAGACTTGTGGCCCAGCCGGGTGATACTCTATATTGTCGGCTTTCGGTGAATACACAGCTCTATGCTAGAGTTTTCCACCTTCTCAAAGTTGGGAAGAACAATTTCCGGCCACCGCCCAAGGTGGATTCTTCTGTTGTAAGAATTGAGCCCAGGAAACCACGGCCCCAAGTGAACCCCAAGGAATGGGATGGATTCATCCGCATTTGTTTCATTCGGAAAAACAAGACTCTTGGTTCTATTTTCAGGATGAAAAATGTTCTTTCTTTACTAGAAAAGAACTACAAGACCCTTCAGGCACTTCAGGCCTCGCAAAGTAGTTCCTCTGAGATGGACATATCGGGACTTGGAGATCCCAAGGATGATATGGACATGGATGAGGATGGAACAGATGATGAGATGGAGTTGGAAGATGGAGATACAAATGGCGAGGTGTCTGAATTCAAAGCAAAGGTTTTAGCAGTGTTGAATGATGGAGATTTTCACGAGAAGAGGTCTTCTAAACTCAGTCAAGGAGAATTCTTGTACCTACTGTCCCGGTTCAATATGGCTGGCATACACTTCTCCTAATCTTCATGTTCAAGTCGCTTTTGATCCATGAGATTGAAGTCGACCCCAATTTTGTTCGTTTTGTTTGTCAACTTAGAATCGTATTTATAGTTGCATTGCAAATGATTCCACATTTCAGCCTGAGCTTGTGTATAACAGATGGATAATATTTGTGTTGCTGAAACTCCCCCCAGTTTGTTCAATGATTCATTGCAAGTTGCAGGAACAATCAAAGTTAGTTGTGGTTTTCATCAGAAAGAATAAGAAAAGAGAAACCATCATCCCTTAAGATCTTGATCAGAATCCTGGTAGGGAGGTACTGATTATTACTAAAATTGATCAAATATCCCTGAGGTTTGAACAGGGCTTGAGCTTGAGTTCGATAAGATTTAGGCGGCTTTAAAAATGATGTAATCTGATGTACAGTCAATTAAGGTTGAGTTCTGTGTAAAAAATGACCATAAACTACAATCAAAAGTAAATTATATGTAAAGAGTAATCCCATACTAGGCTGACTTTTAGTTGAATCTAATCTATTTTTTCCCAAAAATATACAAAGTCGACGATGTTAAGCAACGAGCACAAGTAAGGATCAGTGTTATCTGTATAACAAAAAGTGTATTAAGATTTAAGATTAATGTGAACGTGAAATTGGACTTGACAGTATAAAATGCTGAGGTAAAAATTAAAGACAGAGACTGAATAAATCTCTGTGAGTTGCGACCTTTCTTGGAGTACCAGTCTCAAGGGAAAAGGCTTAACTTAGCTCCTTGGAAACCAACACAGCCGCCGACCTAATCGTTGATTTGCTCCCAAGGTTTGCTTCTCTATATCTCTCTGTCTCTCTTCTATTTTCCATCTAACCGTTCCGACGTCTCGGGGAACTAGGCTAGTACGATGCATCTGTCAGAATAATTTGCTACACGTACTGTCTGTTAAGCTTTCAATTGTTTTTTTCTTTGGTTTTATGCGTGAGTGTAGCTCACCGTTCAGCTTCTTGTTCTTTTTAGTGCCGGATGCTTAAATACTGATCAATTCCCTTCTTTTGACTGTGTTTTGCCTCTGCAAATTTTGTGGGTAGAGTATCTGATTCACTTGCGGGTTCCTTTTTCTAAATGGGTAGCTATCTGTTTCATTTTTCTTCTTCAACTGATGAAATATTGTTAATTCATTGAATATATTCTGTAGGTGGAAATGGAAGCTCAATCTCAGGAGGGAATTCCTCGCGTTAAAGCTGTGCTTAAACTCGGCTCAGAGGTATATTCTGTAAATGCAGTGAAGGGTGATCTCATCTCAGAGCAGTTGGCTTCAATGAAAGAGGAAAGCATGGGCATTTTGAAGGAATTCATCACGAAGCATAATGTGCCAATCCACGTGCCCGATGAAGATCTGGTAGAGAGTTCCTCAGAAGACAACGACGATGAAATCTCCGACAAGTCTCAAGTTAAATCAAAGAAAACCAAACTTACCTGATTGGGTAGGGTTTTTACTTTGGAGTTGGTATTTGCATGGGAAGCTTAATTCGTCTGCTTCTAGCGATCTGGATAACTTCTGATATTGTGGAACATCCTGTGCTAGATGAATTTCTGACTTTTCTATCTTGGTTCCGTCGCGTAGTTGTATTCATATCAAAAGGATGAATTCTAATGTATGATTCTAGTTCTTTGTGAAGCATATCAAATTTGGTTTCGATGAGATTTCTGGTATCACATTCTTCTTGTGCTTGTGCTAACAGAACTAATATTCCGAAGCAGGTCATTGCTCATTAGAATGGAAGAATGGTATTCAATGTTGGCTTGGAGCCAAGGCTCTTAGTTCACTCAGAACATAAACCTTCCTTCTCAATCGAAAATTTCAAGATGTATCTACAGCCTGATGTACAATAGTTAGTGTTATCCTGCAAATTAAAGATCATGCTAACAATGCATTGGCTTAATGTCAATATCTCCATGTCTTTAAGAATAGCTCTTGCTTTATGTTTTGCTGATTTCTCCGATTTAGAATCTATCATAACACGTTTGAGGATCAACAAGTCGTAACTCATTCACGCATAAAGGAGGCATAAACTTTATCCTCCTCCGGACTCTTGTTGCTTCAAATCCCTTCCCTGTAGGCATTATTATGGGCTTGCAATATTGGATTGTCTGACCCAAACATCCAAAACATAGAACAAACAACGCCCGCCCAGTATAGTCCGTCATAAAACCCTATAAAGTGCAATCGCTTAATAGTCTGGGGTTTGGTGCTTGTTACAGAAGAAGCTAAATTGGCAGCAATAAGAGAGGGCCGTATGCCTGGTAGAGTGTAATCGCTTTCTCTGTATTTTGTTCTCTGGACAATAAGCATTAGGAATGGTGATGGTTTATGTGACGTGCGGTGGGTTTTAATGCAGTAAGGGTATTTCTGCTTCAGCTCTGGCTTATAAAAGGACTCCTCCAACTTGGCTTAAGATCTCTTCTCAAGATGTAAGATTTTAATTCCTATCCTGTTGATTTCTTTGTTTTTATCTATCGTTTTCTATCAAGTTGCTGCAAATAGCACGGTTTTGGAGATGTTAGTGCAATAACGAAGTGTTAGGGCTTATATTGATTTGGTTGCTTGTTGATGAAACAATGCACATGAACATTGTGAATTGGGGACTGTATGAATGAGATTATGCAGTAGGATCAGTTCTATAAATTGTGGAGGAGGGATGCTTGATTTTTTTCGGTTGTATTTTTTATTAAGTGGAGGATAACATATGCAAGTTTGCAAAGAAGGGTCTGATTCCATCTCAAATTGGTGTCATTCTTCGTGACTCTCACGGTATTGCTAAGGTCAGAAGCGTTACTGGTAGCAAGATCCTTTGCGTCCTTAAGGCCAATGGTAATTTGTCTATATTTTTTTTTCTCAATCTGTATATTTATCCTTGATCTCTGAATGTGCCATGATAGAACGAGTGGAGAGGAAGAGAGATGGAATTTTTAGTCTTGATGTTTCCTTTAAAATTCTATGAATGGTGTTTTAGTTGGAGTGTCTAATTAGTGCCAAGGAAATCTTAGGTCATCTTGTTGTAGAAATGTTGAATTATCCTTAATTATTAGAATAAAGTTAAAGTGTATCTTGTTTCAGCATTTGTTCAAGTGTACTTTGACCAAAATTACATGGTAAAAAAAAAAGTTTGTATCAGTACAATTTGTTTGATTATATTGTTATAATCTGATTGATTAGGCTTGGCACCTGAAATTCCGGAGGATTTGTACCATCTTATCAAAAAGGCAGTTGCAATTAGAAAGCATTTGGAGAGGAACGGGACAGATAAGGATTCTAAGTTCCGTTTGATCCTTGTGGAGAGTAGGATTCACAGACTGGCTTGCTACTACAACAAAACAAAGAAACTTCCACCTGTCTGGAAATAGTAAGTCCTATTACTGTGCTATTATGCAAGTCATTGATCATTACTTCAATGCGTATTTAGAGAAGGAAAAAGTTAGGGGACCGTCATTTTGGTGGTTCTCATAGTGATCATGGCTAATATTTTCTAAATTGTTCCCATTATATTATGTGCAGGACTAGTTGAGAATATATTAGTCATGATGTCTGTGAAGACCCCCAAAATGATGGTCATGTAGTCGTCTTCTTCAGAGAATATTGAGCCCCCCTTATCTGTACTTATAAATACATGCTTCTTCCTTATTAGTTGGAATATATTCAGGTTTGAGGGCATATATTCACTGATGTGCTTTATCTTAGAATTATGGGTCCCATTTTGAGTATCTTTCTCATCCAAATTATTCCTCCTATTAGTATGAAATATCTGCAGGATGATGATTTGAAATTTTTGAACTTTTTGCATTAGGTTTTAATTTTTAATTGATAGACATAGCTTTGAATGGTTGGAGGTTCGTTTCTTTGATTATTTAACCTTGTTGTCAAACTATGGAAAGCACCAGTGATATGCTATGCTAACTTATGCTTTCTTGATAGTTAATGGTGTTAGTACTCCATGCTGGAAACATGTATTATACTCCCCGATTAGATTGCCTTGATATATTGCTTGCAGACTGGTGTTCTATGAATTAGTCTTTTTCCTGTGTTTTTTAAATCTCGTAGTCGTCTGCTTTATCTTTCTTTTTGCGCTTATCACCTAGTACTAGTTTGATTTTGTTTAGTTCATATCCATTTATTCTGATCTGTTTTACCATCTTCTTTTGCAGCGAATCCACAACTGCAAGCACTCTCGTGGCTTAGGCTAGATATATTTTCTTGACACTACTTGTGCTGTCATAGTTCATTAAACTCTAGAAGTTCTTGTTATAATTTTAGGTTGGCACTGAAATGGATTCACGAACATCTTTAGTGTTTCGATGAATCAATTTTGGGTTTCCTTTGTTATTTTCATTGCGTATTTGCATAATATCTTGCATGCTACACTTTTTGCAAAATTTTTGTATTTTTTCATTGTTTAATTCGGATTAGCCACAAGTGCTACTTTTTAACTTCGATACTTTATTTGGTCGTCCTAATCTAGAAGGACATGAAATCACAATCGAATTTCTTCTGGTCTTTTATTATCTCCCCAAAGAAGTATACTAATGCTATGGGAGATCAATATAAATATAATCCTACTGTAGATAACTTCTACCTCTATTTTTGTGCATAGGAATGAAAATTCAGAGTACAGTTTGAGAGGATACCATAATATCCCAGAAGTGAAACCCTGCAAGTTGAATCTACAATAACTAGATGCAAACTACTATTCAAATCTGAAAAATAACAGTAAACTGAAAGAACATAAGAACTAAGCACTCAAAAACAAGTAGATGCTTGTGAATCGAACGGAAATACCATCTTTTCACTGCTAATCAAGATTTTATAGTAGCTCTTGCTCTACTGTAAATTCAACGTTTTCTGGCAATGGGAATACCAGTGGACTACTGCCTGCGAGTAATCCTTGGATATTCTTTGATGAGGCGACTGCATTCTGAGTAGGGAGGAGAAATAGAAATGGAACACATTGCATGTAGATTGGTTCCTTTTCAATTTGAACTGCTCTAGATTCTAGGTAGTTTTCACCATGCCAAGAGAAACACAGCACTTACAGGGAATTTCTATTCCATGACTACTGAAGATCGGATCCTGCGATATAATCCGTGATAAATGAATAATTTTATCAAACTTTACAAAAGAATAACAAGACAACCAATGGCAGTCCTCAGAGTAATATATTACAATCAGTACAAGACTTTCACTAAACTATAGGGAGAAAGGATATTGATCAACACAGTATCCCCTAGATCTCCATTAGACAATTGATCTTCAACAAGTTACGTGCTCCGCCAAGGCCGGATTCTTGTGTTGACCCTCTTTCTTGTAATTTCAGCACACCTTGCAAAAAAATGGGAGAGCTCGAATTTGCCAGAAAGTCGCATCTTTTGGGCCAGCTCCTCAAAAGAATCGGGCTTCCCAGGAACAGAGAAATCAGCAGTAAACTTGTTGTAGTCAAGCTGAGGTGTTTTCATGCCTCTGTCAATCATCTCCTCCAAGTATTTACAAGCCTCTTCTGTTCTTCCATGACTTATAAGCCCTCCAATCAAAACAGTGTAGGAGTTATCATCAGGACAACACCCTTTCCTGCTCATCTCATTCCAAACTTCACAAGCCATTTCACAGTTTCTTGTCTGAAAGTAAGATTTCATAATCATGTTGTATGTGTGAACCGTTGGTACAACCCCACTCTGAATCATCCTCTTGAATATCATAACTGCATCATCGGGCATTCTCCTAATAACCATCAACTTGATGAGGGCATTATACGTCCTCCCGTCAGGTGGGCAATCTTTTTCTTTCATCGCCTTCAGTAACTCGTGAACCACGTCCATTCTCCTCTGGTTACCAAACCCTGTGATCAAGCATGTGTAAACTGCAGCATCTGGCACGCATCCATAATCAACCATTTCGTCAAAATAATCAATTGCCTCTTTCATCATTCTTTGCTTACACAGATACCGAATCAAAATCGTAAAGCTCCAAAGATCTGGGGGTGGACCCTTGGCTTTCATGACTTCGAACAACTTGATTGCATCAGACCTCTTTCTACACCTTAACAACCCTTCAAGCATAATGTTATGAGCAACAACGTCAGGCTTAAACCCCTTATCAATCATCTCATTCCAAATTCTACCAGCCTCCAGCAAATTCTTCACCTTGCACCATCCACTAAGCAACACAGTATAAGTCCTTATATTGGGCTCAAACCTACCCTCAAACTTTCTAAAAAGCACTTGCGCTTCTTTCCCAAGCTTGGCCCTCCCAAGACAATCGAACAATGAATTAAAAGTCTCAACACCAACTTTATACTTGTACCTCTTCATCAACTCAAAAATCCCAACAGCCTTCTTTCGCTCCTTGGCCTCGGCAAAAGCTCTCATTGCAATTGAAAATGTTTCCATCGTTAAAAGTTCCTTAGTACCCATCTCTTCCAACAATGACACCATAGTCTCAAACTGCTTCGTCTTTCCTAGTATGTCCATCATCGAATTGTATGTCCTCGAATTGTGCACAAAACCAGGCGTCCGCGCAGCCCAATTGAAGAACCTAAAAGCAGGTTTTCTGGCGTGACGAAACCTCTCCAATACTTGTATGACCAAATCATGAGATAAACTGATCCCACACTCATCGAGGACAGCCTCCATATTCCTATCAAACGCAAACAATTCATCGATCACCTTGCATACACGCTCTAACTCCTCAGGATCCACACTGGAGCCCAGAATTTCAACTTCTTTTTCACATGGGGACTCATTAATCTCATCATTATCACTAACTCCACCATCAGAATCCGCATCTACGTCACTCAAGCTAGAAAATTGTACTTTCCCAAGCGACAAAAACGAATTTGTTAAACGAACAGTTGATCGGTTTCCTGGCAATGGCTCTTGAAGATAAAAGGGGTGTGAGGAAAATACTGGAACGCGCACTGGCTCTTGGCGACATCGCTTCGATCCTTCTCTTTGTACAAGCTTCGAGGCAGCGTAGAGTTGGCCATCGCAATAGTAGTAGTACGGTTGGAATGGTGAGAAGTGACTGAGCAACACGGAGATGCTGGCGCGTCGTCTTAGAGAATGAGACATTCAAAGAGCACTGAACGTAAGCTATTGAACTTGTGAAACGCGCCGATGGAATTGGACGGAGATGTGAAATGACGGCGGCTACTGGCTAGTGAGCGGTATATACAGGCCTACATCCAGCTGATCCGTTGAAATGTCTATAGTATGGCCCGATCTTACAGGCCTATAGTCCAATTAGCTGAACTTGCATCACTGTTTGATCTTTGGAGGGCTCTTAAGAGGCACCAGAACTCGCAGTCTTCTTATGAAAGTTCTGGATGAGCTCTGCCACTAACACCACCCAAACCCGTAGAGGTAGAAATAAAGCTTTTATCTTTTACTTTAGTGTAGATTGAATTGGTTGCCATACTGCGTACTATAGTAACAAGAAGTTTATAGGATGCTTCAATTCTCTGCTTTCTTCCTACTGACTTCCTCTGAATTGAACGTTGATAAGACTTGGTAGTTATTGGCAGGTGGGCGGGTATCGGTTTAACAGGTTTCTTATAACTTCAAATTTTCAGTAAAAAAGTCAATTCATTTCTTTGGTGATCACAAAAAATGGGGAGAAATATCGACAAGATAAATCTAAACAATGGCAATTAAGTTGTTAATGCTGTGCCCTGCTCATACTAAGTGCTGGTCCGCATCATCTTCACTGGTCATTGTCCCATCTTCATCATCATCACTCTCTAGAGAATCCTGATAAATCATTTCTTGTTAGAATTTAGCCAGCAGGTGCTCAACTGAACATCCAACTCTAGAAGTTGATTTCCAAATGTCACCATACTATGTTAAGGGAATGCAAGTTATGGCATACTCCTTACCTGGTAATGATATTGCCGCCGACCAATAGTTTGAAGAGCTGAAACTGCCCGAAACACTATGTACAGTGGAAGAAGTATTCCACTAGCCCTCAGGATAAGAATCTGATAGATTCAAAAAAGGGAATTTTAGTCGAAACAGCGATCCTTAAAGCCTGATGCTACTTGATTGAGAAGTATAGGTTCTTTTTGGGGCTTATAAAGAGGTGAAGGTACTACTACTTACGGTGAAAAGTGTAAATGGATAATCTTCTGTTCCACCAGTAAGTGTATCAAAGAGGTGTCTCAATAGCAAAAGTACGGTAAACTGCCATTAAAGAACAAAACATTATAAGGAGGAGAATCATTACACGGATCCAACATAAATAACAATTCAACTTTTCTACGTTTTCTATCATCCTGAGGCCGGTGAAAATAGCAGTGCATGGGTTCCCTAGTCAAACTTGGCCAAAAGTTCCCAGTCTTGTGACCCACACATCTATTTCCAAACTACCTATAACCAATTTGACTCATTTTTCTCGGACGGTTTTATCATAAATGTCATAGAGGTCAATTTTGCTCACTCCCATTTCATTTTAGAGATCAAATTAGCATCTCTAATTGTCCTCTCACGTAAATGAACAAAATATGAGCTGTAGGACGTGCAACAATCAACTCGCCATTGTGAACAGAACTTACTGTTAGGACCATTGTCCGGCAACAAGAGCTGCTCCCCTCAGTGGCCGGTGACCTGCACTCGGTGTAAACAGTGTCAGCCGGGATCGCTTCCACTATTGCCACCACCAATCCATCATTCTCTAATTCATGTTCTGTTCTTGGTATTTCCAGGCTATCTCTGCACGGAACAGACAAAATTTAGGATATACTACAATAATTGACAATAATAGTAGGAAACAATCCACTGTTTATGAAGCAATTAGTTGTAAGCACAATATTGCTTATTTTATTGGAGAATGGTAAACTAAAAAGTACAAAACAGAAGACCCCAAAAAACAATCGCTGAACAATGTCATGCATACTTCAGCTGTTTATCCATATTTTTATTATTGAAATTATGCAAGGAGATAACATACCTAATTGTCATTGCCTCAATCAGCTTAGACTTCTTTGAAGGTGCTGTATATCCTGGTTCATAATTCTGTTATGACATGGAATAAAATATTAGGAAAAAGTCCCACTCATTCATTGCCTGAAACTTAAAAATTGATAAGGGTTAAACAAGAACTTGGCCACAGCAGAAACCAAGTAAGACCAAATGTAGTTGATTCTTTCCTTTACAATTCCTCTTGAAGCAAACTAGAAATGCCCCAGTTTGAAGGAAGAGATCATTAATTAGCTTCACTATCACGGTTACCAATGAATGTTTATGGGAATTCATTAGTTGAATCTCAC
>JANIJH010000009.1:36435709-36454034 GCA_024520975.1 Erythroxylum areolatum | reverse complement strand
AAAATTAGAGGTCAAATGAATGCTCATATCACATATGCAATGTAACAACCTAGCCTGTCCCAATTTACCAATATAGCTTTCCCATCGATGATGGGATGTTACAGTGTATACAGTCGAGAGAGGTCCCATAGACATTGGTCGGTCAGAATGTCGCCCACCATAAGGTGTTGATCGGGGCTGGCAACCTATGAAACCTGGTTGCGTAAGGAAAACTCGCCAACCCATCGGTCATTCCAAAGCGAGACGTTAGCCCCGTTCCCGATTCACCAGAGAAAACCATCCCGCAGGTAGGGGCAACTTTGCAGATAGCTTTCCATCCCGGCGAGACAGAAGGAGGGGCCGATGAGGGAAACACCGAATCAGGCCGACAGTACTTACTACGAACCACTTCTATCCAGAGTTTACAGCTGGGTTGGGAAGGTCCCAAAGGAGTTTGCCGAGCATGGCAATGTTGTTGTCTCGGGCCATGCTGAGGCCCAGACCGCCCACAACTTTTGGACTACAGACAGCTTCCCAGTGAAGAAGATGAATACCCTTACCTACCTGGGATTGCCATATGAAGTCGCGGCAACATCTGTCTAGAGCAGCACAGACGCTCGTCGGGAGCCAGCAAGTTTGCATAATGTACAGCGGAATAGTGGCCAATGCGGATTGTGCCAACGTCACCCGACTAGCTTTATTCAGCAGTTTTGCCTTCCACCCTTGTAGCCGATTACGCACCTTGTCGATGATAGCCGTGAAGTTGCCCTTACGATTAGTGCCAGTGATAGGGACCCCAAGATATCGGCCGAGATCCTCCGTGAATTTCAGATTAAAGCGGGATCGTAGTCGATCCTTGTGCCGGCAAGAGACGTGGGGCGATAAGGACGTGTGCGATTTCTGGTCATTAATTTGCATACCATAGTAGGAACAAAACTGTTGCAACGTGCGGAAGATCACTCGGCAGCCTGGAATCGTGGCCTGCAAAAATAAAAGCACATCATCAGCAAAGAGTAAATGAGATAGAGGAGGCCCAGAACCTGAAACTTTGATGGCTTGCCACTGTTGATCGAGGACGCTACTGGAGATGAGAAGGAAAAACTTCTCCATGCATAAAACGAATAGATAGGGGGACAACGGGTCGCCCTGTCGTAAGCTGCAATTGGGCGCAAAAGAGGGAAGACGAGACCCGTTCCATAATATACTGAGCCGAGCTGTGGAAACACAAGACATGATGAGGGCAATGAAAGCCGGAGGAAAGCCAAAATCCAATAGAGTCTGCCTCAGGAAATGCCAGTCGACGAGATCATAGGCTTTATCAAGGTCTATTTTCATGGCCATGGACCCTTCCCGTTTCTGAGTTTTCCGAATGGAATGGAACAATTCTTTGGCCAGGAAGATATGCTCCGACGCCAATCGGCCAGGCATGAACGCACCCTGCATGGGAAGAATGAGGTCCCGAAGGATAGGGCGTAGACGATTAACCAAAACCTTAGAGAGAATCTTATAGCTTACGTTGCAGAGGCTGATAGGGCGAAATTGGTTCATCGTGGCTGGGTGGTCCACCTTGGGAATTAACGTGACCAGGGTCTCGTTGATGTCGGAAGGGCAGTGGCCCGAAGTGAAAGCCTCCTGCACCATGCGGAATACACTCTCGCCAACCAGATGCCAATATTTTATGTAGAAGACCGGCTGGAAGCCATCCGGGCCAGGAGCTTTGTACCACTGCATAGAATGAAGAGCACTAGCAACCTCCTCTCTGGTGAGGGGAGCCATCAGGGAGTGGACTTCAGCCTCAGAAATGGTAGCATGACCTTGGATAGGAGGAAAAGGGGTGGAGATGTCCACAACAGTGTAGAAAAGCTCGTGGAAGAAGCGTAGTGCCTCATCTTGCAGGGCGGCTTGATTCGTAATCCAGGAGCCGTTCGTGGTGCGAAGCCGTTCAATCTGATTCCTTTTGCGCCGTGTTATAGTCATCGCGTGGAAGAACTTGGTATTCCGATCTCCACACTGTAACCATTGGAGACGAGATTTCTGGAACCAGTAAATTTCTTCTTGCCGAAGCATGTCGTTGTACTCAGTGGTGAGCTCACATTCCAGAGTCAGAAGGGAGGCAGTCGGAGTAGAATCTAACAGCCGTTGGACTCCGGCAATCCACGCAAGGACCCTGCGTTTACGGTGGAAAATGTTGCCGAAGATCGCCTTGTTAAACTAGCGAGCGGCTGTCGTCACGCTAGCGAGAGTCATAGATAGGGATGAATGGGTCGTGGACCACGCAGCCTCCAACATGGGATAGAACTCCGGATGGGTGGTCCACGCATCTTGAAACCGGAACGGTCTGGCAGACATTGGAGGAACATAACCACCCAGCTTGAGGAGAATTGGATTATGATCAGAATGCATTCGGGGGAGATGGTGAACCGAGGCTTCGGGAAACAGGATCCGCCAAGGTTCATTACAAAGAGCCCGGTCAAGCCTGACAAAGGTAGAAATAACACCATTCCTCCGTTGTCGATAGGTAAAAGGAGAACCTTTAAAGCCGAGGTCCATAAGATAACACTCATCCATACGCTGCTGAAAACAACTACCCCGCTGCATGGAGTAGGTACCCCCTCGTTTTTCAGTCTTGCAGGCATAGTCATTGAAGTCCCCCATCAGCACCCACGGATGGTTCGTAATAGCACTTAGACGAGAAATCTCACGCCATAAGCAAACGCGGCCAGAGGGATGGGGGCTGGCATATACCGCAGTGAAGAACCAAACTTTGTGAGACGCGTCGCGCACAAGACAATGAAGGAACTGCTTATGCAAAACCAAGATCTCAATTTGGATGGCCGACGCGTCCCACAGGCACCAGATTCCCCCAGAAAAACCCGACGCTTCCACACGAGCAACAAGGTCATAACCAAGGGCACGGGAGATACGATCGGCTCGGGAACCAGAAACATGGGTTTCCACGAGAATGAGGACGTCCACCTGATGATGAGTACGAAGGTCTTTCACACACGCTGCAAGGTCAGCATGAGCCGCTCCTCGACAATTCCACGATAAAACGTTGGTCGTATTAATCATAACAAAACAACAAGGTAGTAAACAACATCAACAAGGCAAGCTGCTTGGAACCATTTCCATGTCCATTCCTTCGTCAGAAGGAGGAGCCGGAGTCAAAACACGATCGTCATGGGCCAGAGACGCAGGAGTTGAATGGGTCGGGGATGGGACATGCGGAGCTGGGTCGCAAGCCAGATCAGGGGGTTCATGTCCATCAAAAACTTGGACTCGTTGCTCATCTGAACCGGCATGAAATTGGGCAATGGAAGGGGTGGGGGGGTGAGGAGGGGGAGGATTTGAGGCTTGGAAGGCTTGCCGGAACTGATCTGCAATCTGGAGGATGAGGGACTGGTCCGCGGGGGGAGTCACGAGGGGGGCTTGGGCGGGAAGTTGAGAATGAGGGCTGGTGATAGGCTCAGGAAGGCCTGCCCTTGGGGAGTGGGCTTGTGCACAGAGTGGAGGCCCAGCAGGCTGCGGACGCTCGCAGGAAGGGGCTGGCCCAAGGGGCCTGACTGACCGTGGATTCCTGTCTGGTCGTCGCGAAGGATTGCCATGCTTATTGTTTGCTCTACTACTACCGACCTCAAAAGCAAACGCTGGAAACGACTCCTTCGCTCGCCCCAAGGTAGCCGCCTGGGACTGAGCATCATCCCCGAGTGTGGCCTCAGACAACACAAAGTAACGGATAGTCGGCTGACGCAGACTCAGAGAGGTGGTGACAGGTTGCTTGTGACGCAGGGGTCGCTTGGGTCGCTTCTCAACAACCATCCAAGAGCCTACCCCCAACGAGTCGCTTGGATATGTCCTATCAGCTGTCGTGTCAGGATTTGGGCGTAGTTCCGGGTGAGAGTGAGGAGAGCATGCACGCCTTATCCTGGTGTCTCACTAATTAACCTCGTGTCTCGCAATTCTAACAATATCACGCTGGTCTTACTGTACGTTAAGCCCTCACCTATTATCTACTCCCAGTTCGTGTTCTCCGCAGATGTAATTGCTACCATGGAAAGATACGGTGATGCCTTGGTGAAGTCTGTGATGGAGCGAGCGGAGGCTGTCTACAAGAATTTCAACAACGATGTGAAGCCCTTTTTCTCTTCATCTGTTTCTGTTTCTTCTCTTTGTGTCTGCTTACTGAATGAAGATTGTACACAGTTAAACGTGGAGAAAGTGGTGAGGACCGGAGGGGCTAAGGATGTGATATGCAATACAGTAGAAAAACTTGAAGCCGACACCTTGGTGATGGGAAGCCATGGCTATGGTTTCTTGAAGAGGTATTAGGTACTAATTTTTTGCACTAATTACATGGTTTAGCAGGAATTGAAATTTGCTTCTTGTTGGTTGTAGGGTTCTCCTTGGAAGCGTGAGTGATCTTGTGCCAAGCACGCAAAATGCCCGGTGGTGGTTGTCAAGCAGTCTGCCGGAAAATGATCTTGTTCTATTTCTTTCTGCTACAACACGTGTGTAGCAAATTTATACATGCAATATAAATTTTAATTACCGAATCTCACTTCTCCAGAAAGTGATTAATTAACTAACAGTCATCAGTTCGTCTCTTTGATCTCCAACTATTTTACTGCCAATCAGGATCTTTGAGATCTTGATAGAAGAACTTGTTAAACAAATACAAATTTGCATAAGAAAATGTATTAAGACTATATGATGAGAATCCAGAGTTCGCATCATACTTTTTGTCATAAGTTCAGTCCTTCTATTATCTGTCGGTATACCAACGTAATTTCCTGCTTTGTTCTTTTTAGCAAGACATAAGCCAACATGTGATATAACAATAATAGGAAGCAAAAGCTTAGTTGTTACGGATGCGTACATCAATTTTTGTAGTAATGCAAATTTTGAAACAGGTGGAGGAGAGCTCCCCGAAAGGCCTCCACTTCTTAAGGTCGTGAGTACTAAATCTCAAGTCGATATTGGCTCTGTTAGGACAAATCCACTAGTTCACATGTGCAAAACGCATGAACTCATTATACAATTGTGCGAATTTATTATATGTGAACTTTAAGGACAGCGATTGCAATTTCTCTTATTAACAAACTAATAAATAAATAATAAAATATTTGAACTAAAACTCAAATAAACAAAGTATAAAAATTAGGTCCATATTAGGAAAAAATAATAAACAAAAAATATTTGTAATATATTTCATCTATCAGCATAAAAACCAACTATTATGAGAGAGAAATTCTTTCTTCTCTGTAGACATCTTCCTACTCTTTGAAAAATCTTTGGTTTTCACCATCTGCTTTGTCTACCTTCCAACCTCCCTTGTTATTATGATCTTGCCCAAATTCCTCACTCCTGGCTCTTAACTCCCTTAAGTTGAGGCCTTCTGATTGGTTTCTTCCTATCATCTCATTTTCATCCAATTTCTTTGTTTTCTGCCCATTAACTCTCATAATCTATCACTATGCTACACTCAAACTTTCCTTACTTAACGGAGTCAGAGTTTCCCCTTTTACCTTCTTCCTTCATATCATCTCCTTCTCTCATTTCATCAAAATCAGATCTAAAAAATCCTAAAAACCCTAATATGATAACTGAGGCTCATTTCCCTTTCCTTTCAACTAACCAGACTTCTCAAACCCCTCCCCTCTCAACACACACTCCCCACCTAGCATAACAACATTCCCCATCCACCGCATACATCCATTCAAACCAAGCAACACAATCCTGAGGATAAGAAAACTTGGAAATAGGTGGTGGGTGAAGCTTCAAGCTCTTCTCTATTCTATAGCCCCCCAGTTGAACTCGATGGAAAGCTTATGGTGGCTCCCAACATTGACATTCTCAACGAAGGTGCAACACTTAGGATGTGGCCTTTATAGGCTTCTTCATGGACAAACGTTTTGCTTTCCCTGTGATTCAAACTTGGACTCAACGAAATTGGAAAGGTGAAGGCATAGAAGTGATGTTAACCGAGAATGACAACATTATTTTTACCTTCAGTTTAAAATATGAGGCTCTAAAGGTGATTGAAGAAAGCCCATGACATATCGCATAACTCCCATTATTCCTCTAAACTTGGTAACCTAGTATGGAATTAGAAAAAATTAGATTAAAAACATCATTTATATGTGAACATACATAATATTCCAACGGAATATTGGACAACAAAAGGATTGAGCATGCTAGCAAGCTATTTGGGGACATCAATATGTATGGATGAAAATACAACTATGAGGAAATGTGTTGGCTTTGCCCGATTATGTGTGAGTATGGACATCTCTAAATAAATGAAAGATAGTGTCCTTATACTGAGGATGGTAGGTAGAGAATCTCTTAAAAAAGACAAATTAATGACTACCTATCAATAGAAACCACCCTACAAGCACGAGATAAAAAATGGCAACCAATAGGGAAAGTATTTGAGAGAGGGGAGTATTGGGAGTTATTGGGGCTTGATTCGGCCTCCACTGAAGGAATCAATGAGATGATCGAAACTACACCTATTCAAGATAATTTGGTAGATAGGGACCTCTAGACACGGTAGATCGATTCCCATATGAGGCTAAAAGGAGTGAATCACATAAACCCATAATTGGTCCCTCACAACCATTAGAAGACCAACAACATTTGTGGATGGAAATAGGAAATTTGGCCTTGAATAAGATGATTGAACAAGATTTGATGATTAGGCCTTGTCTTAAAGGAAAAGAGAATAGACAGACTAAAGTTTCATAGCAGAATAACGTCCAACAGCCACTAGATATGCCACAACAGCTGGTAAACCAATAGAAGGAGGAAATTTAAGATGAAACTTTTGAAAAAGTGATATTGAGAAAGAGTAATCGGAGTAATAGGAAAGGCTCCAAAGGTAAAAGCATTACTATATGACTAATTTAGTATAGAATGTACGAGGACTCAATAACCCTTTGAAGCTCAATGTTTTAAGGGATTTTGTTCAGTATGAGAAGCCTAGGTTATTATGCTTATTGGAAACATAAATCTGAGTAGGGAATTTGAATAAGTTAAGTAGTTTTGGTAATAACTGGAAGATTTTGACCAATCATCAGCACCATGGTTATGATAGAATCATTATTGTCTATGATGAGGAACAAATGAAAGTGGAAGAATTGAAAACTGGTGAGTAGTTCATTCATACAAACTGAGTTTCAAAATGGAGAATTCAACTGTTTTGGCTACTTTTATGTACGGTTTTAATACTGCTTTCCAAATATCGAATTTGTGGACTTCTCTGAGAAGACTAAAAGGGTCAGTTAGAGGACTGTGGAATTTTAATAGAGATTTCAATTGCACTATTTATTAATCTGAAGTTGAAGAGAATTGTACTTTGCTCAACTACAATTCGGATCTATTTGATTGTATCTGGGATGTGGAACTCTCTGATTTAAAACCTAAAGGTCATCGATTTAAATGGAGCAATAAAAAAAGTTCTAGGTAGTCAATTCGAAAAAAGTTGGATAGGGAATTGGTGAATGTTGAATAGTTAACAACCTTTTCTAGAAAGAAAAGCTACATTTTTTATCCAAGTTTTTCGAATCATACCCCTATCAAGGTGGATAATCTTTTGAAAAGGGTTAGTCTTAAATACCTCTTCAGGTTTAACAACTTTCTAACTAAGGTGGAGGGTTTTCAAAAAGCCATTTCCAAAGGTTTAGAGTTTAAGGTTTATGACACCAAATAGCTTATTTGTATGCAAAAACTCAAGAAGACTAGGTAAGAATTAAAGAAGTTGAATGCAAATAAGGGATCGGACACAAAAAAGGGATCGAAGATGCGAGAATCATACTGTCATCCACCCAGAAATTGCTAGCACATAACCCAATGGATGAGAATCTAGCTACTGAGGAGAAAGAAGCACTTAAACATTATATGTAAGTAGTGGACAACCATTATTCATTGTTAGAGAGAAAAGATCTAGAATTAATTGGATTAAGGAAGGAGACCGCTGCACTAAATTTTTCTTCAGTACAGTTTCAACGAGAAAGAAATCAATAGGATCACTTCCATTAAAGTTGATTAAGGGGAATTCCTATATGAACAAGTTGGGATTGCTGATGATGTTATAGGTTACTTTCAAAAGCTTCTAGGAATCGACGGATTTGCTAGACCTAACAGAGAAGAACTAACGAATTTTTTTTAGACAAGATTCGTAAGGATGCCACTCAGTTCCTAATCAGACAAGTTACAACTTAAGAGATAGAGGATACTATTTTTAAAATGAATGGCTCTAAGGCTCCAGGACTAGAAGGTTTGAATGGTTTTTTTCTACCACAAAACTTGGGATAAAATAGGGAAAATTATTAAAGAAGCAATGCAAGAGTTTTTCAACAATGGCATTCTACTTAAAAAGATCAATAAGACCTACTTGTGTTTGATACCCAAGATTCATAACCCTACATCATGGACTGGTTTTAAACCTATCTCCTGTACCAATTTTCTTTACAAGATCATTGATAAAGTCCTCACCAATAGGCTGAAATCTATTCTGCACTACATTATTAGTGAGAATCAAGTAGCTTTCTTAAGCAAAAGGGATATTGGTGATATTATTCTAATTTTATAGGAGCTTTTGAAAGGGTGTACAAGAGGGAATTCTCCACAAAATTGCACCATTAAGGTGGATCTCCAAAAAGCTTTTAACAATGTCAATTGGAGATTTATATTGCCGACTATAGAAGTTATGCATTTTCCCCATATGTTTATCAAATGGATTCAAGAATGCATCGCTACAGCCTCCTTTGGAATTCTAATTAATGGGAATGCTACAAAGATGTTCAAAGGCAAAAGATGTCTTAGGCAAGGGGATACCCTTTCCCCTTATCTATTTCTCATTTGCATGGAAGTTCTTACTTTAATGCTGAAGCACAAAACCACATCATCCCCTCAATTCAAGTACCACTCTAAATATAAGAAGCTTTCATTAACAAATTTGTATTTTGTAGACGATCTCATTTTTGTATGCAAGGCTAATATTGACTCTTTTGCTTTACTAATTGCTACCTTACAAAGATTTGAGGAGACTTCAGGGTTGAGTATCAATTTTCAGAAAAGCTTATTTATCTTGTTAAAAATTGCAGTACATCTTACACAAACTTTGTCCCTTGTTACTGGAATGGCTAATCAAGACCCCTTATCCTTTACCTGAGAATTCCCATCTCCTCGAGAAGACTTCGGATTAGAGAATGCCTCCCTCTTATTGAAAAGATACAAAAAAAGACTGGGCTTTTAGACTAATAGAACTCTATTCTATGATGGTAAACTCCAACTTTTGAAGTCTGTTATAATGTCCATGATTACTTATTGGTGTTCTCACATTTTTTAATCCAAAAGGCTGGTTAAAAGTGTGGAGAAAATGAGGAAACAGTTCCTATAGAGTAAAGGGAAAGGAGAAACAGGTATAACTAAAGTGAGCCGAATCCATATTTGTCAACCAAAAGAAACAGGTGGTTTGGGATTAGAGCCTATCAGTAGAAGCAATAGATACCTAATACTGAAAAGATTATAGAGAATTTTAAGTGAAAAGGAATCAAATGGATAAATAGCTACATCCTTATAGGTTCGATTAGGGGCAGAAATTCAACAACAATTTACGAGTAGAATGGGGCTGGTTGTCACGACCCGAAATAGACGCGTGACTGACATTTGTGACCTGAGGTTTGAAAGCCCAGATCACACGTAAGCCTACCACTAACAACAAAATGAATTCAAACCTTAAGAATGCAGCAAGTCCATACAATACAATAATAATAGTGCATCATAAAGAAGTTTTACAACTTATGAAATCATGTCACAACGAACACTACAATACAAGATAAATGAAAATAAAGAAAGAGCACACTCAAACATAGGCAGGTCGCAACAGACACGTCACGGGAGTCATTACTGTGAAGTCGGTGGTAGCTAACCTGAAAGAAATAAAGTTAAGGCGAGCCAAACCTTGCTAAGTAAGCTCACACTATCCTACAATACCCAATGCTATGTGCGTAGTTATGCATAAATATTAAAATGCATACATTTCATGTTATACATCCAATCACATGAACAACACAAATAAATTGTAGGGAAGAATATCTGTAGGAACCTAGTCCCCAAGGGTAAGCCCTCACAACTCTAAACCTGGAATGGCTGCGGGGAGCTATGCATCCCCAATGACCCAGCCATGCTTTTATACTCATGTAGCCATAATGCTCTCTTAATCTAAAGGGGATGCGGGGAGCCAAGTATCACCAACAGACTAGGCCTCTCTTAAAGTGTCCAAAGTCATAAGTATCACAAATAAAGGTCTGATTGGGAGCCAAGCATCAACTAGGATCGACTTATAACATATCTCAATATCATAAACAAAACAACTCTCATATCTCATAGTCTCGATCCTACTATACCTCGTAAATGGAAAGAAAATACCTCAATCAGTGCTAATTAGGAGTTCTTGGGCTCAAATAATAATTTAGATATCATTCGAATTGCCTAAGCAATTCATTTATGAAACTTGAAAATTTCTCCTATTCTCGCCTAAACGTTCTATAATTTTTAATTGGAAAACCGTTTAAAATCTCACTATGATTCTTTAGAGAAAAATGATTAGTATAATTTTTAGCATTTTTAGAAAATTTTCAAAAAGTGACCAAAATGGTCGCCTGAATAATAACTCCAATCATTGGAATATTCCCTCCAGTCACTGGAAAATCTTTAGTTTCAGAATTCAACAATTTTTATACCAAATGAAAGTTCTTGATGAGTAGAACAACTTTCTTCAAAGCAACATGCTCAGATTCTCAACAAATTTTAACGAATTAAAGAAAAACATGCCAAAATCCTAATCTCCTTTTCTGCCAATCGTTAGCGATCTAGGCAGTGGTTGGCGACGAGACCATGAGGCTTTTTTTGACATCGAGATGAGTCGAATGGTGGTAATGGTGACCGAATACAACCCCACCGGGAGCAACATAATGACGATTGACATTTTTCATCAGTTTTTCTCCTCAATTTTTGTGATGACTTCGACAATAATGGTGACTGAAATGGATATGGTTGTGATGGGTTCATTAAGAGGAAGAGATTGGTATATAACACTAACCGTTTGAGTCACCGACGGTGAAGAATGGTTAAAGAGAGGGAATTTATGAATAGTAGCCTTCGGGGAGGGTTAAAATGAAATTATGAGAAAATCAAGAAAAGAAAAATTTGTCTCTTATATATATAGCATACGAGATGTTACATTCTCTCCTCTTTATAAAAAAAATCAACCTCAAATTTTATAATAAGATTTATTAAGGAAACAAGTATGGATACAATTCTCTCATCTCTTGCTCTGTTTCCCAAATAACTTCTTCAATGCAACCATTCCTGGACATCACCTTAACTATGGGAATTTGTTTTGATCGAAGCTGTCGCACCTGCAAATCCACGATAGCTACTGGATCCTATTTGTTGGTTAAATTCTCGTTTACTTCCATGCTTTGCGGTTGGAGTACATGGGAAGGATCGGGAACGTACTTCCGAACTATAGAAATATGGAATATTGGATGGACTTGGGCCATGTCCGGAGGTAATGCCAACTGGTATGCCACATTTCCAACTCTCTTAATTACCTTGTAAGGTCCAATATACCTTGGAGACAATTTTCCTCTCTTACTAAACCTCACCACTCCTTTATTGCAGATACTTTAAGGAATACGAAATGTCCGACTTGAAACTCCACTTCCTTATGCTTCAGATCAACATAACTTTTCTGTCTACTGACAGCTATCTCTAGCCTCTGCTTAATCAATGAGAACTTCTCGGACGTGATTTTGATTAATTCTGGGCCCTTTAACTACCTCTTGCCTACCTCCTCCCAACACATCGGTGGCCTACATTTTCGTTCATACAATGCCTCGTATAGTGCCATCCCAATACTACTGTGGTAGTTATTATTATAAGCGAACTCAATCAAAGGCAAATGTCAATCCCAACTACCGTCAAAATCTATCACACCCATTCTCAACATATCCTCTAAAGTCTAAATTGTCCTTTCAAATTGCCCATCAGTCTAAGGATGAAATATCGTACTAAAATCCAATATGGTGCCTAACACCCCTTGTAATTTTTTCTAGAATTGAGATGTGAACTGTGATTCCCGATCCAAAACTATTGATATAGGTACTCCATGGAGGCACACTATCTGATCAATATAAACTTGAGCAAGCTTGGACACCAAATAAGTAGTCTTCATGGGTAGAAAATGTGTTGATTTCGTCAATCTATCTACGATCACCCAGATTGAATCACATAGAGTTCTTGTATAAGGTAGGCCAACCACGAAATTCACCATGAACCTCTCCCATTTCCATTCAGGAGTTGGCAGTGGTTGTTGCTTACCTGAGGGCTTCTAATGCTCAACTTTTACTTGTTGACTCGTCAAGCGTTTAGAAGGCTAAATGCCCAATTTAGGGCCAAAAGTCGTTGGGTTTGATCAATTTAGAGCCAAACATTATAATTTGCTTAATTAAGGTCTAAATGTTGTCGTGACCTATTTTCTGACACCTTCCTTAATTTAAACCTTAATATTCATTGAAGTGTACCATCATACATGTCAGTTATGGATTAGAGGAAAGAGAAGGAGAGTAAAGAGATATGAAAGAAGAAAAAGAGAAGAACCAAGAATGGAAAAAACATCCTTTTGCTGGTTTACACTAATATTAATACGTCAACTACTTATATAAAATTATTAGGTAATAATCATGTACATCGTATATTTCTAGAAAGAATCAACAAAAGTAAAGGAAACCATTGCTAGTTGTTGGAAGTAGAATAGGCTTCCTAGTTATATATATATTGGTTTCTACACCCAAAAAACAGGAAATGCTTCAAGGTTATGTATCTAGCTTTGCTGGTGGATATATAGTAACCTTCTTTTCCTTTGAGGGATGGGAAAAGAGAAAGAAAAAATGTCACTAAAGGATACATATGTTGTACTAGAAGAAGATGCAGAGCTGCGTAAGACTACACCATCTTTATAGTCGAAGCTAAGCTATACACCAATAATGAGAACTTTGTTAGACTTTAGTATTTTATTATACAATAATGGCTTATCGAATCATAAGTAATTACTAACTCTCCTCCTACTTTGACTTCATTTTGTTGAATATTATATAAGAGTTGTAATCATTTTTAGAAAAAAAATTGTTTATCTAATTAGTGATTAAGCATTGTAAAGGGTAGTAGATCGATTCAACTAATTAAGAAAGGACATTGGATGTTGAAGAGAAGATATATGATTGAGGGAAATAATTAATGTTAGGATTTATTTGCTTGGAGTTGGTGTCATTTTTATTTTAGCAGTGTGAACGTTAGGATTTGTCAGCTACGTATATGAATTTTATTTTCATATGAATACTTGTAGGTCTTTGTGATTTATATTGTCAACTCAAACTTCTTTTCATATTTAAGATTACATGCAAGTGGAATAGATTCACCAATAGCTTCACTAATTTTGTAGCTACACAATTAGCCCATTTTGCTATGCCAATCTTCCTCCAAGAAAACCTAGTATTCTTTACTTAGGAGGGAGCCTTGAGTTCTTGTCCATTGGATGGAAAGGCCATCTTGAGAAGTTCGTGTTTGATTGAATTTATAAATATTCGTTGAAGGTTTTTAAAACTAATATTCTCGGCTAGTTGACTGTGGTTGTCTGTGATGCAATAAGCAATAAGTTCTTGTTCTATAATAAAAACAGGCTTATTGTTTCATGGTCATCTGACTCCGTCAATAAGGTCTTTCTATCTTCTCTTCAGACCTCATCCAAAGAAGAAGCCATAAAGATGTACAAAATGCTTTATGAGTTCTTAAAACTTGAGGCTCTTCAATGATATATCGGTGTTATGGATGCTATAGCACGCAAACAATTTTCCTCTGAATGGAATAACAAAGACAAAGTTATCGTCTTTTATGTTGCAAAGAATTATATGTTTCGTTTGGCATGTCAATTGTTTATCAACCTCGAAGACCCAAATTGCATTGCTAAACTAAATGACCATTTCTATCCTCTAGCTTTAGGAATTATTTTCATCCCCATTGATTTGCTTGGAACTCCATTTTGTTTGGCCATTAATGCTTCAAAATTTATAAGGAATGAGCTTCTTGCCATTATTAAACGAAGAAAGATTGATATGGTAGAGGGAAAGGCATCGGCTACACAGGACATATTGTCCCACATATTGACGACAAGTTTTGAGTATGGAAAATACATAAACGAGAGTGACATCGCATGCAAGATCCTAGGACTATTGATTGGAGGACATGACACTGCTAGTGTTGCCTATACCTTCATTGTCAAGTCTCCTATGGAACTCCCCACATTTACGAGCATGTTTATAAGGGTATTACTCATTATTATTAATTCTTGTCATTTTGATTTTAATAGTTACAATGCAATTGTTTTTGACTTTTTGTTACAAGTATAGAACAAGTGGAGATAGCAGAAACAAAAGCACCAGGAGAGTTGTTGAACTTGAATGACATATAGAAGGTGAAGTACTCGTGGAACGTAGCATCTGAAGTCATAAGACTTGCTTCTCCTCTTCAGGGTGCTTTTAGAGAGGCCATCACCGACTTCATTTTCAATGGTTTCGCAATTCCAAAGGGCTGGAAGATACTCATAATCCACTAAATCAAAAGTCTAAATGATTAACAATTTCGATAAGAATAGATGAACCACAAAAGTTTAATCCAACTTGATTTGAAAGAAATGGACCTGCACCATACATATATGTCCTTTTGGTGGAGGACCTCAGATGTGTCCTGAAATGGAATATGCTAGACTGGAAATATTCGTGTTCATGCATAACTTGGTGAAAAGATTCAAGTTTTATAAGTTAATTCCTGACGAGAAGATCGTTGTCAATCTCATGCCAATACCCCAAAAAGGACTTCTCGTTCTTCTTCGTCCTCACACATCTTGATAATTAAGTTCAAAATCATATTATCTTATGTTTTAAAACTATTAATTTGTAAGAAATCTAGTGTCCACCATAACTACTAAGCTATAGCTATATATACTCATATAAAGATGTGTAGCATAAGGTGAGAATATTTACTATTAGTTGCGAGTGTTACGATGTTTCTATTGATGTGGTTGAAGATGCATTATAGTATATGACACGAGTACATAACTAAAGAGCCATTTAAGTACATAACTAAAGAGCCATTTATGTCCATAAAATAAAAGAAAAACACTAAGAAATAACATGGATATAGAGGAAATAGTTTAGGTAGCTTTAGCATATATATACTAACCTATCCTATTACATACAATTCATAGTTGTTAATGCATGAATGTAGTGTCGATACAGATACACCCTAAGAAGATTATAACATTCAACTAGATACATGCAATCTTTGTTCATCACCATCTAATTGTAAAGAAATAGATCTCTAGGCTTTTCAAATAGTAATATTTTGTAATATATCAACTAATATTTCTCATTCAATTTCCTAATATACTAAGGAATTGATTTATGGTAATATATTAAATAACAATATTCCCTGTTTTGTTCTTAACTAAGAGTGGAAGGCAAGTTGACTGATATAATAACCACACATTGCATGAAACAAAGCAAAAGACAAACTTGTAGGCATCAACTATATACCATATTTGTTTAGTTCATGACAAACAAACACAAACCACTTTATTATACTAATTAACCTGAAGGGAACAATTTGTGTTAGTATATTATATTTTCCTTTTCTAGTTTCTATTATAAATTATTATGATTATAACGTAAAAACTTTGCCTGAGACTGGAAGGACAAGGAATAGAAGATGGTTGGGACATGGCTTTGCCAGAAGCAGAAAATGGATCCTTGATCACGGTGGTTTAGTTGGAATTCTCTTATATTGAAAGTTATGGGTTGTGGTAAGACAAATGTAACATTGGAAATAAGGAAGTTGTCAGAAAATAGGTCATAAAAATGCCACATAAGACATCTCACTTAGAGTTAACAGAACGTGTGTGACGCAACCAAATTTTCATCCAAAATAGCCTAACAATGAGCATACTCGATAATATTTAGATCTTAATTGAGTAAATTATAATGTTTAGCACTAAATTGATCAAACCTAACCACTTTTGGCCCCTTTAGAAACATATTCAACCACAACTTTCTTCATACCGTCCTACCAATATGTATCTCTAATATTATCGTACATTTTGTTAGAACCTGGATGCACATTGCATGCAACATAGTGTGCTTCCTCTAGAATCTCCTTTTTCAAGTTTTCTATACATGGAACATACAATCTCCCATTCATTCTAAAGATGCCTTCTTTATGCCTTCTTTATCGATTTCAAAATCTACACGTCGTCCTTTTTGAACGTCATAAATAAGTTGTTGAAATTTAGGATCTTGACCTTGAGTGATCCTAATCCTGTCCAATAATACTGACCGCACCCTAATGCTAGTCAGTAATATTCCTACATCTAAAATATGAAATTAAGTACCTCGATCCATCAAACCATGTAACTCTTTAGTTAAAGCTCTCCTCTTTATTACAATATGCACCAAACTGCTTGAGGATTTCCTACTTAAATTATCTGTCACGACATTTGCCTTCCCTGGATGATATTAGAATGTAAAGTTGTAATATTTTAGTAATTCCATCCACCACTTTGCCTCAGATTTAGATCTTTTTTCTGAAATATACTCTAGACTCTTATGATCCGTAAAAATCTCACATATCTCATCATACGAGTAATGTCACCAAATCTTTAAAACAAATATTACTACTACCATCTCTAAATCATGCGTAGAATAATTTTGTTTTTGTTTCTTTAGTTGCTTGGAATCATAAGCAATCACCCTACCATTTTGCATCAATACACATCCAAGGTCAACTCTCGAAGCATCATAGTACAATTGAAATCCTCCACCTTTGTTGGTAAAGCTAATATTGGAACTGAAGTTAAACACTCCTTTAGTTTTTTAAAATTCTCCTCGCAAGCATTAGACCAAATAAATTGAACATTTTGTTACGTCAATTGGGTCAACAGTGCTGCCATCTTAGAAAAAATTTGAACAAATCTTCGATAGTAACTTGCTAACCTGAGAAAACTCCCTACCTCTGTCACGCTCCTTGGTTATTCCCAATTCATCACAACTTCCACATTCTTCAGGTCCATTTGTATTTTGCCTTGAGATACCACGTGTCCTAAGAAAACAACTCAAGCCAGAATTTGCATTTTGAGAACTTGGCATATAGTTGATGTTCTCAAAGTGTCTGTAATACCAATCTTAAGTGTTTGGCATGCTCTATATCTGTCCATATATATGCCAAAACGTCATCAATAAAAACAATCACAAACCTATCCAAGAACGGCTTGAATACTCTATTCATCAGATCCATGAAAGCTGCTGGAGCATTTGTAAGGCCAAAAGACATTACCAAAACCTCATAATGGTCATATCGAGTCCTAAAAGCAGTCTTAGATACATCATCTTCTCTAATCCTTAGCTAATGGCATCCTAATCTTAGATCAATCTTAGAAAAGTACTTACACCTTGAGGTTGGTCAAACTAATCGTTAATTCAAGGTACAGTAAAACCTCTATAAATGAATATTTTTGAGACCTGAAAAATTATTATCTTATATAGAGTTATTAATTTATCGATAAATGAATATTTTATTAATTTATCGATAAATGAATATTTTATTAATTTATCGATAAATTAATATTTATTAATTTATAGAATAATTTTATTTTGTACATTATGTTTGTCAAATTAAACAATTAATTTTTTTTTCCGTAACTAAGAAAAGAAAATAAATAAACAATTAATTAATGATGGTGCATTGTATCTAAGTTTGTTAATCTTGTCAAAAATAAGTTTATTAATCTTAAGTTAGCGTGATTCAAAATAGAGTGCATGTAGGTACATTAGAATATAAAATATTAGAATATGAAGTGTTGTGAATTGTTTCAAGTACACAGTACTGTATAAAGTTTATAAATAGATACATGTATTTTAACTTCATATACCAAAATATAAAAATTCATATATTACATCTTCTCTTCCATGGGTACTCGTTTGAAGCTGTAAAAAAATTCTATGCTAAATGATGAGATGAGAAAAACATTATGTGAGTACAAAAATCAGCATCTCTCTTCAAGTCAAAAAGATTTACAACAGTGGATACAACAAAAGTTTGATCTCTCTATTAGTCAATCAACAATATCAAATACTCTTAAAAGGTCAGCAGATTATTTGTCAAAAGAGATAACAAATAGCAATGTTAAAAGGCACAAATCAACAAAATATCCTGAATTAGAAAAGGTATT
>JANIJH010000009.1:36419977-36435609 GCA_024520975.1 Erythroxylum areolatum | reverse complement strand
ATAAAAATTGTTTAGGAAGTGCTTTATTTTATGAATTATATATGTAATTTTCATTCTTATTTAATGAATTATTATTTATATTTTCAGTGGGCCTTAAGGATTTTTTAAAACTATTATCTTATGCATTTAGCGAGGTTATTATTTTATCCCATTGGCATAAGTCGGACTCGAGAAAATTATTATTTAATCCAGATTATTAATTTATCAAATATTCATTTATCGAGGTTTTACTGTAGCGGATATTTGTTGCGGATAGTCACCTTTTTTAACTATCGATAATCAATACACAATCAGAGAGAACTATCATCTTTCTTCATAAATAGTACTAGTGCACCTCTTGGCTAAGCGCTAGGTCTGATAAAACTCTTATCTAACAAATCTTGTAATTACTTCTTTAATTCTTTTAAATTATACAGGTGTCATTCTGTATGGTGGTATAAATATCGAAGTCATACCAGGTACTATGTCAATATAAAATTCAATTTCTCGCTCTGGGGGAACCCTGATAACTTTTTAGGAAACACATCTGGAAACTTTTGAACTATCAGAATGCTTTGAAGACTGATGCCCTCTACAGCTAAATCCTTGACTGAGGCCATAAATCCTTATTACCCTTGTCTGAGCATCTTGTTGGCCACTACTGTTGAAACTATGTTAGAGGGGTTAGTTTTTCTATCCCCTTTAAAGATAAACTCTACGTCCCCTGGAATCTTAAGCATCACTTCCTTCTCTCTACAATCTAAGGTAGCATAATGATGGGATAAGCAATCCATTCCTAATATTACATCTAAATCTATAACTGGCAATATCATAAGATTCGCTACTAATCTCCTACCATTAATATCCACGGGACATGAGTAGGAGATCAAGTTTACCTCTATGGCATTAATTAGAGGTGTAGATACTGACAGAGATTCATCCACCATATCCGGTGCTTTTCTAACTTCATAACAAAGTTAGGCGACATAAAAGAATGAGTTGCTCTTGAATCTATCAGAGCCATAGCTTCTAATCCACATACAAGAATGGTACTTGATACCACTACATTGGAAGCCTGTGGATCTTGAGGGGTGAGAGTGAACGCCCTAGCCTAACTACGACGTACCTGCTGAGAGGTAGAGGATTGTCCAAAACTGTGACCTCCAGATCTACCTCCTAACTATCTCCCTCCAAATCATTCCCCCTGTTGACCATCAAACTGTGATCCCCTTTGTGGCTGTCGAAATAAAGGTTGTGCTACATTAAAAAAGGACTACTAATATCCCCTCACAGGGCTATCTCTGATTAAATGCCCATAATGGTCACATCTGTAGCAAGCTCCTGGTGGTGTGTGACATGGACCATGATGCACTCTACCACATTGCTGAAAAATGGAAGAAGTTAAGCCTGAACTACTACACCCTGATCTTTGCCCGCTACTGGTACTACCTGCACCAAGTATGGATCTAAATCCTCCCAGATGTCTACGGTCAGATCTCGCCTTGCCATGAGCTTGAACAACCCTTTGTAGAGAACTCCCACTCTGGCTAAACCTTGGTAAAAAGTTTGATTGCTACTACTATGGTTGTTAAAAACTAGAGGATCCTGCAGAATGCCTCCTACTCTGCTCTCCTGTAGACAAGGTACCTTGCTCCACCAGAATCCTCTCTAACTTCTTGACCATATTCATTAAGGTAGAGAACTTTGCTCAACAGTTCATAGTCATGCTGACGAAAAGAGGTCCCAGCCCTAACACATACTGGTTGTTGTTCCTCAACCCATCAGAATCAATCTTTGGGGCATAACGACTTAAGCAAATTAAGTTTGTGGTGTACTTGTCCACTGTCCTATCTCCATGGCATAAGTTTAGAAACTCTGATCGGAGTGTCTCACAAGTTGCGAAGGAGAGGAAGTAGTTCATAAATCTCTTTCTAAACTACGACCAAGTCACTGCACCCAAGTATGGAAGGATATGATCTCAGTACTAATCCTTAACCATCCCTTGCAGAGACATTTCTACCAGACGCACCAGCTGTGTATCAGAACAATGTAACCTCCTGCCTCATCAAGAAAATCAATAGCCTCCCAAGGTCTAATTCTATTGAACTCTATCGGACGAAACCGTGCATATGCCATAGATAATTACATATTTTACCTCTCTTGTTCTAGGACTGCCATTGGAGGAGTTGGCTGCTGCTACTGCTGCATCATCATCATCGAGTCTCAAAATATCACATTGTTAGCCTCTATCCCTGCTTGGAATGTATGCATATCAAACACAGGTTCCCCAGGAACTCCTTGTGACACCTCCGACGCCTCGGTAGAAACCTCTCATGTCCGGGCCGTTTTGTGCCTACCGCACCTTCCAGTTGAAGTAATAAGGGCAGATGTCTCATCCTGATTCAAGGCTTCATCGTTACCCTCTTGGTCAAGTCGAGTGAGAAACCTAGTACGTCTATTCATGCTGAAATTGAAAGCAAAAGAACGGTCAGTACTACCAGTGAGAATATGAACGTATTCTGGAAGTTACTTTAAAAAAGAGTGGATTCATATGTGTTCGCAGTGACAAACAAAAGAGCATCCTAGGCCGTAAATCTCTAACCTAAGCTCTGATACCAATTTTGTCACGACCAGAAACGGGTGCGTGATCAGCACGTGGGACTCGAGGTTCGAAACCCCATATCACACGTAAGCCTACCACTAGTGACAAAATGAATTTAAACCCTAAGAATGTAGCAAGTCCATACAATACAATAACAATAGTGCGCATCAAAAAGAAGTTGTACAACTAATGAAATTATGTCACTGCGGATGCTAAAATACAAGATAAATGAAAATAAAGAACGAACATATATAAACGTAGGTAGGCCGCAGTGGACACGTTACAAGAGTCACTACTGCGAAATTGGTGGTAGCTGACCTGAAAGAAAATAAAGTTAGGGGAGTCAGACTTCGTTGAGTAAGCTCACCCCATCTTACGATAACCAATGCTATACACACAATCATGCACAACTATTAAAATACATACACATCATGTTATACTTCTAATCACTTCAACAACACAAATAAATATTGGAATATCTATAGGACCCTAATCTCGAAGGGTAAGCCCTAACAAATCTAAATCTTGAATGGCTGCGGAGACCTATGCATCACCAATGGCCCAGTTATGCTCCTATACTTATATAGTTGTAAAGCTCTCTTAATCCAAAGGAGCTGTGGGGAGCTAAGCATCACCAACAGACTAGCCCTCTCTCAAAGCATCCAAAGTCATAAGTATCATAAATAAGGATTCGATTGGGGAGCCAAGCATCATCCAGCATTGACCTATAATATATCTCAACATCATAAACAAAATAACTCTCATAGTTATAACCAGTGCACATCAGGCCCTGATGCATACCCATCGAGTGACACATCCTACAGATCTTTTCTTTCCCACAATCGAACATAGCAATACATATCAAATTATTAAGCATGCAATTTATCAAGTAAACATTTAGTTATATAATGACCAATGCATGTATGCAATACTCAACCCAACGTATTCGCTAAGTCAATTTGATATAAAGGCCTATACTAAAGTAGATATGCATTATTGTATATACGCGTTCGCGATATAAATATATAAGCATTATATATATATATATATTATTCATTTACTGGTACAACTACGGTAATAGCAAGTCCGTATGAACTTACCTGGTAATCAAAATCATTTGTCCGATCCTTCCGATGAGGGTCCCGCTCTTGCTATACTTAGTAAATAAAAAAATATCTCAATTAGTACTAATTAGGAGTTATTGGGCTCAAATAACAATTTAGGTATTATCTAAATTGCTGAAGCAGTCTATTTATGAAATTTGAAAATTTCTACTATTCTTGCCTAAACGTTTCGTGATTTTTAATTGGAAAATCTTTGAAAATCTCACTATGGTTCTTTAGAGAAAAATTATTAGTATAATTTTTAGAAATTTTTCATAAAAGTAATCAAAATGGTCACCGGAGCAGTACCTTTGGCGATCAGAATATTCTTCCAATTACTGGAAAATCTTCAGTTTTAGAATTTAATGATTTTTATACCAAATGAAATCTCTTAACGAGTAGAACAACTTTCTCCAAAGCAACATACTCAGATTCTCAACAGATTTGAACAAATTAAAGAAAAACAAGCTAAAACTCTAATCTCCTTTTTCGGCAATCAACGGCTATCTAGACGGCAGCTAGCAACGAGACCATGAGGCTTTTGTTCCTGACGTCGAGATGAGTATGGTGGTAGTGGTGACTAGTAACAACCATCGGAAGCGACATATCGATGATTGGTGTTTTTTATTAGTTTTTCTCCTCAGTTTTTGCGACGATGGCAGTTGAAATGGGTATAGTTGTGAGGGGCTCGTTGAGAGGAAGAGATTGGTATATAACACTAACCGTTTGAGTCACTGACAGTGAAGAATGGTTCGATAGAGAATTTGTGAATAGTTTCTTTTGGGAGGGTTAAAATAAAATTATGAGAAATGGGGAAAAAAAGAAGTTGTCTATTATATATGTAGCATACGAGATGCTACACTAGTGATACACTCTCATTATGGTATGACAATTGGACAAGTCATGGGGCATTCATCCAAAATCCAATTTCTAGGAATATCCTCAATAGATTCTTAAAAAAGGCTAATGTCTAAGAGATAATTGCCAATGGAAATTAGCCTCTTACCTCAGAGAAGATTAGAGCTTTGTCAATCCCACCGTACAGGCTCTTTGGGGGTGAGCACACTTATTTATGGAATGGTTTATCGGTTTTGGAAATAACAAATCGAAAGGTAAAAGAAATATTGTATGCGACAAGTGCAACTTTGGGATGGAGTAAGCTAATCTGGAACAAATCCCTTAAACCTAATGCTAGCTTTTTGCTTTGGTTAGCCCTGCTGAATAAACTCAACACAATGACCCGCTTAAAGTTCCTATATGTTCCTAAACACTATGTCTTATGTAATTTGCAGGAAGAAGATAGAGATCATTTATTCTTCAGGTGTGAATTTTCTAAAAGGTTATGGTAGAGCATATCCTCATTATGCTTCCTACACGACAATCAAGGCAACCTAAGTGGTTTTACAAGAGATATTGCAGCTTAACCACTCCAGACATGATAAAGAAGTCTACATGGTTGCACTTGCAACATTTACTCAAGAGATTTGGAAGGAGAGGAATAACAGAAGATTTATAGGGAGAATCAGAGGCTTAACATCTCATACTGAACTCGCAATTGCAAGCATAAGAGAGCAGCTAGTTGCTACTCAAATGGAGCAAAAATGCAGTAGAAGGTTAATGGTTTCTTGGATTTTAATCAGTATCCAAAAATCTAGGAAAAGGGAGCATAATCCTAATCTAGGCCCCTATTCAAGGGTACCAAAAAATAGACAGAGGAAATCCACAACACACTACTCCTAAATCTCTAATCAAGCATCACATATACAAAACAAAATATACTTGATATAAAGGGCAGTCACTTTAAAAGTTATTATACAAGAGCAATTACCTGGAGGGATGCTTGGGGACTCAAGTTCATCTAAAGATCTCCAGAATCCATCTGTATATCAGACTCTACATCAGGATCGTACAGAAATCCCATATATTTCAAAATAGGTTTCGTACTCACCTCATGGTTTCGATCTTTAAGATGTCACAGAATTTTAATCACGAACTTTGGCAAGGTACATGATGAGGATGCCCGCCTCTAGACAGCAACTTCTCCTCGGGCTGTTCCTCCACTGCGAGGTTGAAGAGATCCCTTCATGTTTCTAACAAAATAGAAAGATTGATGATCATGAAAGCAAAAGAAATAAGTTTTTAAGTTATAAAGCCTTACCTTTAAAGCATTCATTAGATTGGGAGCAAGAAGCCGCTCGATCTTCCAACCCTAATTCGGAAGAATCTAGATCCTCTTTTCAATGGTTTCGCTTTTCTTATCCTTAAACAGAAAGCACGAGTGTAAAATGGTTGACTAATGATATCTTAACGTCGTCGTTTAAGTTCTGTGTGAACTAATGTCTATCACGATGCCATTTCTTTAATTCCTAGTCTCATTAATGTCGTCATTTTCTTAAGTTTCTCTTGGTTGTAGGAGAAACTTATGGATTTGTTTATTTATTGCACTTCGTTAATAAATTTTATTTTTTCAAAAAAACATTAAAAGAAAACAATATGAATTAAAGCATTTTAAATGAAAAAGCAAACTTAACTTTAACTTTCCCCTCCTTAATTTCTCTCTTCTTTTTATTTTTGCAATTAGACCGGGACCCTACTCAAAGTAACATGTCAGGCTTGGGTTGACCGAACCAATGGCGGAGTTTGACCCCTATCAAACCTTAGATGGAGCTTAGGTTGAGTCTGATTTTGTCAATTGTCATCCCTAATTTTTAAAAACTAGACAAAACGTTAAAATGAAACAAATAAAAAGTAAAAGTATCCCAATAAATTTGATTATAAATTAAGGGATAACTAAACCTAAAATCTTCAAAATTTTGAAAATTTTTAATAAAAGACCAATTTTTAAAACCTTAATATTTCAATTTAAAGCATTAGTTTTTGCTAATGTAATTAATAGATTAGTTTTTGCTAATGTAATTAATAGATAGACATTTATATATTATTTAATAGACATATTACATCATCAAAAATAATTTTCAAGTTTTCAAAGGTTAATAAATAATTTTAAAATTTGGGCAATGAATTAAAAAAATTGAAAAAATTAAATCTTTGATATATCATCTTAAATGAAACACAAACGATAGAAAAGGGCGCAAAGACACAAAAAGCACGGATTAGTGTAGAAAATTTTGAATTGGTAGTCGTAAACGCAATAGAAAGTAAGAAAATTACGTTGTCTTTCATGGCCTCCGATTGGTCGGACTGCATCATGTTACGCAACACCGTCCAATCCTAAAAAGGTGTAGTTAATCAGTTTAAACTCAACTTACGTAAGCAGACGCGTTCAACTCACGCCACGTCATCTTGGGAAATAAACCTACCTAGGCCAATTCGGTCCCCAACGGCGAGCAAAGAATCAATGTAAATGTCTATTTAAGACATTTGCCAACCACACAGTGATCACTGATAGTCATGATCTTTATACACCTCTATCTCTCATTTTTAGCCTGCAATTCGACGATCGGGTTTGTTGTACGAAAAGATTGTCACTCAACTTGACTCTTTCTTATTGCCCCGGAAAAGACAAAGGAATACTGAAGGCCATGTTTCTGGTCGATTGGTTCTATGGAGTTTTAGCCTCTCTAGGTCTCTGGCAAAAAGAGGCCAAGATTCTTTTTCTAGGGCTTGATAATTCTGGCAAAACTACCCTGCTTCATATGTTGAAGGATGAGGTTTGGTTTCTTGGTCATTTTGGTTCTTCCTTCTTTGGTTACGTGTTACTTGATTGTATGTTTTGATTCAGGGCACTGAACTTTGAGTGCTTCACACCTTATTTTGTTTTGTGTCTATTGAAAGTTTGGATTTTGGTGCTTGTTGGTACTGTTAAAATTGGAATTGAACTGAAAACAACAGCGATCGCTCTTGTTGTGTTGTATTTATCGGGAATTTTGCTTCATGGGTCAGTAGAATTCACCGTTATGTTTTGGGAAATTTTGTTATCGCAACCGGGGTGGTTAGCTCAAGTTGGTTGCGAATGCTAATTACTGAATCGACGGCCTTTCCTTTGTTGTGATTTTTTTCTCGTATCTTGAGTTTCTGGTGTTACGTCTTTGCGCATTTGATTGAGCTCTGGGAGAAAAATCATAGTAGGATATTGGTATTCTTGATTTTGGATGCAGAGATTGGTTCAACATCAACCTACTCAGTTTCCCACATCCGAAGAACTTAGCATTGGGAAGATCAAGTTCAAGGCGTTTGATTTGGGAGGTCACCAGATTGCCCGCAGGGTCTGGAAGGATTACTATGCTAAGGCAAGTTGGTCATGATGGTTTAGCTAGTTTTGGTGTTCTTTTTGCTGTGAATTTGGTGAATGAAAGTTCTTCAGAAATTGTGATATTCCATTTCATTATAACCCTCAACTACTTTTCTCCAGGGTTGTCTATTACTTTGATATTTTCTGTAAGCAATTAAAATGTGTCTTGTAGCTTTAGAATGCGTAGTGTTTACCATGAAAGAAAATTTGGAAACCGGAAAGCTAATAGCTAAAGCTTTCACTTTCTTTCTTTTTTCATGTGCTTCCAATCGTTAAATATGTTGGATATTGTGCACAACTCTGTTTTTTGTCTGATCTGACCAATTTTATTTTGGATTGATTTTGTTTTTCTTTCATTTCTTCTGCGCCTCCCACTCCCCACCTCTACCTCCCACACTGTTAATTTTTAGTTTAAAATCAAGTTCGGCAAAATCTTTCCACCATAGGCTGGCAAGTTAATCTGATTTGTTGTGATAAAGGTGGATGCTGTGGTCTACTTGGTGGATGCCTATGATAAAGAGAGGTTTGCGGAATCAAAAAGGGAACTGGATGCACTCCTTTCTGATGAGGCTTTGGCTAATGTACCGTTCCTTGTTTTGGGAAACAAAATCGATATACCCTATGCAGCTTCTGAGGACGAGCTGCGTTACCACCTGGGTCTCTCTAACTTCACCACTGGTAAAGGGAAGGTAGACCTTTCAGACTATAGTGTCCGTCCTTTAGAGGTCTTCATGTGCAGTATTGTTCGCAAAATGGGATATGGTGATGGCTTCAAGTGGCTATCTCAGTATATAAAGTAGAGGGATTGCAAGCAGAATCTGTGTTAGAACCTTGAACCCCTTGTGTAGTCCCCAAAGCCTACCATCCCAGAAGGTTGTCTTCATGCTTATATTTGATCTTTTGTCTTCTTCATCTGTGTGGGACGTCTAAATGTCACTACTCTGTAAAATGTACTAGTGGCACGTTTTCCTTTCCTTAACCCTTTTATTATATGTATATATATATAGAAGTGGATACTTCTATTGTATTTTTATGTCTATAACTAGGCATCGAGGAATATATGAAGTTTGATCAATCGTTTCGTTCACTTTTTCTTTTTCTTGAGCACTCTCCATGTTAGAAAAGCTGGTTGAAGTTGCTTATCACTTTTTTTAACTTTTAGCATCAAACTTCTTATAAATCAATTGTCCATGGATCGTTTGCATGCCAAATACCTGTGAAAAAATAATGTTCTGGGAGATCGTAATGCTTGTCTGATCAAATTTTCATGTGGCAAGTGGTAATTTGATGTTTCATAAAATTAACTCTCACTTTGTACTAAATTTGGTGTGTTGTTATCTATGAAATAAAATTTTCATTAATTTGTTATTAGTTAAAAATAAATCAATTATATGATTCTTTAAAAAATGGATAATTTTTAATTTTGCATTATCATGTATTTTTTTGGAGTGAAATACAATTAGTTTGGTTTAATTACCGATAAAACAAGGTCTGCCTCATCCAAATATGTGTCCAGAAAGGATGATTTTGGTAGCATATTACCTATTTAATATCTTTCAGTATAAATAATTACTTTAATAGAGTAAATGCAATTGTACATGAAGGTGAAACTCGATCATATTATTCAATATACAAAAATAAAAGGGTTAATTTATTAAAAATTTTTAAAACTTATTCAATCTCTCATGTTAACCCAAATTTTAAAAAATAATACTAAAATGCCTCAATTTTCAATTTGTTACGAATATAGTCGAACGTTAAGTTTTTTGTTATTGTCGCTGACGTGACAAATCATGCTAGATTTTTTACATGTCACGTAGCCTAATTTTTTCCAACACATTTCTTTAAAATCAATCAAATTAAAAAATTAATTAAATTTAAACACATAAAATAACTTTGTGTTTTCTTCCTTCTTGAGTCTTCATGATTAAGCACTCTCCTGCTCTCTTGTTGATTGTGTGTGGATTGTCGCTCTCTTGTGATTGTGTATGGATTGTTACTGTCTCTGGAGTGTCGCCATTGTCTTGTAGTTGGGTGCAATTAGGGTGTTGGTCTCCTACGATTGAGGGGTGAGTTCATATAACCATAAGTTAGATTTAAGTTGTTTGATCTGTTGCTACATTCCTCTTTGTTTCTAAATTTCTCTCATTTTTTTATGGGGCAAATTCCCTTTAAGCGTTCATATGAAAGTGTGTAAATTTGTCCTGATACATCCATGTAGTTAATGGATTCATTTCTTAAACCTAAGATTGTCTTTTAGTTGTTTTTTGTGCTTGAAAGTTCTTTCAATCTTAATCTAATGGTATAATTCATTAATGAACTGGTATGCTTCTTACAGTACTTCTAGTTAAAGTGATTACAGTAGGTAATATTGATTGATATTTTCAACTTAATATGTACTATTACCAGAACTAGACGCCGAAACATTAAAAATTTTGAATTCTCTTGGTTAACATTTACCACAAGTAGTTTTAAAGGACATATGTTTCATGAATTCAGTGTTGTTGAGTTTGGTTATTTGATCTTCCGCAGATATTATCATTCATCTATTCAATTTCAAGCAGCTCCAATTCTTTTCAATAACTATTTTGCTTCCTTCATATTGAAGCATCAATAGCAAATGTAGAGTTTTATATATCAAATTCTTCCCAATAATTCAGTGTTCTATTGTTAAATTTTGTTTAATTCTGTAGTTGAATTTAGTTTGCTAATTATGTCTTGATTTATTGTTCTTATTATTTTCCAGAAATATCTTGTGGTTCCCCATGGAGGAAAGATTTTTAATTTCAAATTATTACAATACTATATAACATTAGTGGTACACAATAAAAGAATTCTTATTAAATTCATCTTGGTCATAATTGTAAACATTTCTTAGTAATATATTACGTAACTAATTGAGGTTTTAGTCTTTTAATTGATTCATGTGCTCTATGTTTCATAGTGAGTGATAAAGCAAGCACATGCAAGAAGGTGGTGAATTGTGTGTGACAAAAAAATTTTGCAAGTTCTTTCAATTCGTATAACAAACAGATCCTAGTTAACGAATAAAAATAATAGGAGCATGTCTGACGATAAACCCTTTTAAATGACAGGAGCCTATTAGGTGATATGAGCCTTTTGTGAGATAACACCCTGCTTAAACGAAAGAAGTCTACTAAATGATAAATCATGTTAAAAAATTTAATAACAGAAGGCGCCTATTAAAACTAAAAGGAATCTCTTACAAGTTGAAAACTAAAGAAGTCTCTTATAAAAGTGAAGAAGCCTCTTGCTAAAAAAAACATACACACAATACAATGCAAAATTTTAAAAGTTAAAGAGAGAGAGAGAAGAAGGACGTAGTCGATTTATACTGATTCTGCTTACAACCCAAGCCTACGTCCAGTCCCCAATTATCCAACTTGAATGTTTTACTATAAGAATTCGAGTATTAAATTTGACGAGCCTCTTTAAGCTCACAATTATATATTTTTTAAGGTTCTCCAACCTTTCATACTCGAAGTGCATAACAAGCTTCCAGAAGCTCATAGAAAAATAAAATGTGAAATCAAAAGTAAGTTCTCAAATAACAATTTCTCTCTTGATGGAGTGATTTCACTTTCTAAGGCACAATAAGAATGATATGACTCTCAAGAATATAAATGCTGCTTAAATGTTTTGAAAATCTGTGTATGCTCGTTACTTCACAAATGTTGTTGCTCTTCTTTAAATAGTTAACTTCTTCAACTAACCATTGCTTTATCTTAATTCTGAGTTGACTTTGATTTTTCAATGTCATCTTTGTTGGAACAGAAATTTATGGAGCTAATTGTTCAAAAAGGTAAGATCCTCCCGGATGTTAATAAGGAAAGTTTACTAAGAAGGTTCCTGCAAGAAAGGAAGTAATTTTCCTATGATTTTACTTCCTTTAAAGGAAATAAATCCAATTTAAATTTTAAAATATTATATAGTTATCATCAAAATCGTTAAATATAAACCTTGAGCAAACAGTGAGAACCAATTTACATTCTATATGTTTTTTATTCAAAGATAGATCAATAAACTCCCAACTTCCATTTTTGGCTATGGCTTTCATCTTTTCACCTATAGTTTTTTTTTCCTTCTTAAGATCGTTAATAGCTTCCTTCCATCTCTACAGTATAGGCATGGAATGTAAAGAAGACAAGAAAGCTCTATAGGAAAGAGATAGTGAGTTATAAGAAATAAATTTAGAGATGGAATATTAAGGTTGCGATCTAACTCCTTTCCTAACAATTATAGGAATGTCTTACAAAAGTTATTAAAATAAAAATGAATCATAAGTAGGAAAGATTTGATTACTTAATTCCAAATGACTTAAGGCTACTACGTTTGTTTTTTGGCTAGGTAAAGTATTCAAATTTTTTCTTATTAGTGAGTTATAAGAAATAGATTTAGAGATGGAATGTTAAGTATATGATTTAACTCCTTTCTTAACAATTATAGGAATGTCTTACAAAAGTTATTAAAATAAAAAATGAATAATAAGTGGGAAAGATAGATTGATTACTTAATTCTAAATGAGTTAAGGTTACTGCGTTTGTCATTTATCTAGGTAAAGTATTCATATTTTTTTCTAAGAGCATATCTAATAAGATCAGTTCTATCTAATCTCCTAACTGCTCTATTAATAGGTTCACTATCACTCTCATGCTTGTTAGAAGGTTCACCATTACTGTCAGGCTCCCCTTGCCTACTCCAGTGATTGTGAGTCAATTGGTAGGATTATATTCAATTCTTAATTTAATATATCAGTACATCTAGTTTATATTGTGTATTACTCCTATAGTTTACCCCTATTAAAGGATGTTTTATGACCTTTTTCAATGATGGTTATTAATTCTTTTTAAAAGAAACATAATGCTTCTATTGTTCTCACTGCTTTAGGTAGACTTTCAATTTTTCTTATTAGTGCTTCCACTTGAGTTTCTATGAGTAGTTTAGTTGCAAATTGTAGTAGGTGAATTCAAGAGTTTAGATGACAAGGATTTCAACTACCTATCTATTAAATTGTATATTTTTTTTATCTTTATATTAAATTATGGTATTTTGTTATTTTCTCTATCAAATTCTATAACTTGTTTCAGTTTAATTTTATTTTTGGTTTGATGAGGTGGATGTAATTTCATTTTTGGTTTGATGAGGTGCTTGTAATTTTGATTTGTTGGAAACTAATAGTAAAATTCATTGTAATGTAGATGTTGGTAAATTTTAAGTTTCACTATAGTGGGGTATTGAAGAAATGAAAACAACAAATATATTGGAGGCAAGGTCAAATGGAAGAAGGATATTGGTGTTCATGAACTTAGTAGAACTTAGTATGTCAGTACTAAAAAAAGTATCGAAAGATAAAGGCCATAGAGTTGTATCCATGTTTTAAAATTTTCCACAAGAGTTAATGAGATGCTTGAAGGAGTTGGGTTTACGCTATTATAAGGACATGTTCTCAACGCTTCAGTGTATGGAAGAATTGAAAAACAAAAATGTTGAAATCTATTATTAGCATGGTTATGATAATCCTATAAGTGATGGTGCAGAGATTGGCTATGATATTGTCAATGAAGAGGGGTTATTCCAAGTTCAGGTGGAATAAGATGATAAAGATTTTATTATTATAGAGATGATTGAATCTGAAAATGATATACGTGATAATGGAATTCATGTAATTGAAAAATGAAGAATGTGTTATTGCAAAGCTAATAAGAAGAAATATGGGAAGAAGGTATGTAGTGGGTTTGAATGTGATGTTGGTGTGGATGAGGTTGGAAGCAACGGAAAATATAGCAACGAAGAGCGAAATTATTCAAACAATTCACAAAGAGAAGTAGAAAGTTCACATGGTTGGTTTAGTGGGTATAAGGATGGTAATGTTAAAGTTTAATCACCAATATGTAGTGACGAAGGTGTGTGTGCGAGGCCTCTGATAAAAGGAAGAAATGTGTTGTTTTTAATCCAAAAGTGGATATGAAATATTTTTAGTTTGAATTTGATATGAAGTTTAAGGATAAGGTTCAATTTAAGGAGGTAACAAAAAATTATACAATTACAAATGGATATGATGTTTCAATAACAAGATCTAGTGTGAGAATGGAAGTTGTTTATGATCCATGGTGTCCTTTTAGGGTTTATGCTAGTTGGAATGGAAATAGAAAAACCATTATAGTAAAGATATTGTAAAACAAACATACTTGCAAAATAGTGCAAAGAAATAAGCAAGCTAATAAGAAGTTGATAACAAATCAATTCTTACACAAGTTTAAGAGGAACTTGAATTAATCAATTAGCAAGATGATAGATGATCTATAAAGTAAGCATGTATTACAAATGAATAAATCTCAATGTTATAGGGCTAAATGAGAAGCTATTATGATGCTATAAGGATTAATGAAAGGGCATTATGCAAAATTATGGTCTTATGAGCAAACATTGCGACAAGCCGATAAAGAAGGCTAACTCATCATCCAAAATGAACTTGATAAAAAGTATAGACAACCATTTTTTAAGAGGTTTTACATGGAATTTAGTATTTGAATTATGGTTTCCTTAGTGATTATCGAAAAATAATAGGGCTTGATGGATGTTTTTTAAAGACATTTTTTGGAGGTGCTTTGTTAGCTATAGTAGGGTGTGATGGAAACAATCAGATGTGCCTTATATGTTGGGCTATGGTTGAGGGAGAGAATTATCAATCTTGGCATTGGTTTTTAAGTCTTCTTGGTGATGATTTAAACATTAGTAGGAATTCATGAGCATTTATAAATGATCAACAAAAGGTCAAAATTCTAATACTAATGCTATTTATTAGTAAATGTGTTTTGAATTATTATATTACATTATACTTTTTTTCTTTTTATTTCAAGGTTTAGTAGATGCATTGAAGAATCTCTTCCTAAAAGTAAACCACTAAAAATGCCCCTCCATATGTATGCCAATTGGTCAAAATTGCATAAAAGCCCTATATACAGGGGTTTATTTTGGCTAGCAGTTAATTGCACGAGGGATGTGGAATTTGATGAAATAATGGAGCAATTGAAGAATGTATCAAAAAAGGCTTTAAATGACTTCAAAGCAAGGAATCCTAACATTTTTGTGTAAGCATTTGCCTGCACAAGGCTAAAGTGTAAGATTGTTCATAACAATATATCAAAGGCATTTAATGGATTCAACTATGAAGCATGATCAAAAAGCTTGATTAGCACAAATGGAAGTTTTAAGTTTGAAGTAATGTATTTTGCAGATAAGTTCATTGTTGATTTATAAGCAAGAACATGCCAATATAAACTTTGGGAATTAATAGGAATCCCATGTTAGCACCTATTTGCTTATATATCAAATCAGAGGGAGGATAATAATGGGGGTGATACTATAAACATGAGTGTGATTTGAAGAGTTATCATTATGCTATGAAACCCATTAGAGGTCCAAAATTTTGGCTAAAGATTGAAAACTTACAATTCATATTACCTCATTTGATTAAAAAGATGTTTAGAAGACCAAAGAAGGGATAATGTTGGGACCCGATCCGGGAACCGGATCCCAACCAGAAAACGAAGAACGGAGGAAACGAAAGCGCATGGAAACGGAAATGTCGCATCGAAATTTCAAAGCGAAGCGAAATGCAAATCGGATCACAAAGCGAATCGAATCAAATCAAACCAAAAGTAGCGAAACGGAT
>JANIJH010000009.1:36394162-36404300 GCA_024520975.1 Erythroxylum areolatum | reverse complement strand
ACATTTTTCATTTTATTGCATGTTTTCTTTAATTTGTTTTTATTAGTTAGTTTTATTTTATTTTCATCTCTAAAAATTCAAAACCCCCCTTTTTCCTAAACACCGATTAATTTTATTTCATAAACTTTTCACACACTCTCTGTGGGATCGACCTAGACTCGCCACTGCTACAGTAGTAGTCTAGTTAATTAATTTTGACTTGTGTTACGACGCACGGTCACTAGCTAACGATCCTATATTTGTACCTTTATGTAAAAAGGCTTATTTTTCTTTTGATGTGAATGAAGATTCAAGGAAAAATCATTTAAAGAGTGGGGTTATGGTGTAAGAATGGCTAGTCCAAATAGTAAGTCTATTACATGTAGGCTTGCGATGATCACAACAGCTAAAGTTAGAGAAAATTTAGAGGCAAAACATTTATACCAAGCTAAATATGATCTTTAACACAGATGTGGCTCATATCATGTCTACTTTTAAAAGTTATAGACAAATCTTTGGTTTAAATCCCCGTATGTTATAGGTTGGAATGGGATCTCATATTAATGGATTTTTTGTATCAATTAATTTACCAAAATTCTCTTGACAGAAAGACACCACTTTATGAAAAATTATTAGGTATGAATATATTAGATACTTATGACTTGATTGGTGATGATCAACTTCTCCCATAATGATATCTATGCTAGCTAATATTGTCATAATATTAGCCAGACCAATTCTCCATAGATATAATAGGATCTACAATCACCAAACATGAATGTGGACATTAACTATGTGAAATTAAAGTTTTTGTAGTCAGTATGACTAGGCCCACAGTCACAGCCATAGTTTTATATTTAGTATTTAAGATATATTCCCTTTTATATTTAGAAGTTTTGAGATATTTGTTTATGTTTATAGAGAGCCACCAAAGCTTTTTTTTCCCCCTTATTCTTCACAGAACTTCAAACTTAGCAAAAAAAAATGGCATTCAAATACTTTATGGATTTGATTTTTGGTTCTTTATAGTCACCAGGTCAGTTCCATATATATCGACTTTAGCTTTCCTAGGTCTGATTTAAACTTATTTATAGGTCCTATAATATATGTTCTTAGATAGTTTCGTATGATGTTAGATAGATTATAGTAGGTCTCTTCTCATTAGGAACTTGAGGTTTTTTATCCCCTTTATCATTTCTTAAGTTAACGGGATTGTCTCACCAACTTGTCATTCATGTTATTAAGCATTATATTCATCCTCTCAAATTGTTGCAACATCGCCTATATAATGTACAAGTTGTCTATCTCCTCCTTTGATTTTGAAACTTTCTTAGTAGACACATTTGAAAGCTGTAAAAAAAGTTATTATAGAAATTTCCTTATGCACTGCCTCATATGTTTACTCTTAAAAAAGAAAAATCAATTGTAGTTCTTCTTTCATAAGTTCTGTAAAGAACTAAACAAACTCAAACAAAAATTTAAACATGTAAAATTCAAAAACTTAAGAACTAAAACAAACTTAAAGAAAAATTTAAACATTTAAAATTAAAAACTCAAGAACTATTGGTCAACATGAGGAAAAATCTCACGGATTAAGCTAGAAATATGAAAACTGAATATGTCAAAGAAGATTAGCAAGAATTTCAAACCGTATTTACAAACAATTACTTAAGATAACCGCTCATGCATTATTTTATTTTATTTTTTTCATTTCATAACCGCATGAACAATTGGTATGAATGATATGAAACGAAGGAAGTGAACAAATAAGAAAAGGAAATTACAGATGGGGAAACCTTAATAATAAAAAGATAATGAAATTTCATTTTATAGATACTTTAAAAATAATACAATGTAATATAATCAAAATGAAATGACAAAGAGCATGATTTTCTCTTTTTTTTTTAACAAAGAAATATAATAGAATTTGAATGATAGAAAAACAAAAATGGTAATAACACCTGATTTAGAGCAAAGTTGTATTACTGATTAATGAAAACCCACCAAAGAATATACCATAAAGAATCTATGAACAAGTTTGAATCGAATTAAAAAAAGTTAACACATATTTATAAAAGAATTTACCCATTGATTTTAAAGAATCAAGAATCAAATTGATGAAGTATTTGAACACTATAAAGAAAGAATTCTTTCATAAATTGAAAGTTTTATAATGACCAAAAGAAAAAGCTCTGACGACTCTTATTAATAAAATACCTCAAAAACTACAAAATTGAGAAGAAATATGTGTTAAATATTTAACAATAAAAACTAGGATTTTAATGATTAAATTGAATGTGTATGATCTTGGCCATGACTGTAGGATAGGTCATGTTAGTTATGGATATGCTTATGTAACTCTTTGAAGTTGGTTATAGTTTAGGACATGCTTATGTTTGAGATAATGAATCTTATTGTAACTTTGCAAAGTTATACATTATTTGGGCCACACCAGTATGATAGGTTGTGTGCTTGGAACTTTAACTTACGCATCTAAAGGTATCTAAAGAGTGGCACGGGCTAGGCCAAGCTTGTGTATAAGCTCATGTTCAGCAAAAGATGAATGTTTTACCCATAAATCTTCATCGATCCTAATTTTTATAATTAACCCAGTTCTATATACAATGGATCCTCTATGTTGGCTAATTTTGTTTGTATCATCCAATGCCCTTAGAAGGATGTTGAGAGAAATAAAATGAAAGTAGTCTCTTGTAATTGGCAACTTGATGCAAGCTCAAGTACACACTCATCCTAATATTGTCTTTATGGTTGGTTTACTTGGTAGATAATTGAGCGATCTTAGACAAAGCCATTAGAAAATGACTAAAGAAATCTTGAATTATCTTTAGGATACCAAGGATCTTATCTGACATATCAGTATATTGACAGTCTTAAAGTTGTTCGTTTCAATGACTTCAGTTATATAGGTGGTGTCAATAATAAGAAATCCACGTAGAGGAGCTATTTCATAGAAAAGTATCAAATAAACAATGATAGCTTTTTTGACTATAAAGGCATAGTATATGGCAAGTTATGAGGCTACTTGTTATATAATATGGCTATGAAACTTCGTTTCAGTATTGAAAGTTGTGAACTCCATTTGGAGACCATCGAAATTGTCTTGTGATAATTTTTCAGTTGTATTTTTCTCTTATAACACTAGGAGCTCTTCTCGATTTAAGCATATTGACATTAAATTTTACTTTATCAAAGTTGTAAAATCTCCCATTACTATTGAGCAAAAGCTTTTAAGTAGTACGCTAGTAATTCACTAACCAAAGGCTCACCTATTTATGTGTTTCAAGAACATGTCTCCCATATAGGACTATTTAGAGCCTAATTTTCCTTGTTTTAGCATGAGCTTCCATTTTTATGTATGTTTACTTGGATTGCTTGAATTTTGTATGACACACATCCATATATATTATGGATGTTTGCCACTATTTATGACATTTTGTAACTTTATATTGCTGATGAATGACAAAATTGCTGATGTTCATTATGTTGAATATATATATTGATGTTATTATCATGCTTCGGGATTAATAACCACTACTTATGTACAAGTATCAGTGTGGTAGTTGTGTATAAATAGTTTCTCTATGCAAATTGTTGTAAAAGCATTTTGATACAATTATGTAGTCCAGAGTGGGAGAAATATTGAATTTAATGTACACTAACATAAACTTATAACAATTAATATCTCAACTATGTTCATGTGGTATTTGATAGGCATTATATTGCTTACCATACTATAGGCTCTTGGGTCCATTCTTTAATATTTTTCCAAGCCCACTTATTGGGCTTATGGCCTACTATAAAATGACATTTAACCTAATTGATGTATTCTTACTTATTGCTAAGATTGTAGGTGTTGTGATAATATGTGGAGGAGACGAAGAATTCGATTCAAACAATCATAGTTTTCTTCCCATTAAATTTGTTCTTGTCTTACAACAATTTATTGGGTGATGATAGCTTCTAATGAATTTTCACCATTTTTAAGAGGTATTCTTCTAATTGGATTGTATATACTTACTTCAAAGTTATGGAATATCATTTGATTTGTTATTGTGTATCGAGACATGTTAATGTTGTCCATTTAATGGTCATTATTTATTTATTTATAAAATCCAACACGGGCCTGTTTGCTAACCCTATGTCAGACGACACAACATGGGGCTTGATCAATCAGCTGAGGCGGAGACTAAACATAGAACCGGGCTTCTTCTGCCAAGACGACAACACGATCTTGTACGTATGTTGCATTCTTCTAGAAGTCCAACTATATTGGTCTTGATGCCTAGTGGTAGTCGGCCTATTGACGTCTCTTTCGCTGCTATCCCGGACACGCTGGGGGAACAGCCATTTTAAATATTCTGTTTAGGACAGGCAACCCTGGTTCTACTTAACAACGTGGTTCAATTCTTAATGATCTTGAATTCCTTACACATATGATGCTTAGTAGACATATTTGTGCGTGTTTCAGCAGACAAAGCTGTTTACAACGCATTTGATGCAGAAGCATATCAAAAAGGTTTGCCTATGCATTAGAAGAAATGGATCACATTAAATATCTTCTTACCCTATTCTATAGAGAACCATGTATTATAAATTAAGAATAGTATATATCACTTTAATAATGAATAATTTCGGACAAATCTGTGGTTCCTTGAGTACTTTCTAGTGTGGAAACTGGTTTACTATAAACAGCAATGTTTAGAGAAATCCAAGTTCAGAACAATATTAATATATCGTTTATTTCAGCTGACCATTTTAATTACAATGACAAAACCTAGTCATATTTCCCATATTCATACTGCTTCGGATACCCTGAAAGCAGGATTCTGAATCTTTATACGTGTGAAATGCTAGAGAGTCATATCTTCCTCCACACCTCTCCAAGAGTCAAAGGTACATATGGGCACGAAATGGCCTAAAAACACTTGAAAAACGAGCACCATACGTTCTTTTCCCAGTTTTGCGCGGTCCTGACGGTCGCAAGCCAATTGGTTAATCTGAAGTATTGGGATGTGTTACTCTTATCTGAATCTGGATCCATATAAGGAATCATCTTAAATTGCTGTCATATGTCCACATTAATTAGGTCAACGATAACCATAATAATGCATTACTGCATTCTTTTTTATCCGTATCTAACCATAGCAGATGACCAATTAGGTTAGGATTGATAAAAAATGAATGCTACACGTGATAATTGCCATCTTTCCTTCATCTGCCAATGACATTCCAGGCATTTATATCAAACCCATCAAAATGTGTTCAGTGATTGTCCACCTTTGACCAGCAGTACTGCATTAGGTACGATAAGCTTTGTCACCAAGGGTACTGCGAGCTAATTGCCGAAGGAAATAATTGAGCTGCTCAAGCAAAGTCTGTGATAACCCAGAAATTAACAACGGCATGCCCATCTCGTAGGAATCTTTCAGGTTTTAAGGACCCAGTGATCAGTTACTGATTGAAGTGAGAAAATAGTGTTAAAGAGAAGAGAAATGTTACATATTAAACGCTAACCCTAAAACACAAAACACATGGATCATGGATAGTCCATGACCCGGCCCACTTGGGCAAACCCATACAGCAAGCACAGATCACGTGATCTGTGGCACTCAGCCACCCACGCACCACTTCCTTTCCTTCTGTATTCCTTGCAGTGTACAGCCCTGCAACAGCAGCCTCCCACAGATGCCCTTCTTCTCTACTGTCCTTCCTTCAGCCGCACAACACAAAGCAACAGCCAATAGTTTCATTTCTAGCATTAGTATAAAAGCTCAAGCAATGTACAGTTTTATGTTATGTTGAAATACGAAAATTTCTTCATCACTTACCCTTATTTGCTTTCAAATAGCATACGGATTTCTACTGTATATGTTATCAGTTACTGATTGAAGTGAGAAAATAACTTACGGATTTCTACTATTCTCTAAACTTGTTTTATACCCTCGCTGACAAGTCAAGGAGTGTTTGAGAGAATAGTTCAGAAATGGGGAAGGCTCAAGTAGGTATAACCACGGCTCCATGTGCACAGCTCTCAGGGCCTGGCATTGACGCTGAAAGCTCCTCGAAAGGTAAATGACTGAGCTCGGCATGTGCGAGATCAAGAGAGAAACATTGTAGAAGCAGCATGGCACTGATTGTGACATTTATACCATATCCAAATTTCATGATTGCTAGCTTCTCTGGCTCCGAGAGGAACCCTACTGACGAGGGACCAATCTCCAAAATCTACATTATTGTGACGATATATAGACAAGTACCCTTTTGGCGTATTATATTCCAGATATCGTTTTCTTTCCTTCCCTCATCGTTTCGGATGGTTTCTACTTTGTTTCCAACACTACCTAATTTCTTCCTAATTAAATTAGGTTAAACTCTTCAAAGTTTCTACAATTTTCATTTTAAATAAAGGTTAAATTAACGTCTAATATTTAGATCAATGTTACAAAAATCTAATATTTTATAAAAATTTAGTAAGTACTTATCATTATTAAGTATATAATATTAAAGACGAGCGTGATGGACAAACACGAAATTTCATTTTACCGTTCAAATGATCCGACCATCTAGTCTTTTTTATTCGCGGTTATTTCTTCTCTCAATCTCGCCGTTCAAACCATCCTACCGTCTAGTTTTTTTCGCTGTTATTTCTTCTATGGGTTATAATTATGAATTCATCAATTACACAGATTGGATCTATTTGAAGTTTTGAAAAGAGAAAATTCACATAAAATAAAAAAGTTGATTATGAAATAACAGAGCAATTAACTAATTAGCACATATATTTTTTCATTTTTAATTAAATATATTTTATATATAATTAATTTACAAATTAAAATATAATTAATAGTAATGTATAGAGTGACTATTTTTTCATTCTATAATTAAAGTATAGAGTGTCTATTTTTTCATTCTATAATTTAAATATACTTAAATTATAGTTAATTAATTAATTTTGATATAATTAGTAGTAATTAGAATATAATAAATTAATTGATTTATTAAAATATACTTTATTTATAAATTAATTATTAATTTATTAAATTATAATTAATATATAATTAATTAATTGATGTATTAAAATATAATTAATTGATTAAGTAGTATATATTAATATTTAGTATATATGTTAGTTATCAGCCTGCAATATTAATTGTTAATTATTATATAGTAATATTCAGTATATTAATAGTAATTAATAGTCACAGGCATGCAAGTCATAACTGTGAATTTTATTTTGTTTTTCTTGTTACCAGACACCTATATAATTTAATAACATTAACGTATTATCAATTAGTTGATTAATTATAACATAATTAATTGATTAAATAATTATAATATAGTTTACACATATAAAAATAAATAAATAAATAAATAATTAATTAATTAATTTCAATATAAATAATAATAATAAAAATATAATTAATTTATTAATTTATTAAAATATAATTTATTTATAAATTACTTATTGATCGTTAATTGTTTAGTTTATTTAGTTATAATTAATATATAATTAATTAATTGATTAATTACTACGTTTTAATATCTAGATATATGTTACTCAAGACCCTACATTATTAACTAATTAGCCCATATATTTTTGTCATTTTTAATTAAATATAATTTATATATAATTAATTTAATAATTAAAATATAATTAATTGATTGATTACTTAACATTAATTAAGTATAGAGTGACAATTTTTTCATTCTATAATTTAAATATGCTTACATTATAGTTAATTAATTAATTTTGATATAATTAATAGTAATTAGAATAGAATAAATTAATTGATTTATTAAAATATGCTTTATTTATAAATTTATTATTAAGTTTATTCAGTTATAATTAGTAATAATTAATAGAAAATTAATTAATTGATATGTTAAAATATCATTAATTGATTTAGTAGTACATATTAATATTTAGTATATATGTTACTCCATTATTAATTATTATATAGTAATATTCAGTATATATATAGCTAAGTAGTCATGCCTGTGACTTAATAGTCATAGGCATGACTCCGATGTACGGTTGTGACTGCAATTAACACCTATATAATTTTATAATATTTTTTATTAAATAAATAAATAATTAATTAATTATTATTAATTAAATAACTAATTAATTAATTTTAATATCACTAATGATAATTAAAATATAACAAATTAATTGATTTATTAAAATATGATTTATTTATAAATTAATTATTAACTATTAACTATTATTTTTGTTCAGTTATAATTAAGAATTATTATTAATTGATTGATTGATTGATTGATTAATTAAATACAATATAAATATTTGATTAAGTAGTACGTAATAATATTAATTGTTAATGATTATTAATTATTATATACTAATATTTAGGACATCTGTAGCTCTTCAGTGTATATATATATATATATATATATAGCTAAGTTGTCACGCCTATGACTACATGCAGGGTTGTGACATCTTAAGTCACACTCGTGTATATTAAATAATTTTTAATTATTTGTAAGAATATAATTCTTAATTTTAAATTGACTCGATATAACTTGTAACCTTTGTATTCTAGTGCTCCCACCAATTAATAAATCTTCCATCAAATGCTTTCAATTACTTCTGAGGTTAATTTAATTAACATACATCTTTAAAAATTTCTACCTTTAATGTACTCACCAAACCCTTTCTCACATAGTTAAACCTCTGGAAGAATCGACAAGAGCTAAGGTTATACCTCCATTTCCTGCTTTTAAACTCGCGAAGCTTCCTCAGGTGACAATTCTCAATTCAAAGATCTTATTTGTTTTTTTAATTGTTGTTATTATTCAATTCTTTCCTTTTCAATAGTGCATTATTATTAGAATCCTAAGTGTTAAGTTTGTTTTTCCAGGACAAGCACATGCAAAATAGACTATTCAAAGTTGTTTGTGTTTTCGTCCAAAGTCTGATTCTAAATAGAATCATGGATGGTAAGTAAGCTCCCTTTCTTATTGCTTTATTACCCTTTGGTTTTTTGCCGATCTAGGGTTTATTGACCCTTTATCATTTAGCAAATCTATATAATGCATATTTACATACGTTTCCTGACGCTTGACAAAATCAGAAAATAAAAACAAAGTAAATTAGGGGATTATCAAGAACATGAAAACATATTTTTTTCACCTTGGATTGATATTGGGAAATAAACATGATATTTGATGTTGGAAACAATAAGTCAAATATCTACATAGAAAATGTACAAATTAAATATGTTAAGGAAAGCATAATTCTCAAAACTTTGTAACTCCTTGCTTTCCCAGAAGTAAGAAATATGTTGCATATCTCTGAACTCACGTCGTTGTTTGTCTAAATTACTTGCCTTTTAGTTCTCTTTCTTCTACGTTCAATTGCACCATTCATATTTTGCTTCAGTTTGACCAATTGCTCATGTTTTGTAGTGAAGGATTTGTTTATTGAAGTGCAAGCTTTTTGCATCAAATTCTCACAAATTAGGGAAGTAGCTGCTCTATTCAGGCTCCTAAAAAATTTGGAATAAATGACCCTAATAGACTTGTGCTCATTTATCTTTCTCCCTTATTCTGCTATGGATTTTAGTGCCTTAGTTTATGCCTAATAGACTCGTGCTCATTTGTGTTTCATCCTTATTTTGCCATGCATTTCAGTACCTTTAGTTTCTGCCTTTGTGCCTGTAGGATCTTATATTTGGAACTCTTTCCAATTTGTAGCTTTCTGTTTTCCTTCTTAAGGATATACCATCTACACTATTTTGACATAAAGTATACTCGTTTCTGGGATGAGAATTGGATTCAATGATGTTATTCGAGGTCATTGGTTACTAAAATGCTCCTATCAGGGTACTTTTCTAAACAGATTCTCATACTTCAATCTAATTTTCCTAAATTTATATGCTTGAATCTAATTTACCATATTCTTTGATGATACAGATAACAAGTCTCAGAGGAGCAAAAATATAAAAATGGGGGTGTTACCTGGTCAGGAAGATGAGGTTAGTATATTATGGACTTAGATATAATATAATGGCATGTAATTACTTGTGGTGGAATATGTCATGGAATGTGTTATGATCGATTGCTTTATAAATAAAGCATAAAGAGTTAAATTGGGGAACACTAAATAACTACTTGATTT
>JANIJH010000009.1:36338564-36350505 GCA_024520975.1 Erythroxylum areolatum | reverse complement strand
ATTTAAGGTTCATTCAAATTAAACTATTTTATAAAAATAATTATTGATTATTTTAGTTGTGCTTTAAATTTTCTAAATTTAAAGTAGAATTATAAGTATAATTTTGTGATTAAAAATTATATAAATGTTCAGAAATTATATTTTTGAGTAACTGATAAAATTACTTCTTTATATTTATAAAGTATTTAAGCCACAGAAGCAACCTCTTTGTAAAAAATACAAAAGAAAGATTACATACAATTAATGTTTATTTTTCAAACTCTCAAAAAGTTAAGTTTTATATGTTAGGATTCGTTAACTTTTTGACTAAAAAATTATATTTAAGTGAGTAATGCTTGAGATATTTTTTTTTATATTTAAAAACCTCTACTTCGACTAAGATGGATGGCCTCTTACAAATTTAATTATTTCCGTAAAATTAATCGCCCTTAACATAATCAACACCATAAAACAATAAAGTGGATTATGATTGATCAGTTCGTTGATAAGGATTTATCAAACCACACATAGGTGGACTGACATGGACAAGTAGCCCACACAATACAAGTTTCATCTATTCCCGATCTCTACCTCTAAAAGGTCCCGTCTTAATTATCTTACATGAAAAATCAACAGCCTGGTGTAGTACTCTTAATTGTACAGAAGCTGATGCTTATGCTAATGGACGAGACCAACCTGCTTCATCCTACACTCTGACTTGTCAATTGCGGTCTAGATGGTGTCTCCAACCTCTGGGAACAGGAATAACAATTAACAGCTCAATCTGTTCTTTCTTTCCTTGATTTTGTTTTCGAATTTCTTTTAGTACGTCAATCATTTCATGATAGACTTGATATTCTGAAGTTGGCTCGGCTCAAATTTGTCTAGGTTTGAGATTGTCTTATAATTCAATTTATTAATGTTTTTAATTAAGATAATAAATAATAATAATGTATCTCTCATGCTTTTAAGGGTAGTCAAGAAGTGTTAATTTATAAGTAATTAAATAATTTAAGATTATTACGTATACTTAACAATTTATTTGTCATATATTCGAAAATTATCAGCTATAAATTTTAAATGACAGGACATTGGCGTTATTAAGTAATATGTCTGGCGTACGAAAACTAGTTTAAAGCTTATATCAATCACGTGAGATTAGAAAACAAGCACTTATCATATACAGTAATTAAGGCTATGCTATGAAATAGGTGGAATATTTAGGAAAAAGACATTTCGTCGTGGCTCTCCCATAGCATACTCATGTTTGATATGAAAATTGCAAGAGCCTCTTAATGTTTGCTCATTATGGCTTACAAACCTCCAAAAAACAAAACAAAAAAAAACTTGCGTTGTACTAAGATGAATTTGGAAAGCCTATGATTAGTAGGAGGAGGAGAATCCCTCGTTTAGAGCAAATCTTGTAGTCTCGTAATCTTTACTTGGAAAAGGAATTGGATTACGAAAAGTAATCACAAGTAATTAAGCATTTTTATATGAAGTTGTGTTTAATTATTGCTAGTTATTTTCACTAGACTATTTTTAATTATTATTGCCACGAAGGAATTGATTATACCTGCAAAAAAGGAATGGAGTTGAAAGGAACAATTCATTCAATCCAAAATTTGGAAACGCACAAAATCATTTATCATATAAATAGCTATGTAATGCAATAATACAGGTTGGATACAGGAAAAAAAAAAAAGGATTAAAGACAAATGAATTGTCCGACGCTGTGGCTGACGTGGACATGGATGAGGAGTCCACTTGGACAAAAAGTAAACGAGGCGGTGGTGCAATTCTACAAGATTGCAGGGACGAATTGTCCCTAGTAAAGGAGGGAGTGTTTGGTGGGGCCAGGGGAGAAAGGGGAAGTGAGGCTTTAAGCAAAGCCCATCTGGCTGCCACACACAGTCATGTGCATTCATTTATCAAAAGAATGCGATTGAAATAAAAAGCAAAGCCAAACACAGCCCTAAAGGAAAAGGCATGATTCCTGTGCCTTGTGAGGGAAGAATAGATGCGTCAGTTTCTCGCTCCCTATTAATGTGCTTCCCATGTACATTTCCTAATTCCTCCTCCCTTTTAGTCTTTAATTACATCCACGTCCAAGTGTCTTCTAACATCAAGACGATTGAGTTGATTATGCCTTGAACTATCGCAATTGATTAATTGACTCCCCACTAACTATGATTCCAAGGTCAAATAAAATTTCAGCCCCATTTGCAAAGGCTTTATATGTACCAAGCTTACGAGCTTGGAGAAGAAGGACATTGATAAGGCTAATTGATCTTCCCGAAGCAATGAAGCATTAAAAAGGAAACAGTACTGCGTCTGTTCACTTCATTATTAATGTACGTCGGGTTAAAATTTTGAGCCAAAACAACGACGATGAACAATCCAAGGCAAGTCTCGAAGGACACTTTGGTAAATTCACCAGTGATCAGAAATAAATAACTGCAAGAAGCGGGCCAAGGCGCCCTACCATTTCTTCCCCGGGTAGTTGAAGTGATGAACCCGAGGACCCGTGACCTGTCACCGCCTGTATCTGGTAACGAACATGGACTTGACCGGCTATACCCAGTCAACATATTAATCAAGATGGTTTAGGGGGGTCGTAGGCTTGTAGGCTATAGAGAATCTAAGGTTGTGGTGCCAGCTGTGAAGTTGAAGGATCAAAGCTTTGTCTGACGTCAAAGCTGGCAAATACATAAATATCAATTTTCCTTTTATTGGGGGCTTTCTTATAATTATTTTTTTCAAACCTTATTTACACTTCGATTATCTTCGCATTATAAATCCACGCACTTCCTCTCTCTCCACTCTATTTCCCTTTTATTGACTTCCGCTCTCTCCCTCTCTCTCCCTATAACCTCATATTCTCATTCCCTGTCTATATATTCCCTTCCTTCCAAAAATGTCTGCTCTCTAGAGAGAGAGAGAGAGAGAGAGAGAGAGGGAGGGAGGTTGTGTTCTTTGTTTGATTCTTACAAGACAAGGATCACAATACCAACCACTACTAGGAACATGGCTGGTTCTCCGTGCCTGAATGGGAGTGAGAAGAAACACTGGTGGCTTAACAACAGAAAGGTAATGAATGATATTGCTCTTGTTCTTTCTTTTATATTGCATCATTTGATATTTGATTTGGATGTGGTTACTGGGTTTTTAATAGTTGATCTAGCTCTCTACTGGGTTTTAATACTGTACAATGGACTCTACAGATTGTTGATAAGTACGTAAAAGATGCGAGGAACCTTATTGCGACACAAGAACAGAGCGAGATAGCCTCTGCTTTGAATATCTTAGACGCTGCATTGGCACTCTCACCTCGTTTTGAGGTCGCTCTTGAGCTGAAAGCTAGATCACTTCTATACCTCAGGCGATTCAGAGACGTAGCTGATATGCTTCAAGACTACATTCCTAGTCTGAAAATGGCTGAAGACGAGTCGGGTTCAGTTTCGTCTGATAACTCGTCTCAACAGCTCTCTAGAGAGCGAGTGAAGCTGTTGCCTTCTGACGACTCGTCGTCTGGTCGGGATCGGAGTTTCAAGTGTTTCTCTGTTTCGGATTTAAAGAAGAAAGTCATGGCTGGCCTCTATAAAAATTGCGAGAAGGAGGGGCAATGGAGGCAAGTTTCTGTTACACGCATAAAGTTTTGTGCAACATCTGACCACTTCTGATGTGTTCTATTTAATGTCTGGATAGATCAGTAGTTATGTTTTCGTTTGTTTTGAGTAAATGCACAGCAACCATCATTTCTATCTTTGCTTTTACTCGTTTTCTATTGTTTTTCATTTACTTTGTTACTTTCTCGTGATACCCACCGTTGGATTTCCATCTGTTTTGAACCTCAAAACTTGAAATTAACACATAAATGTATCTCTCTCAAAAACTAACTTTAATAGCTTTCAAAACTGAAAATGATTTTAACATGATTTGATATCGTTTTGAGGTTAAGAGTGGAAGAATTCCAAAGGGAGTTGGTGCGTTCTTTTGCCCAAATAAATGGAAAGTCAATTTTGGTTGACAATACTTTTATAGATGAATTAAGAGACGTCAGTGGTTTTGGCTATCCAATTCAGGAGGCCAGCTTAGCAGAAAGAGTTTTGCACAAGAATAAACAATGGTTGGTGTAGCCCAGTAGATGCGTTTTCCTACCCTACCAAACATATTTGAATTAACTAATGTTAGGTTCATAAATATCAAATTTTGATTTCTTAAGTCAACTAGTAAAATTGTTTATAATGATGGGTGAAAAATCAAATCTTATCTTGAGTTTTTGTATTCCTGTAACGCAGTAGAACTCAGTCTGTTATTGTGGAATTTTGCTGCAGGTACTTGGTTCTAGGCCAAGCTTGTTGCCGTCTAGGTCTAATGGAGGATGCCATGGTCCTTCTTCAGACTGGGAAACGACTTTCTATGGCTGCATTCCGCCGTGAAAGTATTTCTTGGTCGGACGACAGCTTTTCATTCACCGATTTCCCAATCTCAAATGAGATATCTGCCTCCACAGCACCATCAACCCCACCACGATTACTGACTGAATCTGAAAACATTACACAGCTCTTGTCTCATATTAAGCTCCTACTTCGCCGGCGGGGTGCTGCAATTGCCGCCATTGATGCAGGTCTACATTCTGAGGCTATCCGCCATTTCACTAAGATTGTTGAAGGTCGCAGAGGAGCTCCTCAGAGTTTCTTAGCAGAATGCTATATGCACAGAGCATTTGCATATAAATCTTGTGGGAGAATTGCGGAATCTATTGGCGATTGTAACAAGACTCTAGCTTTTAATCCCAGTTGCATTCAGGCTCTTGAAACGAGAGCTTCACTTTTTGAAACCATCCGCTGCTTGCCTGATTGCCTTCATGATTTGGAACACTTGAAGTTATTGTATAATTCGATCTTACGGGACAGGAAGCTTCCTGGTCCTGCTTGGAAGAGGCATAATGTCAGGTATAGAGAGATTCCTGGGAAACTCTGTGCATTGACAGCAAAGATTCAAGAATTGAAGCAGAGGGTTGCTTCTGGTGAAACTGGAAACGTTGATTACCACTCGTTGATGGGGTTGAGGCGTGGTTGTTCAAGGTCTGAATTAGAAAGAGCTCATTTATTACTGTGTTTAAGGCACAAGCCTGATAAGGCTACGAATTTTGTTGAAAGGTGTGATTTTGCAGATGATACGGATCTTGATTCAGTTAGAGACCGTGCAAAAATGTCTGCTTTATTACTGTACAGACTGCTTCAGAAGGGTTATTCGAATGTAACGGCCACAATTATGGAAGAAGCTGCAGACACGCAGAGAAAGCATGCTGCTGCTGCTATACAAGCAGCACAAGCAGCAATTCAAGTGCAGCAAACGACCCCAAACTCAAAGCCAGAACAAATTCCATCTGGATCGGAGATATCAGATTCTAATAAAAGGAGCTCGAATGAACACAAATTGGCAACATCTTCGGGCAGTACTAATCCATCTGTTTTCCAGGGGGTCTTCTGCCGTGACCTTGCTGTAGTTGGGAACTTACTGTCTCAAACTGGGTTCAATCGTCCACTGCCATTGAAATACGAGGCCTTGAGCTGTTAAGTGGAATCAAGTTCACTAGACGTTACCCGCAATCGAATCACTCTCCTTGTACAAAAGCATAAAAAAATTTAGCCCGCCGGGAAATTTTGTCACCTTTCCTTCTTTTATTTTCGCACTCTACTACATGTACAGGATTTGGTATTGAGATCTCTACTTTTTCTTTTCTTTTCAGTCTAAATCTGAATTCATAGTCTCTCGCATTTACAACTTTGGATTCTGTTCGTATTAATAATAACTAAGATGTTCAAGGGAAGGAAAATAACTAAGCTGGCTTTGGTTTCTCCCTGGGCCTGGCTCATCCTGCCACATTTAATTTATTTCCTCTGGATAACTTTATCTACAGACTGCCACTTCTGACATTCCACTAGATTTAATTTATTTGCTGATGCCACGACTGCACTTTCCTTGGCAGGCACTCTTGAACACTGGTTTCCGAGCGTCCTTCCTCAGCGATGTTGTGGCTTTAAGTGCACTGTTATTCAGAGGTGTCTCTATAACAAAGGTGGAAACTGGAAAAGGACCTTGTCAAGTCACTTCAAGGATTTGTCAGATTTTTACTCTCAGGTCTGGAATAAAAATGAAAACAAATGGAAGAGTCTAATCAAACACTCAACATAAGCGAAAGAAAACAAAATTTAAAGAATAGGTGTCAATTCGAGGGGTGCAGCTTGCCATCATAAAACTCTGTTATGTTCTTTACACCAAATAATGAATGGTTGAGAGTAATCCAAACGTGAAGGTGGCAATAATGGCTGATTCAATAACATTACCTGCAAGAAATATGGACTTTTAAGAAGGTTGCTGGGTTATCAGTGAAATGGTCTCCAGCCTCTCAAAGACTTTTATGTTCATTGTTAAAGGCAATGGCTTCAAAAAGCCTGCATATCTGCTAAATTAAAAAGGTTGGGGTAATTATTTGCCGTTCCCATTTTATCAAACATCTGCTTTTTCTCTTTTCTTTTTCCAACTTTCAAAGGAGAAAGGTGAAAAGGGTTTGAGTTAATTGCCATTTGGCTGTGAATATGATCAACTTCTATCCTTTGCTTTATGGAAGGACACAAGTCCTTCTGCTATGTATCAAAAGGAAACCAAAACAAAAAACCTCAAGTTTTGTTTCGTGAATAATAAAAGCTCACTTCGCTTTTTATAAGAGACTTCCAGGATTTACCAACACTTCTTTACTTGCAAGTGATTTGAGTGCTTTTTGTCCTGACGAAGCGGCTTTGTCCTTCCTTCATCCACGCTACTCAACTATTTTCTTTTGCTGTCTTCCCTTTTCTTTTCACCCCATGCAACTTCCTATAAAGAAATGAAGTCTTTACTGGAGGGAATATGATTAAAAGGAAGTTAAGCATTCTTTAAACTTTCTAATACTTTGATAATTAAGATTAAACTCCGAAATCTAAAATGAGATATTGATACGCCACGATGCATACAGGTCATTACCAGATTTGACTTACATTTTTAAGGGATGTCATGATAGTTTAAAACTTCACAATATTGACTTTTAAATTACAGGCGCAATTAATCTTGCAATTGTAGTTAAATTGTTATTCTAATAATTATATGTTGTATTATACCTAACTATTCTTGTATCCTCCGCAGTTATTCAATCTTGCAACTATAATTTAATTAATCCCCTTTTATTAATATAAAGATTGAAGTAGGGTACCACTAATGAGTGAAGTTGACATAGATTCTGAGATTTTCCATGCGATTCATTCAAACATTCAACATTCAAGTATTGACAAGATATCGCAACGTTTAGTTCTACTTTAATTATAAAAAAACAAATCATGTTACGGTGAACACAATTGGTTTGAAGTGTAAGAGTGGCTAGCGAAAAAAGACAAAACATGCCATGTTCCTGTAATGAAAGTCCACCTCGATGCTAGCTAGCTGGTAGCTGCACCATGTCTCATTCGCAGCCAGCTCCCTCTACAGAACCAAATCCACTGTGCTTTTTATTCAAGTCCAACCTGTGCTATCAATTTTTAGCTACAAATTTTGCTGGGATTCACTAAATTTTGTCGCTAAAAATTGACGGTACAGGGTTAGACTTCGATTAAAGTAACAGAGGATCTTCACTTCTCCACTACATGTCAGAACTCTATGATTTGCGTTGAATTATTTGACACTTGCATGATATAATATAGACGTGATCGTTGATGGGTTTATAATATGTCCTTCCCTTTTGTTATTATTAGCTTGCTTGGCGTGACTTACACATGCATGGCCACTGTTTTTTGAAGAAAACCATATACAGATACACTGGAATTTGAAAGCAATGCCCATTTGGTTTTGATACACATGAAAAAGGAAAAAAGAAATGTAGAAATGCTCACACATGCTTGGCCACTCATAACTATCCATGTAATATTATTAATGGTGGCATTCAAACTAGCTGGGGTAGACCATTTGATGGGTTAAAAGGTGGGAAAAGACATGCTTTACACATCTCGATTTGTTTATCATTTCTAGAGAATGGTGTAAATCACTGCAATGTGTGCATGTATTGGAACCAGTTTGGCATATACAGGTGAAAGGCTTTGTAGTTCTCAACAGTTTATCTGACAAACATAGGCTACACATTTCCTATTTTAGCAGGGTATAACATTTATTTAAATGTATTTCCTGACTTAAGCATAGTTTTGATGTCTTGTGGCGAAAGAAAGAGGCAAGCTTTGCACGATTTCTCACGAGACGGCCAATTTGGGTACTGTACTGAGTTTGATGATGTAGAGAGTCAGGGACTTGGAAATGGAGTCCGCAACTTGTTCTTGTGGGTAAATTGACCATATGACCCCTTAGGTACAAACTTAAAGGGAGGAATTCTTGAGTAAAATGGGTAAAAATAAGGTTTGAGGATAAATAACACGTGATGCTTGAATGTTGGGAACATTGAAAGGAGGGAAAGTCGTGGCCAGATATGATGATGTCAGTGAGGGGCATGTGATGGTATCATGTCATGTGCCTCTCTCTTCTTTCCGAGGAATGGTGCTTGATTTTGATCTAACCAACCAACACTTTATGCTTCGGCCAACCTTTAGAATTCTTCATTTAATAATCACACAACTCTTATCCGTTACTCTTTTAAATATTTATTACTTAAATTATCAAATATATATAATAATTCGTAAATTATATAACAAATTAAATTAATTTTTATTATATCTTCACTTTTGATTACTTATCTTTTCAAAAATTTTAAATAAACTACTATTTTATTATTATTATTGGAACTTATAATCTTTTAAACTTCAGTACTGTTCTCTTTAGATTAGACATTGAACCAATTATACCACGAGGCCCTTTGAGGGGTTGGTCTATAGAGTGAGGAATAATGAGGCCTACGTGCAATGTCAAAGCATAGATGGTTTAATAATGCATCAAATGATTCTGATGTCATTAATTTGTGATGTGGGTCGGGCATGGATATGTAATAAGTCAAACGAATGGGGAATATATATTTTAATTGCAAATGATCTTCTTAATTCCGAGCTGTCTATGATAAGTGCATATCATTGAGACGTAAATCAGGATTAGCGGTTGACCTTGTTCAATACTTTGTCCACATGGAGTGCAGCTAAAGTATGTAGCAAGCTTTCATTCGATACTGTTCCTCTGATACTTTTCACATCATCTTCCATTTGTGTTGTGTTGTTTCCCCTCTGTGCTTGGTTACACAGTGACTAGTAATGAGAAAAATTGAAGAGCATAACCTCAATTGTTCTATCAAATGTCCATCAAGATTTGAAAGGCTCATTAAACCAGTTACTGTCAAAAGAATTGTTCTTATCCTGATCCAGTAATTGAATATATCAAAAGATATAATTCTACTGCCGTGGGCTCACTGAGTCTGGATCAGATGGAACATGAACTGAATAGCCCATAATCAGTTTGGTTCTTTTCAAGATACGCCCAACTTGAAAGGATCTTTTTCGCTCGTCTTTCCTTCTAGTCTCAGGAAAAATGAAGAATTCAAAGACCAATGGGCTCATCAACACTTAGCTTGTCCATCACATCACCAAAGAACCAATCCTCTGAAAGCGTTTTCAAGAATGTGTATAAAGATGGATAATGTAGAAAGACCTCTCTTTTGCTATCCATCTTCCTGACTAATTTTGAGTAAATTCGTTGACATTCAAATGAATTGATAAAACTATCGATTTTCCCTAGGGAAAGATATTTAAACGATATCAACAAAGTCTTTCTGGACTTTAATTAATTCTTAATCACCTAACCCATATTCATAAATTTTCAATGTTTTAAAAATTAAATAGGATATTTAATTAGTTAAAGAAAAAAATTTAAAGTTTAAAGATTCAATTTATATTAAACCGTTATATAATAAATAATAAGTAAAAATTATAATAGTAATTAAAAATAAAATATTTCATTGAAATAAAAATTACATCAATGTTCAGTTTTGATCAACAGATACTAATATTTTTAATATTATAAAAATTAAATTTTACATCTTCATTTTATTTTAAAATTTTATTATTTATTTAATATTTTCTCTTTATAGTATAGTAGATTATGAAAATTGGAAAGTTAAAACTTAAAACAAAACAAAATTCTAATGTTCAGTAATTTTCCTACGAATGCAATGCTTGGGTAGATTCAACCATTATCATGAAGTTATAATATATTAATAAGAATATGGCATATTCTTTTTATTCAAAACCGCTATACTGTTGTTATAATACATTAATATTTTCAACTAATGGCCTTAACTCATCTGTCATCTCTACTTCTTTGTACTCTCTTTCTCTCTTTGCAACCACACATTCCAAAATGTTATTGCCTCTCCATCTTCTTCTCCTTTTTCTTCAATCTTCCATGCCGCCCTCGGAGTCCCCCTTGGAAATATGAGGAATAATGTTGGGTGGTGAGCGGGAGAGTGGGACATCAGAGTGTGGGGTATTTTCTTTATTAAGCATTTTTCTTCCAACGAAAGTTCAACCAGTTGATTGTCATATGGTTGGAGCAAGTAAAATATGTAGTGAAATCCTTATTTATGGTTCTTCATAGTTTTGAGAAAACCAACCATTTTCACTGATGAGAATTAAAAGTAAAAATCAAACCAAAAATCAGCCTATTTCTTACTTAACCTAGTCGAACCTGGCGGTCTAATTTGATTTTTATATTTTTGTAAAATTTATATAAATAGGTGCAAAAAACTTAGCAACTATTTGTAGTAAAGGTTTCGTCATTACAAGTTTAATAAGAATTCATTTCACATCGATAAAGTATCGTTTTCTTTGTTGAACTTCATCAAATACAATCATATATATTTAATAAATCTAGTAACATAAATGAGAAAATAAAGTGTAATAATAATAAAAATAATAATACATAAATGATCTACGATGTTCAATGTTTTATTTGTCATTCTCAATTTCTTTAAGCTTTATGTTAAGTTGTAATAGAAAAATATGTTTTCTCTCATTCCATACTACACTCTGTCAAAAACAATCTTTATGGGATCAAATCTTAGAAAAAAAAGTACATTTTGAACCTTAACATGTTTATTAACATATCAATTGGACCTTAACGTTTCCTGAATGTACAAAATAGACCATAAATACAAGGAAAATTTAATAAAGTTAACTTTCCGTTAGTTAAATGTTACCTCAATACTAATATAATATTATTTATGTTGGAACCCGATCCGGAGATCAGACCCCAACTGCTTATAACTTAACACTCTGACTCTTGCTTTAATTCCACTTCTATTGGACCCGTTTCCAGAGCCCAATTTCTGGAGTCCTAAAGCCTTGCGCTTATTTCCTTACAGGGTCATTAGCTGTAACTCAACATTCGTGGTGAGCGCACACTATTTAAACACTAAAATCATAAGTTGACTTATTCATATAAGTTGTAGCTTTATGCCTCAAGTTCGTTTTGAAACAAGAATCACCTCGAATGGAGTTGTATAACTCAAGTTATGCTCAAAAAGCCTAAAAGAGCTCATACTCCCAATATGATCTCCAAACCGACCTCTAACTTTCTTTAATGTAAACATTTTCAATTCAACTCCAAATGTTACAAATTTTTACGGAGAGAAAGATATATGTCTTATAAATCTAATGGTTTAAGTCTCACCTCAATTGGAGGTCGGAAGAGGGAGTTATTCCCAAAGTAATAGACTATGTTCACCCTCAAAATCAATTTGAAAATCTTTTGGCGCGATTACCATAACTTTTGATCTATGAATCGGAATTCGTTAGTTTTTGAACCATTAGAAAGTAGACATCTAGATCTACAACGTTTATGAAGACCAAAAAACGCGATTCGACCTCTAACATTTTCAAAATTGCTCATCTTTCCCGAAGCTGTCCGTTAAACGGACAGCCATGTCCGTTTAACG